>OZ038511.1:21725962-21758462 GCA_964036315.1 Acanthosepion esculentum | reverse complement strand
AAGTTAAAATTAATACACACACCCACACACACACACACACACACACACACACACATATACATATATATATATATATATATATATATCGAAAAAAGCGAATGAATTTTTAGAAAAAGTAAAGAACATAAAAAGAAAACAATAACGATAGAAAGGAAAATAAAAGATAGCAAATGGGAAAGAAAAAAAATGAAAGAAAGTTTGGGTGGGGGATAATCCAAATAGCAAAAAGTAATAAGACTTGTAGAAATAGCGAGTTGCAATGTGAAAACTAAAGTTGTTTGGAAAAACAGAAAAAAAAAGATAAAAAAAAACTAGAGTAAAAAAAACAAAAATTTTATGACTAAAATGTTTTACTGTTCAAACTAATTTTAAGAAATTGAAAAAAAAATCAAACTCGTCAAATATGAAAAAAAATTAAAAAAATATAAACTTGTTTTGTCTCTCCGTACAATTATCTGTATTCGTGAATTGAATTTATCCCTTAGTAGACATTTTTTACGTTTCTTTCCCCTGTATATAAACTGACATCTACCTATAGACGCATACATGAAGGTGGAGAGTCGCTAACCAGTTGTTATAAATCCTGGGCGCACGCGAAACGCACGCATTTCATGAACCAACGCGTAGACCGGGTGCCATGTTCGAAAAGGGTTTGAAACACGCATGCGTAAAACTGTTTCAAATCATCTTTTTTATGTCTGTCTTTTTCTTTTTCTTTTTCTTTTTCTTTTTTTTAGTTTTTCCCTTTTTTTGTTTTTTCCTTTTCGTTTTGCTTGTTGAAAATTCGGCTTAATTCCGCGGGTGAAGTTTCGTTCGTCGTGTTTACATGGGCGCCGTTACACGCAGTCTAACATCGTTCGAATGTACGCTTCGCAATGCGTAGAAACTGGGATGTTCTTCTTTAAATACAACTCTGCAGAGAATCACGAAAGACCGTGGATATCTACTGTAGCACCCAAAAGACCAAAATTAGAAAGAAGAAAAGTTACCTGTAGAAAAAAAAAAAAAACAATTGGAGAAGTCAAAACATTACGATTGTACTTTTATCTAATTCGAGAATTTTCACGAAAATACTTGGATTTTTAAATATATTTTTTTAAAATAAATATATATCCATATATATATGTATGTATAAGTTTTTAAATATGGTATATATATATATATATATAAATATATAGATATATATATATGCTAGTCTTTATATAAGTTAACTATTAGTTTTTCTTTAAAAAAACTTGAGTTTTACATTATATTCATAGTTTTAAGTAATGTGCGGTGGGAAAATTATTTTCAGATCATTACAGATGCATCATTACGATTGAATGTAAGGAGTTCGATCCTCACTAGGTGGCTTATATTTGTGCTCATCAGGAGTAACTAGTTTAAAATTACTGTATAGATACAATTTTAATCTACCTATTTATCTCTGTGTCTCTCTAACAATATATATATATATATATATATATATATATATATATATATATATGTAGTCATCCACAGACAGACTGTTTCGTTGTATCACATCTCCTCAGTATATATATATATATATATATATATATATATATATATATATATATATACAGATAGATAGATAGATAGATAGAGATATGAGAGGGAGATATATAAATGTAAATAATAGAGGTATTCGAGTTTATATTAATATATATATATAAACATTTTTGTCTGCGTGCTTATGTTTGTCGCCTATAAGTACGTTAACATATATATATATATATATATATATATATATATATATATATATATATGACTTATATATATATATTTGAAGAGTTTGAGCAACCTTCTATGTATTCGTTAAAACTCTTTGTTTTGCTTAATCACACACACACATATATATATATATATATATATATATATATATATATATATATATATACTCGTCAAATAGGAAAAAAATTAAATATATAACCTTATCTTGTCTCTCAGTACAATTATCTGTATTCGTGAATTAAAATTATTCCTTAGTATTTTTACGTTTCTTTCCCCTGTATATAAACTGACATCTACATTTCTCTCTCTCTCTGTATATATATATCTATATCTATATCTACATCTATATCTATGTATCTCTCTCTCTCTCTCTATATATATATATATATATATATATATATATATATATATATATATATATATATATATATATATATATATATATGTGTGTGTATATATAAGGGGTAAGGATATATATTTTTTTATATATCAACGATAATTGGGGTGGAAAGGTGTATGACAAATTGGGAAAAAGTTTTCGTGTTTTCGTCCATATGCGTGCGTGCGTGTGTGTTGAGTGGGATAGAAATATAACGTGAGACACAGGCGGACAGACAATGAGTTGTGGCAAGCGGTGATTGTGGGGGGTGGGCGTCTGGAGATTTTATCAAAATTGAATGTTGGCAAAAGTTGAATATGTAGAAAATGGACATTAAAAAAGATGAGTGTGGTTAATCAGAGTCGCGCTTAAATGTTTGCTGAGTTCACAATATATATCGGAAGTGAAAGTGTACTTTCGTTTTCTCTAAGTTCGAAAACCACGGACGTTGTGGCCGTGAGTGCAGGTTTCGATCTGTGGATGCGTTAGTATACACATATATGCGCAACTTGCTATTCGAATACACGATCACACGCCAGCACCTCTGTTTGCCCATGTGTATGTCTCTTATCGGAATATTCAATCGTTTTTGTATGTACTGATATACATATATATATATATAGAATCTATATCTATCTATCTATCTACTCTCTCTCTCTTTCTCGCTCTCTCTCCCTCCCTATATATATATATATATATATATATATATATATATATATATATATATATATATAATGAGGAAATAAGATAAGGAAAAATTTGAAGTGTATATAATTATGTGACAGATGGATACATGGAATGAAACACTTTGGTTGGTACTTTTTATTATATCTAAGTTGTTACACATATATATATATATGAGAAAGATATTGAATAATTTACAAATAATAAACTAATAGCTATAGAAAATGCTGTTTAATTTGGTAAGCAAATTTGGTTTGAAGCTATTTAATTTTATTTTATTTTTTACCCTAAACGATTTTTAGCGACTCTTTCTTATTTGAAGATAAAACCTGAAAACCTGCCGAAGCTTTGTCGCCTACTCTAACACCAATCCCAACTAACGCGAATCATATGTATATATATATAATTTTATGTATTTAAATTGGCGTTTCTCCGATTCTTATTCTACGATCTATATAGGTGTGAATATGTTTTTGAAGGGTTTTTTTTTATATATAATCTGATGATAGGTATGTTTCTGAGCTTTTGTTGTTGTTGTTTTTTTTCTTTTTTAAATATATTAGAAACGAAAGGACGTAGCTGAATGTGTATGAATGGTATGTATGCGTTTGTGTGTCGTGCAGACGGCTGCTATGGGGTCGCTCCCGCACTTTGGGTAAGCGATTCGCGTAGGCATTCCGTGAAAGAGCCGCGGTCCACATCCATGTTACTGTTGTGAAACATCGACTGACAGTTGATTCTCATCGGTCCTCGACAGAGAGAGGAGGAGGAGCAGGTAGTATAGGAGGGGAAGTGGGAGGGCTCGGCTGAATGGACCAATGAACGCACGAGCGGCGAAACGAAAACAATGTCGGGATGCGTGGAAAGGCAGAAGGTGAGAGAAAAGGGTGGCGAGTTTCGAGATGATCGATATAATGAATGAATGGAGTAATAATAATAATAATAATAATAATAATAATAATAATAATTGAAATAGAAATCTAAAAAATGTGGCACATGGGAACATCAACAATTCCTGTTGTAGTTGGAGCCCTTGGACTGTTTGGAAAAGATTCCAGAAGGCTGATTGAAGGGATCCCTGGAAGTCCATGCCTCAAAGAGATACAAAAAATTGTTCTGACAAGAACAGCCCACACTTTACGAAGGGCTTTATCTATGTAATTATTATTATTTTTTTATTTTATTTATTTATTTATTTATTGTGCAGTGGAAAGTGTCATGATGCCATTTCTAACCTTAGGTCCCTGGGCGGGACCCGGAAAGAAATGTGTAAACGCCAGATATCAAAAGGAAATAAAAAAAAAAAAATAATAATAATAATAATAATAATAATAATAATAATAATGGTATTTCGTTTAATAAGAGGAAATTCATTTCGTTTAAACCGACAATATTTCTTATATAATAAACGTTATTTTTAGTAGGTAAACTTAAACAAACAAAAAAAATCCCCTCTAAAAGGAAGGTAGTGAATAAAAAAAAATGAAAATGGAAAAGAAAGAATGAAAAAAGGCAAGAAAAAGACGAAAATGAAAGAGAAGTGTGTGTGTGTGTGTGAGAGAGAGAGAGAGAGAGAGAGAGAGAGAGAGAAAGAGAGAGAGAAAGAGAGAGAAAGAAAATTGACGTCAAAATAAGATAGAAGAAAAAAAAACAATAACATGAATAAAATATTTGGAATAAAAATGGAAGCAAAAGAAGGAAGCTCATATGTCAGGAGTAGCCAAACCGCAAGTCGCGAGTCACATGCGGCATTTCTCATTACGATGAATATGATTTCAAGCCAGATTATTATTATTATTATTATTATTATTATTATTATTATTATTATTATTATTGAGTATTCTAGCAAAGATGTTAGGGTAAAAACACCCGAACCACCATAAAACTTTCATGGAAGACATTATGTGTCACGATGGCAGATTTTGAAAAAATCTCGCATGATTTCGGGGTCAAGATTCAGATGCATTCAGTGCTGCTCACCCAATCAGCTAAAATAGTATCCGATTTAGGGTGTTCCTAGCTGTCTAGATGTGAATCTTTATTATTATTATTAATAGTAATAGTAGTCGTAGTCTTTGTAGTAGTAGTCGTAATAGTAGTATTAGTTTATTCTTTGATTTCTGTCATATAAAAATTTCTTTCCGGGTCCCAACCCGAGAGCTAAGTTCGAAAATGGTTTTATATTTTCCATTGAGTATTTGTGTAAAACATTTTGGAAATTTGACACATATTTTACTTCGATAAAACTCTTCGTAATGTGTGAGCTGAACTTGTGATTACAAATTTTTGTATTTCTTTAAGGAATGGGCTACTTTGAAACACATCAGTGAGTCCAAGGGAACCTTTTCTAGTCATTATTATTATTATTATTATTATTATTATTATTATTATTATTATTATTTTCTTTGATATCTGGCGTTTACACATTTCTTTCCGGGTCCCGCCCAGGGACCTAAGGTTAGAAATAGCATCATGACACTTTCCACTGCAAAATAAAAAATAAAAAATAATTACATAGATAATGCCCTTCGTAAAGTGTGGGCTGTACTTGTCAGAACAAATTCTTGTATCTCTTTGAGGCATGGACTTCCAGGGATCCCTTCAATTAGTCTACTGGAATCTTTTACAACCAGTCCAAGGGCTCCAACTACAACAGGGATTGTTGATGTTCCCATGTGCCACATTTTTGAGATTTCTATTTCAAGGTCCTTGTATTTTGACAGTTTTTCCAATATCTTCAAAGATACATTTATTATTATTATTATTATTATTATTATTATTATTATTATTATTATTATTATTATTATATTTCCTTTGATTTCTGGTGTGTACACATTTCTTTCCGGGTTCTGCCCAGAGACCTAGGGTCAAAACTGGCATCATGACATTTTCCACTGACCAATTAAACAAAGAAAAGAAAGCGACACTTATATTTTACATAGATAAAGCCCTTCGTAAGGTGTGGACTGTACTCGTGAGAGCAACATGTTGTATTTCTTTAAGGTATGGGCTTCCAGGAATCTTTTTCAACCAATCCGAGGGCTATAACTACAACGGGGATTGTTGATGTCCTCATGTACCCCATTTCTGACATTGTGATTTCGAGGTCCTTGTATTTTGATAGCATTTTGAAGATCTTCAAAGATACATTGCAGTTTGCAAGAACCATAAAATTCTTACAGGTCCTATCTCCGTAACCGGGTCTGTGTTTTGTTGTTGTTATTATTATTATTATTATTATTATTATTATTATTATTATTATTATTATTATTCCTTTGATTTCTTGTGTGTACACATCACTTTCCGAATCCCGCCCGGACACCTAATGTTAGAAATGGTATCATGACATTTTCCACTGACAAAAAAAAAAATTACAAAGATAAAGCCCTTCTTAAGGAGTGGGCTGTACTCGTGAGAACATTTTTTTGTATTTATTTAAGGCATGAGCTACCTGGAATCACTTCAATGAGTCTATCGGAACATATTGCAGTCATTATTATTATTATTATTATTATTATTATTTGATTTCTGGTGTGAACACATTTCTTTATGGGTCCCGCCCAGAGATCTAAGGTTAGAAATGGCATCATGACATTTTCCACTGAAAAAAAATATATAGACAAAGTCCTTCGTAAAGTGTGAGCTGTACTCGTGAGAACAATTTTTTGAAAAAAAATTTTAAGGCATGGGCTTCCAGGAATCCCTTCAATTAATCTACTGGAATCTTTTTCAACCAATCCGAGGGCTCCAACTACAACGGGGATTGTTAATGTTCCAATGTGCCATATTTTTGAGATTTCGATTTCAAGGTCCTTGTATTTTGATAACTTTTTGAAGATCTTCATAGATACATTCCAGTCTGCAAGGACTGTCATAGCGATAAGGGGCACTTTATTGTTTGCGGTCTCTAATAACAATGTCTGGGCGTTTAGCTTTGATTGTTCTGTCTGTGTGTATTGTGAGAGTCCCATAGAATTGTAACAGGTCCTATCTCCGTAACCGGGTCTGGGTGGATGTTCGTACCAGTTTCTTTCAGTTTCCTTCCCGTAGGAGTTGCAGATTTTCCAGTGCAGATATTGGCCAACTCTGTCATGCCGGATTTTATATTCAGTGGGTGGCAGTACCGTGCAACCTGATACAAGATGATCAATTATTATTATTATTATTATTATTATTATTATTATTATTATTATTATTATTATTATTATTTTCTTTGATTTCTGTTGTATACACATTACCTTCCGGGACTCAACCAGAGAGATGACGTCAGAAATGGCTTCATGATATTTTCCACTGATAATTTAAAAAAAAACTAAGATCACACAAATTTTAAAGGTATTCGTAATAAATAAGCGGTAGTTGTGTGTACAATTTTCTATTTCTTTAAGGCATGAGCGACCAGATATCCTTTCAATGAATCTCTCGGAATCTTTTCCAATCAATCCGAGGGCTCTAAGTACAATTTATATTATTGATAAAGTCATGTGCCACAAGTTTGTGTTTTCCACTTCAAGATCCTTGTATTAGGATAGTCGTTTTGAAGATCTTCAAAGATAAATTACAGACTGATATGTCAATAAGAAAGCACATTCTGTTTTTGTATTCTTTGATCACGATGCCTGACTGGATGATTAGCTTTGATTTTGCTGTCTGTGTACATTGTCAAGTCCCATAAAATTGTTACAGGCCCGATCTCTGTAACCGGGTCTGGGTAATGTTCATACCAGTGTCTTGCTGTTTCCTTTCCGTCAAAGTCGCATATTTTCTGGTGCAGATGTAGTTTTGTATTCAGTGGGTGCATATTCATCACAGAATCTACATTTCAGGCTTACACAATTTTTCAGTTATATTTAGAGGGTGCAACCTGATACAAGATTTATTTCTTTAATTCTTGGAATAACAGGGATCCCTTTAATGAATCTATCGGAACTTTTTCCAACCAATCCGAATGAAAACTCTTCTTAATCTGCTTCGATCTTTTATTTGTCCTTGAAATCATTCATTGTATCTATTTTTTTATACATATTCCTTTTATTCCTTATAATTCTCTATTTTTATCATAATTTCGTAGCATCAATTATCACATTATTATTATTATTATTATTATTATTATTATTTTCTTTGATATCTGGCGTTTACACATTTGTTTCCGGGTCCCGCCCAGGGACCTAAGGTTAAAAATGGTATCATGACAGTTTCCACTGCAAAAAAAAAAAAAAAAAATTACATAGATAAAGCCCTTCGTAAAGTGTGGGCTGTACTTGTCAGAACAAATTGTTGTATCTATTTGAGGCATGGACTTCCATGGATCCCTCAATCAGCCTATGGAATCTTTTCCAACCCGTCCAAGGACTCCAACTACAACAGGGATAGTTGATGTTCTCATGTGCCACATTTTTGAGATTTCTATTTCAAGGTCCTTGTATTTTGAGAGTTTTTCGAATATCTTCAAAGATATATTGCAGTCTGCAGGGACTGCCATATCAATAAGGAGTCACTAATTTTGTTTGTGGTCTTTAATAACAATGTCTGGGCGGTTGGCTTTGATTGTTCTGTCTGTGTGTATTGTGTAGTCCCATAGAATTGTAACAGGTCCTATCTCCGTAACCGGGTCAGGGCGGTGTTCGTACCAGTTTCTTTCAGTTTCCTTCCCGTAGGAGTTGCAAATTTTCCAGTGCAGATATTGGCCCGCTCTGTCATGCCGGGTTTTATTTTCAGTGGGTGCCAATATCGTGCAACCTGATACAAGATGATCAATGGTTTCTGGATATTTATTACATATTATTATTATTATTATTATTATTATTATTATTATTATTATTATTATTATTATTATTACTGAGTATTCTAGCAAAGATGTTGGGGTAAAAACACCCGAACCACCATAAAACTTTCATGGAAGACTTTATGTGTCACGATGGCAGGTTTTGAAAAAAAACTCGCATGACCTGCGGGGTCAAGATTCAGATGCTTTCAGTCCGGCTAACCCAATCATCTAAAATGGAATCCGATTTAGGGTGTTCCTAGCTGTCTAGATGTGAATCTTTATTATTATTATTAATTATTAATAGTAATAGTAGTCGTAGTCTTAGTAGTAGTAGTCGTAATAGTAGTAGTAGTTTATTCTTTGATTTCTGTCATATAAAAATTTCTTTCCGGGTCACAACCCGAGAGCTAAGTTCGAAAATGGTTTTATATTTTCCATTGAGTATTTGTGTAAAACATTTTGGAAATTTGACACATATTTTACTTCGATAAAACACTTCGTAATGTGTGAGCTGAACTTGTGATTACAAATGTTTGTATTTCTTAAAAGGAATGAGCTACTTTGAATAAATGAGTCTAAGGGAAAACTTCTTCTTCTTCTTCTTCTTTTCTTCTTCTTCTTCTTCTTCTTCTTCTTCTTCTTCTTATTATTATTATTATTATTATTATTATTATTATTATTATTATTATTATTATTATTATTATTCCTTTGATTTCACCCTGTTCAGATGTTTCTAGTTCTTTCTTTTTTTTCCCTCGGGTACCAATTTCTTTTGATAGACTTACAAGTTGTGCTATCCGAGATTTTTTCCAGACAAGTATTACTAGTATATTAATAATAATAATAATAATAATAATACTAATAATAATGATAATGATAATAATAATAATAATGATAATGATAATAATAATAATATATGATATAACGATCAGCAAAGCGTCACAAAAAAAACTTTCCAGTTTGCCATATATTTCTAAATATATATAGAGATGAATATATATATATATATATATATATATATATATATATATATATATATATATATATATATATATATATATATATGAATAGATAGATAGATAGATAGATAGATAGATAGATAGATAGATGGCCATAGCTGGGACACTAATAAAACATGGTTCCATCCTCAAAACCTGCAATATCCCAAACAGTGGGCTTTCTGGCAGATGCAGTTTATCGTCATACCCAGGAAAGTCAAGATATGAATAGTTTACATGATTTACATTATTCAGATTGTTATTCTCATCTGCATTGCCATATTCACGACGTTTCGGCCGTTCTTCAGGAATTTTTCACACGAACCCTTTATTTCGTCCATCTGGGTAGATTGTTCTAGTTCCATGTGCCATGCCTCTTCCAGATGTCTCAGTTATTTCCCTTTAACTCAACATTCCAACTTTTTTCGTTTACCACTACTGTATCCTGGTATTGATATCACAACCCTTTAGGTCTAGTCACCGGATCTAACCAAAGTCTTTTTTTCCACTGGACCATGTGTGTATGAATTTCTCCGAGTTATAAGTCGGTGGACGAAATGAAGGGTTCAGTTTGAAATTCTAATCAGCTGAAGAAGGCCGGAGCGTACAACAGCCGAAACATTGTGAATATGGTGATGAAGTTGAGCATAACAGTCTGAATGATGTAAATAATGTAAATAATCATAATACCTCATCTCAGATATATAGACAGATCCTGAAGAATGCCGGGTGGGGGTAAAAAGGCCGAAACGTTGTGAATATGGCGATGAAACTGAGGATACCAGTCTGAATGATGTAAATAATGATAGTACCTCATCTCAGAGATATAAACATAGATATGAATAGGTAAATATCTTTTTTAATTTTTGAACAGTCTGAATGATGTAAATAATGTAAATAATCATAATACCTCATCTCAGAGATATAGCCAGATCCTGAAGAATGCCTTTACAAAGGCCGAAACGTTGTGAATATGGCGACGAAACTGAGGATACCAGCCTGAAAGATGTAAATAATCATAGTACCTCATCTCAGAGATATAGACAAAGATATGAATAGGTAAATATCTTTGTTAATATTTGAAAAGAAATATTTGCAGTAAAATGCGTTATCCGTTCAGCACACAGGCCGCAATCTTGGATTTGTAGATATGACTTTTCTTTATTTCCTCTGAACTGCTATGCCTTCTGAAAGATCGTGAAAGGATTTCCCGTTTCTTTCTTCCACAGTTTGGAATTGCTAGAGTTTTCTTCCGGCTAGAATGAAAAAAGTACGTCAAGCAGTGGTTCCAAACCATATTTATTTTGGCCATGACCCACCTAAGCATCTGTAAAATCCTGTTGACATAATACTCATTATTCAAAAGTGAACTCCTATTCACGTGGATAAAGTCTAACTTGAGTCTACACACACATATATATATATGATATGGAAAAAACAAATGAAAAAAAATTGGGTGTTTTTTTGTGAAAGTATTTATTTATATGGTTTTTATATATATTTAATATTTCAGACCACCTCGGTCCTTCCTCAGAAATTAATTGAATTACTACTGTATTACTGTATTTGGGAGTTTGTTTACAGCGTTCGTCGTGGGACGCGGACGTCACGTGATGTGGAATGCAACTATGTTTGAAGTTTTTAGCGTAAATCTAATGATAGTATTTTAGATGTTGTTTAAAAAGATGTATAATGCATGCGGGCCTACTTCCAAGTGGTGTAATGCTTAGCAAGCTAAACCAATTGCCACTAAGTAGTGAGATGTATCCTCACTGGATGTCTTCCACTTTCGGCTTTGTGCTACATCTAAGCTACGCCTAGGCAATCATCAAACATACAAATGTTTTTTGTATGCATAATTTATACGCACCGTGCGTATTACCTCGCATACACAATTACTAATACTCACACAGACACACAATAAAAAAAAGTCACTGTTAACTCATTCTCGAATTGCTATCCTTAAAAATCAAATTGCCTCAGATATATTATGCAGTGCAGAAATTGTAATATGATTTTCAATTAATGCAAATTTACAACATCTTTATATTACTACAAAAGTTTGTGAACGTTGCTTGTGTGTTTGTCAGAAGTCATATATAGAGGGTGGGGGAAAGAAAGATGTGAATTTATTATCGTGTAGGAAGCGGGGGTGAAGAGAAGTAAATGGAAAAAAAAACAGTCTCTTTCCACCCACCCCTCTCTCTCCTTCCACCCACATCTCTCTCTCCCTCTCTCTCTCTCTCTCTCTCTCTCTCTCTCTCTCTTTCCACCTTCTCGTGATTGTGTGTGTGATTATTTATATTTCAGCTTTCTTTAAACAAACAATATTTTTAAAGATTTTTTTACCCCTTTTTTTCAAACAGACAATGTTTCTTAATGTTGAAAGCAACTTCAATATTTTATAATATGATTTAAAAATACGATTTGATGATACGGTAAGTATTTTTATTTCAACTTTCTTCAAACAGACGATTTTTCTTAATGTTGAAAGCAACTTCAATATTTTATATGATTTAAAAATACGATTTGATGATACGGTAAGTATTTTTATTTCAATTTTATTCAAACAGACAATTTTTCTTAATGTTGAAAGCAACTTCAATATTTTATAATATGATTTTAAAATACGATTTGCTGATACAGTAAGTATTTTTATTTCAACTTTCTTCAAACAGACAATTTTTCTTAATGTTGAAAGCAACTTCAATATTTTAAAATATGATTTAAAAATACGATTTGCTGATACGGTAAGTATTTTTATTTCAATTTTCTTCAAACAGACAATTTTTCTTAATGTTGAAAGCAACTTCAATATTTTAAAATATGATTTAAAAATACGATTTGCTGATACGGTAAGTATTTTTATTTCAATTTTCTTCAAACAGACAATTTTTCTTAATGTTGAAAGCAACTTCAATATTTTAAAATATGATTTAAAAATACGATTTGCTGATACGGTAAGTATTTTTATTTCAATTTTCTTCAAACAGACAATTTTTCTTAATGTTGAAAGCAACTTCAATATTTTATAATATGATTTAAAAATACGATTTGATGATACGTTAAGTATTTTTATTTCAATTTTCTTCAAACAGACAATTTTTCTTAATGTTGAAAGCAACTTCAATAACTGCAAATAAATTTATTTTTTAAAATATCTCTTCTTTCACAAAATCTTCTTGAAACTAAATATAAACAGTAACACAATAAGGTTGACACAACGGGCCACGGGTGGTCTAGTTCTGTTTTATAATTTGTGCCCAGCAACATTATGGTAGTATATACACCTTTATCTATTTTTTGTTTTTATTAATTATGATTTAACAAATGATCTAACAAATCTTATTCAATGAGAAGCCTTTTTTAAATATTTTACAGATTATTACTTATCGAATACAGTAAAAAATGAATATTTTGCTTGCTGGCATTCATAGTTTGAATTCTGATTTGAATATTTTTTTTCCATTCAGTGTCTCTAATATAAAAATATCAACTTTATTTGGATTTATTCTTGAAATATTGGTTTGGTGCATAATTATCAGGCGTTTTTGTAGGCGAGTTATTTGTTAATAAAAATTGCTGCTTTGTTTACGTTTTCTTAATAAAAATATTTTATTTTCAGGTTATAAAAATGCGTGTCGATAATCATACGCTCCGGAATAATCATTTAAAAAGTTATTGTTGAATTGTTATGTTTCCTTTTTCATAATAAATATTGTTTAAAAAAACGCCTGATAATTATGCACCAACCTAATAGAAAAATTTTGAAGTCAGTTTGTAAACCAAAACCTTCGGAAATTAGTTATTTCTGACATTTTTAAGACGATATTTAATTCTAAATGCTCAAAAATTGGTACAAGCTATGAATCTCAGTTTTGGCTTTCCTAATTATCACATTGAACCCCAGCTTCTACACTGAGTGCAATCTGTATTATCTATAGAAAGTGAAAACTCAGCCTGCCCTACTTCTCAGTTATTGCTCACCCTCTTTCTACTGAGCCTAAGTCTGCACCGCCTGGCGCAGTGATTAAACTTACAATTACAATGGCACTAAATTTATTAACCAACCAAAAGAAAGAAATTGGAATAGAAAAAAAACCCTCCAGTGGATGCCTTCTTTGAGATTTGTCAGAATTCAGATAAAATCGATTCTTAAAGGGGTCTCTACGCAATAGAAAATAAAAAAGGAAATGAAAAACAGTCTACGTATCCCCTTCTGTCTACGGTCGTCTTCTGTGAGATCTTCCTACTTTACTGGTTATTTTAAAGAATTAATACTTTTTTGGATATCGTAGAGACTGAATCGAATTCTGATAAAATCGATTTCTTCTGTTCATACATTTTCATGCTACAGTTTATCGTTACCATTCTTCGGATCTCGTCAGATTTAATTTCCGAAGAAATACAAGTAGAGACAGAATCCATCTTACATATTTATAAGTCTACCATTCGTCCATCTATCGAATATTGCTGCCATATATGGTTTGGATCTCCTACTTTATATTTAGATATTCTTGATAAATCCCAAAAACATTCTGCAATGATATTGGTCCTAACCATGCATCTCAGCTTCAGCCACTTACCCACCGCCGTAATGTAAGCTACCCTGTGCCTTTTTCTATAAATACTTTTATGGTAAATGTTCCGAAGGACTCTTCGCCGTAAAATCTAGGCTTTAGCACCGTACTAGATTGGCGGCAATATCTCATCAATTTACAATTGAGCTGGTTAGATGTAGCCGTGAATTCTATTCTTACAGTTCCTTTTATCACTTGTGGAATTTTTTTTCTGACTCCATGTTCTCCAACCCATTTTATCTTTAAAAATTTAAATGCAATGTCAGTCGTTGTCTACTGTCTTCTTGATTACTCTTCTTTTACTGTTCTTAATAATAATTTACTTTTTTCTTATTATTTCACACTCAGTAACACGTTGTATAGGGTGAAATGATCCCAAGAAGAATCAGCAATATTATCGGTACTGATCTGGCTGCTCGGCTTCAATCAATTTTCCACTGTCTCAAGAAAACCTCTCTGTGTCTTTTCTATAAATACTTTCTTTGTAATTCTTCGGTTGACAATTCTCTATGGTATTGGGGTTTAGAGTCTTAAATTATTGATTTATTCAGCTCCTCCCACAGACAAGAATTGTTCATATGAGGATTAGTTAAAACTTCATGGAGATTCTGAGGTATTATTATTTTTTTTATTTTTTAAGCTTTTCACCCCAGGCAAGGCTGGAAGCCACTAGCACGCAAGAGGTTACAGAGGATTTGGAGCGAGAGCAAATAGGAGTGTTAGAGGAAAGGATGTGGAGAAGGATAGAGGATAGATCAAGGCAACTGGAGATGTCGATTGACGTTACACTTGAATAGTTGGAGATCATAGTCATCAGGGAAACAGGAATCAGGAAGGGAGTTCCATAGGCGTGAGGTGCGAGATATGAAGCTATTGGAGTAGAAGAGACGTTTACATTTAACAGTTTCAACAGTGAAAGGGTGGGAACGGGATGCCAACCTCGTAGGACGCTTGAATTCATGGAGCCTGGGGACCAGCGATAGCAGCTCATCGGAGCAATTACCATGGAAGTATTCATAAAAGAGACAGGGAGAGGCGAGGGTGCGTCTCGTCTGTGAGAGAGAGACTGCAGACGAGAAGCTAGATCAGGGCCAATTATATTGCATACCCGTCTCTGGATCTTATCAAGAACCTTGAGGTAAACAGAAGGGGCTCCAGACCATATATGGCAGCAATACTCCATGCAAGAGCGGATGGTTGCTTTGTAAATTTGGAGGATCGATTCAGGGGAGAAGAATTTCCTGGCCCGACACAGGGAGCCAACTTTCCTTGCGAAGAATGGTAAGTAAGAATGCGTTGTTTTGGTGTAAGGAATATTGTGGTATGTTTGGGTCAGTGATTCTGGCTAGCGAAGTTTAATTATACGACAAAAGACCATCCTTTTCCCCATTCCCTCTTTTGCCATGTATCACATTTTTGTATTTTATTACAAAATGAATATCGTTTTTAAATATGGTACCTAGACGTTTTAAATTTAAGCAAAGTACGAGACTGGTGTCAAGGTCTCATCAGTTTACAATTGAGCTGGTTAGATGTAGCCATAAATTCTATGCTAACAGTGTAACTGTTATCGCATGTAGAACTCTCTTCTGATTCAATGTTCCCCGACCATTTTTGATCTTTAAAAGTTTAAATGCAATGTCAATCGTTATCTACTGTCTTCTTGATTATTCTTCTTTTATTGTTCTCGCTCCTTAATAATAATTTTTTTTTTCTTAATCTCTAAGATTAGTAACCCCTTGTGTCTTAGTGAATTAATCGCCTTGCTTGGAATAAAATAATTAAAATATGTTTTCCCTTTTTCGTAACCAACAAAGGATTGATAAACCGTAGAAAAAAAAACATATCAAACAATCGATTAAAACCTTCAGTAAGCAATCGAACCAGCAGACGTTAACACAGTTTACGAAGCTAAAGTTCTTATTAAGGAGTTTCTTTATACCTATGGGTCATTTAGGAATCCCAGAATACTCGATGTACGTGAGACTGTGGAAACAGACGGCTCAGGCTTTATATGAATAAACCTATTTATGTCACTGGTTTCAAGTTTTTTCCCTTTCGCTTTGAAATGTCTCTATAACGACGATGAATCAGCTCCCAAGATAATGTGACTAGTAGGTCGGGAAAAAAAGGTCTGATCTGCTTTCCTGGAAACTGTGCTAAACAGTGTGCGCCGAGTTGAACAAAAGGAGACTAATTTTTTTTTTTTTTATTTATTTTTTATTAAGCTTATCACCCCAAGCAAGGCTGGAAGCCACTAGCACGCAAGGGGTTACAGAAGATTTGGAGCGATAGCAGATAGGAATGAAAGGTGAAAGGATGTGGAGAAGGGAAATGGATAGATCAAGGCAACTGGAGATGTCGATTGACGTTACACTTAAATAGTTGGAGATTGTATTTGTCAGGGAAACAGGAATAAGGAAGGGAGTTCCACAGGTGAGATGTGCGAGACATGAAGCTATTGGAGTAGAAGAGACGTCTACATCTAACAGTTTCAATGGTGAAGGGGTGGGAACGGGATGCCAGCCTCGTAGGACGTTTAAATTCATGAGGCCTAGGAACCAGCGAAAGCAGCTCATCGGAGCAATTACCGTGAAAGTATTTGTAAAAAAGACAGAGCGAGGCAACGTCGCGTCTGTGAGAGAGCGACTGCAGAGGAGATGACAGATCAGGGCCAATTACATTGCATATCCGTCTCTGGGTCTTATCAAGAACCCTGAGGCAAACAGCAGCAATAGAGGCTTTCTCTAACTGCACACTCGTGCACGCTGGTTCAAAGCTACAGGATCTTCATACTCGACGGAAAGTTCTTTCTGTTCGATACAGATTGGGTTAACTCTTTGAACCCTGACCACCGCTTTACCGATGGTAGAGAAAAATGACGTAGTTCGCAGTCACCGGTTGAACGGCGGGTAAACACTTGCGTCGTGTTTTCCTATTGGTCGTCTTATTTTGAAGAGCCAATCAGAAAACATGTAATACTCTGTATCAAACGTTACACCAATATGTCCGCGTCTTTTCATTGTGTTTTATGCATATGTTTGGGATATAAAAAAAGGCGTTTTCACCATGAAGCCTGCAGCCAGGAACGTACAACAATCTGAATAATGTAAATAATGTAATAAATCGAAACACCTCATCTCAGAGATATAGAGGCCGAAACGTTGTGAATATGGCAATGAAGATGGGGATAACAGTCCGAATAATGGAAATAATGAAGTAATCATATCTCATCTCAGAGATATAGAGACAGAAACGTTGTGAATATGGCAATGAAGATGAGGATAACAGTCCGAATAATGTAAATAATGCAAGTAATCATAATACCTCATCTCAGAGATATAGAGGCTGAAACGTTGTGAATATGGCAATGAAGATGAAATTTTTACTATTTATTTTGAAATTTTAACTATTTTTTTTTTTTTAAATTTCTAACTTTTTTTCTTTTTCGAAATAGGACTAAATATGTTCACCTATCGCCCGCCTGCCACTTCTCCGCGGTCTTTTAAACAGTCTCCGTCTAGATTATAAAAGTTAGGCTATTATTGGTTTTCCGTTTCTTTTAAAAAATGTTCCTTCTTTTTCAATTCAAGTCGGCCCATCCGTCTTAGTGGCGTTATAGCCTTGCTTGGCGTGAATTGATTAGAAAAATGTTGCAAATGGTAAAGTTCACACATTTTTATGGGAAAATAAATAATCATGCGATTTAGGTAAAATATTTATTATCTAGCATAAAATTAATGATTTATTTATTGAATGTGTTGAGTTATTTGTTTTAATATATACTTCTCACCTCCTTTTACATACACACAACAACTTCATTCAGTAAAACTCAACCCTGAGTTGCTTGAAGGTCTTTTGGGGAAGAATAGTAAAAAAACAAAAATAAAAAAATCATCATAAAAAAATCGATGTGTTTGAAGTGTTTTACTAATTGCACAACATGATTTTCTATGCTTTCTGTGTAGACTATTTGTCGGTGCGTTGAATAGTGCTGCCGTATCTGATCTGGTAATCCTGCTATTCATCTGGGGGGTTCTTGACAAAATCCAAAGAAGGATCTCCTATGTAATCCATCCTGACCTGCCATCTCGAATTCAGTCACTTTCTCCCCGACGTCTCTTGTCTTCTCTCTGTCTTTTCTACAAATAGTTTCATGACAAATGCTCTAACGAACTATTATGCCTGCGATCCCGACTACATGGATTTAAACGTGCTACTAGATTGGAATATATATATATATATATATATATATGTAAAGAAATATAGTCTTAAGATGTGCTATATTTATGGGGTAAAGTGTTCAATATCAGAGATAGAGCGTGTGCAAATATAAAAGTGAACATAGAAGTCAACACTTAGAGGCGACAGTCTGTTTCATGCTAGATGCAATCGTGACCTGACGATTGCATCTAGCATGAAACAGACTGTCGCCTCTAAGTGTTGACTTCTATGTTCACTTTTATATATATATATATATATATATATATATATATATATATATGAAGAAATATAGTTTTAAGGTGTGCTATATTTATGGGATAAAGTGATCAATATCAGAGTTAGAGCGTATGAAATTTAAACATAAAAGTTAGCATTAAAGTCAACACTCAGAGGCGACAGGCTGTTTCATGCTATACGCAATCGTCACTTTTATACATATATATATATATATATATATATATATGTGTGTGTGTGTGCGTGTGTGTGTGTGTGTATGCGTGTGTGTGTGTGCGTGCAACGAATGCCACAAGGTCCCCAAACGACCCTCCGCAGGTTTTGAATTCAGAGTTATCCTTCTCCTAGACCAGTTGCCATCCAAGGCTATAGAACCCAGTCTGTCCTGCTATTTACCCATAGTTGGAAGGAGAAGAAGAGGATTCACACCTTTCCCAAGGGTATTAGCACGTAAGTGAATGTAATGGATTCGGCTGGAATTCAAACTCGGCTCTACGATTCCTCAATCCAAGCCGTTATCCATTACTCCACCGTGCCTCCTCCTATATATATATTGGTCAGGTAGCCGCGTGACCAACAATCTATTAATCTATCTTTTTTGTGGCAACAGCCTTGACGGACTTTTTTCTTGGTGTTTCGACTACATGAATTTAAGCATCTAGATCCCACCCATTTACTGTGGAAATAGTTCAATGTAACTGCCACGTCTACTCCAACAATTTCTTTTCTCGCACTTCTCACCTGGGGAACTCCTTACCGTTTACTTGCTGTCCTGATAACTACATCCTTCGAAAGTTTAAATGCAACGTCAATCGCTATCTTCTATCTTCTTGAATCCCGTTCATCTTTTGTCCTTTCCTTCCTATTCTCAGTCCTTACTCTCATTTGCCCTGTAACCCTCTGCGTACGAGGGGCATTCCCGCCTTGCCTGGGGTGAAATCATTAAACAATTTGACATTACTGCTTTCATTTCAATTCCAGATCATGTGAATTCTTAAAACCTTTTTTATGTGCCGTGTGCATTTAAAACGTAGGTGATCATAGCCCTCCACATCTTCCTGTCCAGGGTAGCTCTTAAAAAGTTTTCTCTTTTTGTTATTTTTTCTAGACCTGTTCTACCATCCAATTTCTCAAGCCCATCAAGAATATTACGCACTGCCTTCTTCTGTCCCTCTTTCCCCGTGAGTATCAGATTTTTCCAAGCCTTCCTTCCTCATGAAGTGCCTTAGAAATTTCAACTGTCTCTTCCTATAAGATTCCTTTTTGTTTCCATTATCTCCAAACCCTCATTGTTGCTCACATGTTCGGTCTATGGGATCCTCATATACAGGCAGAAAGATGGTAACTTAAAGTCGATGTAATAATAAAAAGGAACATTTAGAAACAAAATAGTTGGTTTACTATTGTTTTGAAGTATCATGTTTAAGGGATGGTGTTTGAGATATCAAGCTAACTATTTAACCCAAATTGCTTGCTATTGTCCAACAGTGAAGTCCCTTCGTTCTGCTCGCTAAAATCCACCGCTGACGTAGGTTGTAAAAACGTAAATCTGAACGCTTTCGAACAAAGAACAAAGAAGCATTAATTGGGTTGAACTATTTTAGCTTGCTATTGTTATGAAATCCTTTGTTGGCGAAAGCTTTGACGGAAACTAATGACTTCCGTCATCAGTTACCCGAGTGAGTGAAAGAGAGAGAATGATTATTCTAGAAATAATTAAAATTTAACAGAGACAAAAAAAAAACTGGACTAAAAGACAACGTACAGACAAGACATGCGCAGTGAAACCACAGAAAGACTAATGATTTGTTCATTGTTTTTAGGATTTTATTTGATGCGACGAAACATTGACGATATACAGTGCTGTTCGATAAAAGTGACTCACCTTATCCTTTGAATTTAGCTCAACTTTCGTTTCATCGGAGAAGAGAACATTCTTTCAGTCTTCTACGGTGAGATTTTTGTAATAGTGAGCACATACAAGTCTCTTGGCTTTGTTGGCTTTGCTTATTAGCGGCTTAAACCTTCGTGTATAAGATTAGTAGACTTGTTCTAACAGCCACCGACGGACTGTTGAAGAGGCAAGACTAACACCTTGCTCTTCACTTAGACTAAACTGCAATTTCTTGGCTCAGATATAGTCCTATTCTGCGCAACTTCTCTCTTGATTACCCTGCCAGTTCTATCATCAATCTTTTTCTTTCGTCTCCTTGTTTCCTTCCTTGGAGCAGGAGTGGCCTCATTATGTGCCCTAAGCACTCGAGAGACAGTTGATTGCGAGGTTATAGCAATTTTTGCAATTTCTCTCGTAGACTTGCCTGCTTTTGAGAGGGCAATAATAAATGCCTTAAGTGGTTCTGATACGTGTTTGTATCCTTCATCTTTCAAGGTGTTTTTATACTGTATGAGGCTTTCTGAACTATTCTGAAATACTCTAGATTTAATTTAAACTGTTCTAGAATTCTCTAGAATATTTTTCTGAGTGTATTGTAGAATACGATATCTGAGTCACTTTTTTTGCGAAGAGTTTTTTCCTGAATCTCATTTATATCCAAATTTATAATTATCAATAGAATACCTTAGGGTGAATAAACTTTTTTCCTAGGTGGTCGGGAAGGGGGTCTTTATATTAGTAAGATTTAACATTATTTTAACCCCAATAACAATAGACAAAAAATATTTTTAGTAAAAGAAATTCAGGTGCGTCACTTTTATGGAACAGCACTGTATTTGTTTATTCACTGAGAAATTACTTTTGGTCAAGTCGGTGTACACATTGCTCGGAAGCTTAGAGATCAACATTTTCACAATCTAAGATAGGTGTTGAGTCTTGACTCAATGTTGAATCTCGCCTATTGCATGGAATAATAATGCAACACAAAATGTACTTAGAACAAGAATGTATTATAACAAGAAAGTGTACACAATAAGTACATATAGTATTTCTGTATATTTCTGGGAAGACGTTCCTGGAGAATGTGTTGACTAGTCGCAGTCGATCAGAGTCTCTAGTTGGATCTCGTGATTCTCTTTCCTAGTCTTCCGGTATCAACCATTATTTATATAGTTGGTAGTCACCTATGCAGATTAGGTGGATACCACCACAACAATAGGAAATTAAAATAAGCTCCTGCAGAAGATAGCGAAGGAAAGCGAGAAGAAAGGACTAAGCAAAAAGAACAGGAAGATATAATGCATGATAATCAGCAAAAAGAGACGAGCCCAAAATGCAAATCACAGGTCGAGGATACTAAAATCAAGGAGGTAAAGAAATGTAAATATCTAGGAAGTGTTCTAACAGAGGACGAAAAGTGCGACACTGAGATCCGAAGATGTATTGGGATGGCAAACGATGCTTTCCAAAAGCTAAGCAGAGTATTAAGAGACATGAAGCATTCGTTGGAAACAAAGAGTATTGAACTGTTACGTGATATCTGTCCTGCTGCATGGCAGCGAATGCAGGAGAATCTGCCCAAAGATAAAGAAGAGACACGAAGCAAGAGAAATGTTCTACAGAAGGAGGCTGAGGATACCATGGGGTGAACAGGTGAGTAACGACGAGGCTTTCAAGAAAATGGAAACAAATATGAGTCATGCTTAACATCAGGAAGAGCCAACTGAAATTTCTGGGACACGTGATGCGGAAGGAGAGCTTAGTAAATCTGATACTCACAAGACGGATAGAGGAAAAGGACAGGGAAATCAACGCATGGGCTTGAGCAAGTGGATGGCAGAACAGGGTCTGAGAGAATTAACAAAAAGAAAAAACTTATTAAGAACTAAAAAGGACAGGAAAAGGTGAAGAGCCATGATCGCCTACGTCCTGAAGTGACACGGCACATAAAAGAAGAAGTCACTCTTTGATTTTAGCGAACACAATGCAGGTACTTCAATAGTGTAAAGTAGCTA
Source organism: Acanthosepion esculentum (assembly GCA_964036315.1). NCBI lineage: Eukaryota > Metazoa > Mollusca > Cephalopoda > Sepiida > Sepiidae > Acanthosepion > Acanthosepion esculentum. The sequence goes on along the minus strand of OZ038511.1, from coordinate 21,735,956 downwards.
GCAAGTTTGTCTCCCAATCTACACAGTGTGTTATCGGGTGAGCCTAGAATAAACAATGATCCTGTGTAGAGGATAAAAGCATCCCAAAAGTTGGTACTTACCAAATATATAAATTCTTATAGTCTCAAAATATGACTTGTTTACCCAAAAATCAAGTAATTATTGCAGATTCAAATATAAACGAAAAATATCTACCTTCCCCTAAACCAAGTATAGACTCAAACATTAATAACCAATATTTATCCATCACAGAGCCAAGCTTACATATTCAGATAACTATTCCAGAACAAAGTAATTTTTTATAGACTCAAGTATAAAAGAACACAATTTACCTATCCTCGATCCAAGTAATTACCTCTCGGCTCAAATATAAATAACCCACATTTGACTAACGCTGAACCAACTAAATGATTTTAGGCTCAAATATACACGGCCAACATATACTTAGCCCCGAACCAAGTAAATACTTATAGGCTCAAATATAAACAGTCAACATATACCTAGCCCCGAACCAAGTAAATGATTTTAGGCTCAAATATACACGGCCAACTTATAACTAGACCCGAACCAAGTAAATGCTTATAGGCTCAAATATACACGATCAACAATTACATAACCCTGAACAAAGTAAAAACTTAAAGGCTCAAATATAAACGATCAACAATTACCTAGTACCGAACAAAGTAAATATGTATAGGCTCAAATATACGCGGACAACATATACCTTGCCCAAACTAAGTAAATGCTTATAGGCTCAAATATAAACGAGGATCATATACCTAGCCCCGTATCAAGTAAATTCTTATAGGCTCACTATAAACGAGGCTCAAATATACACGATCAACATTTACCTAGCCCCGAACACTTATAACGACCAACAACGACCAACAATTACATAGCCCCGAACTAAGTACTTATAGGCTCAAATATACACAGCCAACAGATATCTGGCACAGAACCAAGTAAATGCTTATAGGCTCAAATATATATGATCACCAATTACCTATCCTCGACCAAAGTAAATGATTATAGGCTCAAATATACACGACCAACATATACCAAATAAATATTTATAGGCTCAAATATACGGTGTTTACTCATTCCCCCACGAGAATGAGATGTGACCCAAGGTCTTTTTAAAGTGGAGACCCGAGCGCGTGCACTCAGGCGGGGACAAAAATTGCCCACAGCCCCCACAACCGAGCACCGATCCCTCCCTCTTGTGCAATGAGAGGGCGCGGCCTAGAGCAGCTGTTCCCCAGGGCTGGGCACCTCTCAGTATTATTTTCTCAGTTGCCCTTCTTCCCTTTGACAGAGAAGCCCCTGAGCGCATTCTATCCAAGGCTCAAATATACACGGCCAACATATACCTAGCTCCGAACCAAGTAAATGCTTATAGGCTCAAATATACACGATCAACATTTACCTAGCCCCGAACAAATAAATACTTACAGGCTCAAATATAAACGGCCAACATATAACTAGCCCCGAACCAAGTAAATGTGTATAGGCTCAAATATACACGATCAACAATTACATAACCCTGAACAAATAAATTCTTGTAGGCTCAAAAATATACAATCAACAATTAACTGGCACTGAACAAAGTTAATACTTATAGGCTCAAATATATACGACCAACAGTTACCTTGCAGCGAACAAAGTAAATGATTATAGACTTAAATATAAACGATCAATACTGACCTATCATGGAATCAAATAAATCCTTGCAAACACAGATATAAACCATTAATATTTATTCCCGTAAATCATTATGGACGCAGATGTACGCAATCAATATATTTACCACTTAAATTGTATTATGTCCTCAAATATCAACCAGCGTCGCTGAATGAAATAAATACAATTATATATCAAGAGACCCGTAAACCACTTCAGTAGTAGCAGCCGCAGTGGTGTTTCTGGGCAAAATAATCTGACGGAGCCCAAACATCTCCGGACTGGTTTGAATTCAGTTTTCCTTTTCCATGACTAGTAGTCAATCAAGGCTATATGTCACAGTCTGCCCTGCTATTTACCTATAGCTTCGCGAAGAGATAGATACAATCATAGCTTTTCCAAGTTTTCACACCATCAGGTAAGTTGAATATAATGAACCCGACTGGAATTCGAACTCGGCTTCCTCCGATTCCTCAATCCGTGGCGCTATCCATAACACCAGCCTGCATCCATACTTATAGGCTTAACTGTAAATTAGCGAAATATCTCTACGCATGAACCACGTAATACTTCTTTTACGTGCCACATCCCTTCAGGATCATGGCTCTCCACGATTTCTTGTCCTTTGTGGCAGTTAATAAATGTTATCTTTTTGCTATATCTACAAATCCTGATTCTGCAAAGCATCTGCAGAATATGGTTACGCAGGTTACTGTCTGCTTTCCCCTGTCTCTCGTCTTCACTATGTCCTGTGAGTGTCTAATTTTCCAAGTCTTCATTCCTGATTATGTGATATACATATATATATATATATATATATATATATATATATATATATATATATATATGTGTTTGATTATATCACTTATTTCCTGAATAATTTATCTAGACTTTTCAGTTAACTTGATGAATATTTATGAGAGTATCTTATATTAAACAAATTTGAAAACTAACATTTTTACTTTTGTTTATAAATACTTAATGAAAAGTAACATTGTTACATTTGTCTTACACGAGAGGAATAAACGCGTTGTCTGAGATAAGTTTTCCTTTTGTCTTTTTTCATATATTCTCCACATCCTTTCATTTTTCATTCCTATCTGCTCTCGCTCCGGATCTTTTGTGGCCCCCTTGCCTTGATCGACCCACTGTCTTTCTTTTTCTCCATAGCCCCTCCCTTGACACTCCTATCTGCTCTTCCTCCAACCCTTCTTTAACACCTTGCGTGATAGTGGCCTCCGGCCTTGCTTGGGGTGATATGATACATATATATATATATATATATATATATATATATATATATATATATATATATATATATTGTTATCCACAGACAGACTGTTTCGGTGTATCACAGCTCATCAGTGTGGTTAGATGTCCGGTTGCCTCCAGCTAGGATCGAAACCCGACTGAATTGGCGTCAGTCGAGTATTCTACCACTACGCTGTTGGCGTTGGATGAAGGCGAATTTAAGCGTATCTATTTTTAGATTATCACACAGTGACTGAGAGAACTCGATTCGATTTACCGAAGAGTCTTGCATTATTAACCGTAATAGTTACTATTACAATCCCACACTTCCTCCCCAGAGATCTCAACCAAAATAAATTTTTCAGGAGCATATATATATATTAGAATTGGACATAGTCCGACAATTTATTTAAAGACATTTATATATATTATGTTTAATGTTCTTTTTATAGATACAAGTATTTAAGCAAATGCTCTGTTTTATAATAAACAGTATTAAATAACATTTACCGGCCTGATTTTCCGAGAAATTTTCATAGAAAATTTTCCCTCTCCGACAGGAATCGAACCTGTATCCTATACGGAACCATCATTTCGCGTGATGTTCTTTAACCTTTCGGCCACAGAGCAGCGTCTGGTTAGCAAGGTCGATTTTACTATCTTTAAACTTAAATCTTAATGTTATTTAATACTGTTTATTATAAAACAGAGCATTTGCTTAAATACTTGTATCTATAAAAAGAACGTTAAACATAATATATATAAATGTCTTTAAATATATATATATATATATCGTTAGACCTAGAGAGTCAGACAAACCTACCACGGTTTCACCTAAACGGATCGTCAGGGAAGGCCGTCTAACAAGGTAAGAAAGAACGGAAACTGAGTCAATAAACAAAAAAACCGGGAGGGTTTGGGAGAACCATTTATTCTAAAAATTGACGAAAGAGGGAGGGGGGTTTAAAGAAAAATACGGGCAAATAGCGGTAGTAACTATTTATTCAATCAAAGTCAAAATATTTTATTATTATTTTAGATTATTATTGCCGGGTAGGGGAGACCTGGTCTTAAAACCAAAGCTTTCTATGTCTACAGTTGTTTAGAATTTCAATTTTTTTACTTCGATTGAATAAATAGTTACTGCCCCTATTTGTCTGTGTTTTTTCTTTAACCCCGCTCCCTCTTTCGTCAATTTTTAGAATAAATGTTTTTCCCCAACCCTCCCCCGTTTTTTTTTTGTTTGTGTGTTGTTATTTTTTTTTTGGTCACGTGGTTATGGTTTCTTTGTTTATTGACTATAAGTTTCCGTTCTTTCTTACCTTGTTAACCGACCTTCGCTGACGATCCGTTCAGGTGAAACCTTGGTAGGTTTGTCTGGCTCTCGAGGCCTAACTAGGTTTGCTCTACTCACTGTATTGAGCAGTTATTTAGTTTTTTTGCGTACTCGTATCTGTGTTTTTTTTTTGTTGGGGGGCATTGGACTTTCATGCTGGACGATTATTTTCGGCTAACGTACATGTTCTTGGTTCTTTATTTTTTTGTACCTTTTTTTCCCCTTTGGTATTGGTTTGATTATTTGCAAATCAAGACACCGAAGGTTTTCCGAACGAGTATAGCGTCTTATATTTATAAGACTTCTACTACTACTACTACTACTACTACTACTAATAATAATAATATATACATATATATATATATATATATATATATATATATATATATATATATATATATATATATATATAAATCTATATGTTTGTGTGTGTGTTACATTTGTCTTACTTCAGAAATCTAAATGCGTTGTCTGAGATAATTTTTCCTTTTGTCTTTATTCATATATGTGTATGTCTGCGCGTGCGTGCGTGCGTGCGTGCGTGCGTGCGTGCGTGCGTCTGTGTGTGTGAGAGAGATTTTACTGTAAGTTTAAGTTTAAATACCGTGTCTGTTCAGTCATATAACCAATATACATGCGGGAACTATTGTGAGTAATGTTTCTGTCCGCATATGAGTATTACCCGTCTTTTCAGAAGTTTAGGTAATTATTCCGTGTACATACGGATGCCTTATACGACACAAGTTCTCTTTGGTGTGGGTAGATGCCAAAAACGTTGCCATGCATTGTGGATCTTTGCTGCCAACATTAGATCCTAGCATTCTCTTCTATCCAATTTTAGTTTTAATAGATACGCACTGTTTAGAGGATGGATCACTGGTCACGGCGCGCCTATTTTGACGTAATTCTTCTTTTAACACTCAAGCCGTTGGATCTGCCAAGTGGAAAGAGAAAGACAGGCGCCGATAGAAATGCAGGTATTATTTGCATCCCCATTCCCTCACTGGTCCTTAAATTCATTTTATTCCGTGGGCTTCTACAACCACAGATTTGGCGCCTAATTTTCCCGCTCTTTCTCTCAGTCGTTTACGAGCTTGTTTAGCAGTCGGTAATGTCGCCTATTGAGTGGTTCAGGCTCTGATTTAGAAATCGTTAGTTTGTGCTTTTTTTTTCCCGTCTCTTTATTGTTGTCTTTGTTGGTTTAATGCATACATTATAATCTAATTATTTTCGTGATGTAGGTTAATTTCACGTCGATTTTTGGTAGCTAAATAATACTCAGGGAGCTTATTGATTTTCCATAGAACCAAAGCATAATCACAATTACAAGTCGTTCGACTGTGTCATATTATTGAATAATCTATCTATCTATCTATCTATCTATCTATCTATCTATCTATCTCTCTCTCTCTCTCTCTCTCTATATATATATATATATATATATATATATATATATATATCATTTGTTCATATCTATCTATCTATCTATCTATCTATCTATCTCTCTCTCTCTCTATATATATATATATATATATATAGTTATATATATATATATATATATATATATATATATATATATATATATATCATCTGTTCATATCTATCTATCTATCTATCTATCTATCTATCTATCTATCTCATTTCTGTCCCTACGCTTTTTTCTGTTCTGCATTCTCTCTCTCTCTCTCTCTCTCTCTCTCTCTGTCTCTGTCGCCCACTCGTTGGATCTATCTATCTATCTATCTATCTATCTATCTATCTATCTATCTATCTATCACATTTCGTTTACTATGCCTTTCTTTCTTTTTTCATTTTCATTTCTGCTCTTCTATCTTTTTATATCTATCTATCTATCTATCTATCTATCTATCTATCTATCTATCTATCTCTATTCTACTCTATCTATCTCTATTCTACTCTATCTCTCTCTCTCGCTGTATTTACCTATCTAAAATTCTATCAAATATCTGGTCTATACTCTTTCTCCCTCATTATCTGCCACTCGCTGGATCTATCTATCTATCTATCTATCTATCTATCTATCTATCTATCTACCTACCTACCTACCTATCTATCTTAGTTTGCTTATATCTATTATTTTTCTTTTCATGTCTTTATATCTAAACCTCTTCACAAATATATGCCTCCGTCAGTTCATATCTATCAGATTATATTCTTATATATCAGTCTATCTCTCGGTATATATCTATATATTTCCGTCTACGAAACACCGGAGTCGGTATGATGAAGATAACATCAATCGGATAAGTAAGAATTTTTTACTGATATGTGTGAGTTCGATATCCTCGTCGCAATCCGGTAGCAAATAATAACAAACGCCAAGAATGAATATAGGAAATAAATGTATTAACGTAATAATACAAACTGGTAATACAGGTTAGTAGTTCCAGGAATGCGGGGTTAGTAGACAAATATATATATAAAGTCTTTGGTATCGACGTATCGCTGTATGACTTCATACTGAGTCTATACTCATTCCTTTCCAGGACCAACCAGTGACTAAAGATCAGAAAATTTATAGAAAACGCACAGAGATGTTGTATTCCGGCGGCGGCTATATGACAGAAGCTAAGACGGTAGAAATAATAATAATAATAATAATAATAATAATAATAATAATAATAATAATAATAATTGTTTTCACAAGTACAGCCCCCACGTTACGAAGGATATTATCTATGTAAAATATGTGTGCGTTTTTTTTTTCAATTGCTCAGTGGAAAATGTCATGATGACATGACTGATCTTCAGTCTCTGGGCAGGACCCGGAAAGAAATGAGTACACATCGAAAATCAGTGAGATAATAAAAATAATAATAATAATAATAATAATAATAATAATAATAATAATAAATGCTATCAAAATACCAGGACCTTGAAATAGAAATCTCAAAAATGTGGCACATGGGAACATCAACAATCCCTGTTGTAGATGGAGCCCTTGGACTACTTGGAAAAGAATCCAGTAGACTAATTGAAGGGATCCCTGGAAGCCCTTGCCTCAAACAGATACAAATGTATCTATGTAATTTTTTTTTTTTGCTGTCGAAAGTGTCATGATGCCATTTCTAACCTTAGGTCCCTGGGCGGGACCCGGAAAGCAATGTGTAAACGGCAGACATCAAAGGAAATAAATAATAATAATAGATTAAAGCCTCTTCTGACCGTCGTAGACATTATTTCAGGCGAACAGCAAATTTAGCGTCTGTTTGAGGAAGGTAAAAAAGCTGTTAATATGTCGTCAGGCTCTGAACTACAATAGACGAGGGTTAGTAAAAAAAGTTATCCACAATTTACTCATGACATATCTTTACCTTTGTCACACTGCTCTAAGCATGCGTGCTCATCGTTGGTACTATTGTGGTCATGAGATCGGTGTGTGAAGTTGACCGCGCCATTTTTCTTGATGCAGTTACTGATATAATCACGGCCACCCCGCTATGCACCAAGGAGGAACACACAGCAGTGATCCGATTTCTCTGGTCGGAATGTGTGTCAGCGATTGAAATACATCGGGGTCTTTTAACACAATACTGTGATAGTGACCAACCGCATAGAAATGTGTATGAGTGGATCGACAAGTTTTAAAATGGCCGGACAGGCGTGACGCACGAAGAAGGAACAGTGTGCTCGTTAACCTCCATCACGGATACAAAGAATCAGCAAGCCCAGGAGATGCTGATAGTGAACTGGCGAATCATCATCGACGAGGTAGCATTTTATTCGAATCGCTGCACTTAAACGACAACAAAAATAACACTTATTCTCAGAATAAGTTAGAGCCAGCTGAATTTCCTTGGACGCATAATGAAGGAGAGCTTCGAGAACTCAACCCTCACCTGGCATACTGAGGGCAAGAGAGAAACAGGAACCCTCCACCAATGTCTAGGAGATTCAGCAAGCTCGAGAGATGTTAATGGGGAGTCAGCATCGATGAGGTAGCATGGCCTCTGCAGATCTGAATCACTGCTCGTTTTTCCTCCATGGTGTACACTTCTAGCGGATCGGTCATGTTTACACTGTAACAGCAGCAAGAAAACTCGCGCGATCAAGCTCAAACATTGATCACGTGACCACAGGAGTACCAACTATAACCACGCATGATCAAAAATCATTATGAGAAACCTAAAGATATGTTATGGCGGAAGAGCGGATAATTCTTGGCTTACCCTCGTACTATCTCAGTTTAATCTTTAGGGGTGTGACAAATGAAATAATCAAATTTCATCGGTTAGTTGTCACTAATCAAGTAATCTTATCTGTTTGGCTTTAATTAAGAGGAGTGATTAACAAAATAATATCATCTTATCCCCTTTAATTCATAGGAGCAACTAACTAATAATCTGAATACTCTTATTTCTTCATCTCTAATCCATCGGAGCGATGAAGAAAATAATCCGCCACTAATCCATAGGTTCGAATAACGAAATAATGTCATCCTATTCAAATCTACACATTAGAAGCGCGTAAGAAAATAATCTAATCCTATCCCACGCTAATCCTTAGTAGGGTCTAAAGAAATAATCTTTGTTAATCGGCTTATGGGTCGCTAACAAAAAATTATTATCTATTCCAATAGCGCTATTTATAATATTCGGACTATTGTCCTCATCCGTATCGCCATATTTATTATAACGTTTCGGCCGTTGTACTCCCCGGCCCTCTTCAGGTGGTTGGAATGTCGGACTGAAACCTTTATTTCGCTCACTGGAGTAGACTGTTCTAGTTCCACGTGCCATGTCTAATGGATGTCAGTTATCAGTTATCTCCTGTTAATTCCCTTCTCCAAGTTCTCCAACGCCTTAACCAGGTATTGAACTCACACTCTTTGGGTCCTGTCACTGGATCTAACCAACGCCTTTATCCAGTGGATAAAGGCGTTGGGTAAAGGTCCAGTGAGCGAAATAAAGGGTTCAGTTCAACATTCCAACCACCTGAAGACGTCCGGAGCGTATAGCAGCCGAAACGTTGTAATAAATATGGCGACAAAGATGAGGATAATAGTCCGAATAATGTAAATTATGTACATAATAACTAATCTAGAAATATACAGAGATACTATTCCAAATGATTATGAATATGTTGATCGGATGTTGACTAAACAAAATAAAAGTATAAAATGTTCCCGAGAGAATCACTTCATAGATTTGTAATCTATATGGATAGGGAGATTTGATAAATCATATAGTTAGTGAAATTATTAAGTTACATGAACTCTACAAATTGCCGCCGGAGGAGATAGTTTCCTTTTTCATTTTCTTTTTTTCAAATCTCTTATTTCAAAATGTCTTATGGTTAAAAATTCGACAACTTTACTGGTCTGGAATGCATCTCTCTCGATATACAGTGTGCGTTAGATATACCTCCAGAATATACTTCCCTGAAATACATCCCACACAGGTAGAAATGGCATTTTCATATAGCTAATGCCCTAGCAATATGTAACAGATATTTTTGGGAGGTATATGTGAGAGGTATTTCTGCCACACCCTGTTTTTCATAGTTTCATTCTACGAGATCAAATTATTGCGATAATTTGACTGCTAACTTGACATCACTAAGTTTATAGCTGATATTTCAAAGAAAATACACTTTAATGCGTATATTTTGTTCTTTTTAATCTTTCATACTTTAAAATTGCGAACATTACCTTTCTAGCATTGACAAACGAAGATGCCCGCGAAATGTGGTATGAAAGTATTGACT
>OZ038511.1:21718462-21720962 GCA_964036315.1 Acanthosepion esculentum | reverse complement strand
ATGCGTAAAATTCAAGATTGGTTATTCCTAAATTTTCGCTTGAGAAAGAAACAGTGCTTGATACTTTAATTCAATTTAATTTTAATAATTATACTGAGGCTTTCGGCTCTCGTTTTTGAAACATGAGAACACTTATGTAGCGAAAAAACAATTATATATATAAATATATATATATATATATATATATATATATATATATATATATATATATATATATATGTATGTATGTCTGTATGTATGTATGTATTAATTAATAACTACATATACGGGTACCTATGTTTTGGCGTGCGACTATAGTTTCGAAACTAGCAAGACTATAGTCGCACACCAAAACGTAGGTACGCTATATATACTAATTAATACATATTTCTGTTCTGTATAATCGTATGGAGCACTATTACGTTTACACCTCATGCATTAATTTAACGATTATTTATTTGCTTGCTTGCGTCTGCACACCAGTACACGCGTACACGCCTGGTTATATTTTGCCATTTCATTTAGCCACTCTACAACTAATATATATATATATATATATATATATATATATAAAGTAAACATTGAAGTCAACACTCAGAGCCTCTGAGTGTTGACTTCAATGTTCACTTTTATATTTATAATTACATACGCTCTAGCTCTGATATTGAGCACTTTATCCCATAAATAATAATCACACTTTAAAACTATATTTCTTCATATATATATAGAGAGAGAGATAGAGGGAGTTAATGTTCAGTTGGTGTATAATTCAAGTGAATCCTATTAATAAAAATATCAAAACTGATTCACAAAGAGGGCTCAATGTTTTATTCAAACAGAGCATATATTACATACAATAGGAATTAAGATTACTTCAATTTTTCCACTTGTATATAAATTAGGTCAGTCTACTTCAGGTATCTCCTATTACCATTCCCCATATCCAGACATGACTACTCTCTCAATACCTTATTTCTTCTCTTTCTCTTTACTTCCTATTTTCTCTCTTCAATAATTCTTTAACTCTTTTTTATTTTTTATTTTCTTCCGTTTTTCTTTCTTTCTTTTTTTTCGCCTCTGCCTGTTTTTTGTTTTTTTTAAATACGTTTTTAAGTCAGTTTCATTTTATCCATCTGATAGGTTGGAAGATCCTTCAAATTATTTTTAATTTGCGGGTGAAATGGCTATTACCTTAAAGTAATCTTAATTCCTATTGCATATCATATATATATATATATATATATATATATATATATATATATATATATTTCACCGCAATGCATGCCAACAAATTCACAAGTAGACGACTGAATGTCAAAGGATAAGAGAAAGAAAAACATTACGAAGTAGCGAGAACAATTGATGCGACAGAAGATAACGATTGATATTGAATTTAAATTATTGAATATCAAAGTTGGCTGGAAAGCAATTCTCATATATATATATATATATATATATATATATATATATATATATATATATATATATATAGTGTTATATATGTTTTATATTAGAATAACTTTATTACTAACACTGTAGTCCCCAAAACAGCCAAACCAATGAGGTTGTGCTATAAAAAGCCTATTCGCACTAGCCTGATCACGTTTCGATATTGGCGTCCCATTGTCTACCAAAGACATTTACTTCTGTCCAGCGCAACAGAGAGGCGCCATGACTATCGCCAGTGGAGGCAACCAACAGGAAAGCATGGCGACATGATGTCGATGGGCAAACAGAGTAGAAAGGTAATGTCCTGAAACCGGTGAAGTCTGTTGATTTCAGACAATCTGTTACGGGAAAAAAATTAGATGTCCAATGGCGGGTCGTTACCAAGAGATAGAATAGAGTGCGTCCGATTCGAAATCCTTTCCAAATATAGAAAGGTGCATACAAATATGAGAATGTATGACTGATTGGAGTTTTCCAAATTAAATAGATGCTGGTCACTTTAACAACTTGTCAGCGTCGGAAGAGTCGATAGAAAAATCTGCAGCAAAAATCAAAAAGATGTACCGAAAAATTAAATAGATGCAGATCAATTTAATAACATGTCAGCGTCGGAAGAGTCGATAGAAAAATCTGCAGCAAAAATCAAAAAGATGTACCGAAAAATTAAATAGATGCATATCACTTTAACAACATGTCAGCGTAGGAAGAGAAGAGAGAAAAATCTGCAGCAAAAATCAAAAAGATGTACCGAAAAATTAAATAGATGCAGATCAATTTAACAACATGTCAGCGTCGGAAGAGTCGATAGAAAAATCTGCAGCAAAAATCAAAAAGATGTACCGAAAAATTAAATAGATGCAGATCAATTTAACAACATGTCAGCGTCGGAAGAGTCGATAGAAAAATCTGCAGCAAAAATCAAAAAGATGTACCGAAAAATTAAATAGATGCATATCACTTTAATAACATGTCAGCGTCGGAAGAGTCGATAGAAAAATCTGCAGCAAAAATCAAAAAGATGTACCGAAAAATTAAATAGATGCAGATCAATTTAACAACATGTCAGCGCCGG
>OZ038511.1:21675962-21713462 GCA_964036315.1 Acanthosepion esculentum | reverse complement strand
GCACAAGGAACTTGGACCATAACAGAAAGCCACAACAAAAATAGATATTAAAGTTAAGAAATCTATTTATATAATGTTATATTATATTGACATGTTTGTTTAAGCCATAAATTTTTACTCAACAAAATCTTCAATAAAACAATACCAAGATTAGCTACAGCTGCACTAGAATCCTTGAGCAACATATAGCTCTGCATAAGAACGTAACTTTAAACAAATACTTAAGCAACCCCAATAGCAATGGCAAAACAGAAACAAATGTGTAATTGTCGAAAATGCATTATCCCGCCGATGAACAACAGATATATGTATAAAGGCATCATCTACAATGCTAGCATTAATCATAATGACTTAACAAAAATTTTATTTCGGTTTCACGGCCAATAACTGGAAAACAAGATTTTACTTTCATAAAATGACTCTTAATAATAAGCAATATTTTAAATGCCATGGCACTCAAAATTTTACTGGGATATTAAAACAGATTAATATAAACCGCTAGTAAATTGGAATTTCGTCGCCAAAGTTACATACCTTTCCGGCCGAGGAGAGCGATGCAACCTGTGTCTGTTGGAGAAAAGACTCATCCTCAAAAATATTAATGACTGAAATCTACTTAATAAACGTAATGAACTCATGTTAGCTTGTAATTACAGAAAAAAAAACTAGTATAATTCTGGATAAATATATTATCCAAATATCACATGCCCTTCCCATATTTTAGGTTACATATTGATACCTCCTTTTAACCATCCTAACGTCTATTATAACTTAATACGTTACCTGACGTTCATCTTTTAAATTTTAAGCTTGCTTTTTTTCGCAATAGCCCCCTACCTACACACTACATTCTGTATTTAGACCCCGATATTATATTAAGTTTATATAAAATTTGAGATTTGAATCTGCCTTTAATTTAGCGTTCCTCCCATGTGACCCAGATTTTTTTAAAATCAAAAGTAATGATTCGTGCCTGATGATTTGGTAAAACAACGAAACTTAAGTTGCACATCGAACATAAGTATATGTATATTTATTGATTATTCTTTTAATATATTTATTGATATATACTTCTTACCTCTGTCTAACCACATTGAGCAGTGTTTTGTTTACACCTTATATTAAATAATATATTTATTCACTTACCTGTGTATGCAGGCTAACACATGTATATAGGGTTGTTAATATCTAGTTATTGATTTATCCACATCAATACCTAAAGAAACCATATATATATATATATATATATATATATATACGGTTTCTGCTACAAGCATATAATTACACACACACTCTTTCTCTGGATGTGTGAGTACACGGGTGTAAAGAAAAAGAGGAAGACACAGAGACATGTACAGAAAGAAATTTACAGATGAATTTAGGGCGAAAGTTACAGAGATGCATAGAGAGTTGAATAGAGAAAGTAGAATTATTCGATAGACCAACTGGCTGATAGATAGATAGATAGATAGATAGATAGATAGATAGATAGATAGATAAGAAAGAGACTGAGATAGATAGATAGATAGATAGATAGATAGATAGATAGATAGATAAGAAAGAGACTGAGATAGATAGATAGATAGATAGATAGATAGATAGATAGATAGATAGATAGATAGATAGATAGATAAAAAAGAGGCAGGGATAGATAGATAGATAGATAGATAGATAGATAGATAGATAGATAGATAGATAGATAAGTAAAAGACTGATATATATATATACATATATATAGAGATAGATAGATAAGATAGATAGGTAAGAGACTGATATATATATATATATATACATACATATATATATATATAGATAGATAGATAGATAGATAGATAGATAGATAGATAGATAGATAGATAGATAGATAGATTGGTAAGATGCGATGTTTGACCATGTGTTATCATTTTTCCACACCAGTAACGTAGCATCTCGGTGACTTTTCCATAAATATTTTCATGGTAATTTGTTCTGATAATCTTTCCTCTTTTCTCCCTTGACTTTAGAAATTTAAGCGTGTGGGCGAGTGTGTCCGTGTGTGAATGTCTCTGTCCCTGTGTGACTGTCTGTATTTGCGTATGTATTTGTAATAATATTCAATGTTCACTTAAGATCAGACATGAATTAATACCTGTCCGGCGCTCAACACAGGGATGAAGAGGGAATTGGTCAGGTGCACAGCTGCGCACTGATCCTACGACCGAATCATCCGCGATAATGGCTAAAGGTATAGCCGAAAGCGCTCGGAAATCTAAAACATTTGGACAGGTTTTTCAAACTCTGTCCAGAAAAAAAAGCTTTTGTTCAAACACAAGAAAAATTAAATAAAAAGATTAACCGTAATACCTAGTTTGTCGTTTTTAATGAGACATGCTTATATATATATATATATATATATATATATATATATATATATATATATATATATATATAAAATGAAATGAAGAAGTTATAATGGTTCCAACGAGAGAAAAGTGTGTATATTAAAAAGAAGAGAGGTACCGCAAACTTTTTTGGTTGTAATGTGGGTTTTTGTTTTTTCTTTTTTATTAAAAAATATATTATTCTTTATTTTTCATAGTTTTACATAGTTTTACAACACGTGTTTCTGGTCTTACGACCATCTTCAGGTAAAGGGTGGAGATTTCCACAAAAAATAATTATTAAAAATAATTAATTTTTTTCCTTTATGCTTTTCAATGTTACATCTTCTCTATATGAGACATTCTCTGTTTTTGTGTTGGTCATTCCAATGTCTTTCTTTAAATGGTAGTGAAGAGTTCTGAGCGAAGGGTCATAAAACAATTAAGGTTGGTTTGAGAAGTGATGAATCGGGTTGTCTTATCTTTTAATGTTTTAATGACCCCTGTGTGTTCTTAGATCCCTTAGATCTATTTCCGTTTTTTCGTGTGTTCCTGTCAGCATGCGTGTATATATGTGTGTGTGTACATTCCCCCTGAATACATACACTGTTTCACTACGAAGAATTAGTAAACACACTTGTACACATACACACACACACACACACACACACACACACACACATACACATGCACACACGTATATTGTCCCACCATATATATATATATATATATATATATATATATATATATATATATATATATATATATCTCAACACCTAATAAGACAATACGAAGCTAGGTAAAAAACACAGCTACACACACACACACACACATACATATATATATATATATATATATATATGTGTGTGTGTGTGTGTGTGCGTACGTGCGCGCGCGTCTGTTTGTTTGTTACTGCTCAGTCTTTTAGAGTCCCTCTTGTTAACTACGGCACAAAAGTCACTGCGCTCCCTTTTATTTTTGAAATCTGGTAACCAATCAAACGATGAGAAAGCGATGACGTAAATACCATCTCCATGTTTTTTTTTCTCCTCTGCAAGACGAAATATGATCACGTGGTGCATAACAACGACAAATCAGCAACCAAGAAATGAAAACAGTCAATAAATCAGAAGCACGTGGAAAAGAAAAACAAGAGTAGATAACTCTGGTGTTGAATTTCTCTGCCTTGGGCTTGGGGGTGGGTGACTATGGCAAGACGAAGAGGTAAAGATATTCTTGAAAGTATATTTAGTGTGTGTGGCAGCTGAGAGGAAAAAACATGGGAATGATACTGCCAGATGAAAAAGATAAGAATAAAAAAAGCTAAAGGTCACTAGATGATGACTGGCGTCAGTAAAGTAAGAAAAAACAACATACATTTTAGCAGAAAAATTTGTTATTCTCTTTTTTTTTTAGTCTTTTAAAGTTAGCCAAACAATAAATGATTGAAGCAGACGATATGAACAAACAAAAACAAAATGGCCGCACAGGAAACGAAATTTGAGCCTCTTTCAGTCCAATCTTAATGTTTTTCTCAATCTTTTCCCTCATATCTTCCCTGTATTGTTTGCGTATATTTTTCCTCTTGTAAGCGTAAGTTCCTACTTCTGTAGAAGTGGCTAAGTGTCCACGCTTTTATGCTGTCATTACGTGTGCAAAAATGCATGGGAGATTTTTAAGGCAAGCGTTTTCCTTAATTTCTATAAAACTGTTTTAGGAGATAGCCTTAGTTTTTGCTTTTGCAATATCATATTTTCGAAATCCATTTAAAACGCGTAACCTGGCGTCAATCTAATCGTCTTCTTGACTGGCATGTCACTTTCACTACTTATATCCGCTAACAATGATATTTTACACGATGATGTCACTTCACATTTTATGTTGGCTAAGGAATCACGGCTCTCCACAACTTTCTGTTTTTTATTTTTTTTTTTTTTGCTCTAAATAACTTTTCATAATTTACCAGTACTCTATCCTTGTCCCGGTTTCCATTAACAAGAATCCACTAAACAGTTTACTCGGTGTTGTCCCTGCTTTTTTTTTCTTTCTTTAGATCCACAATCCTTCTTTCTTCATTACGTGTCTCAAAAGTTTCAACTACATCTCTCTAATTTATTTTGATCTGTATCAAGTGAGGAAAAGTAAGTGGCTCGCTGCCTTCCCCTATCGCTCTTGCTCTCCGTATACCCTGTGAGGTTTAAAGTTTCAAGCACTCCTTCCTCATATATATATTATGTTTATGGTTTTCAAGCACCCCTTCTTATATATATATATATATATATATATATATATATATATATATATATATATATATAGTACTTAATCGAGTCTAGAAGAATCCTCAACAGAATGCAGAAACCACTTGACGGCCGATTCCTCCCATTTGTGATTCATCAGCAGAGCGCGTCCACTACCAAAAATCGATCCCGAACCGTTACGACACAAGGCAGTTTCTATCACTTGTATATCCTTGCTTGATACATCTCATATATATATATATATATATATATATATATATATATATATATATATATATATATATATATATATGTATGTATGTGTGTGTATGTATGTATATATTGTGTGTATGTATGTATGTATATATATATATATATATATATATATATATATATATATATATATAATGTGGTAGGATCCACCTAATTTGCATAGCGGAGTACCGACGATATAAATATGGTGGGTACCGGAAGACTGAGGGGGCGAATACAGAGATCCAACTAGAGACTCTGCCCGACTGCGACTTAGTCAACACACATTCTCCAGGAACGGTCTTCCCAGAAATATACAAAAGACTATATGTCAATATTGTGTACACTTTCTTGTTTCAATACATTTCATTCTAACTACATTTTGTGTTTGCATTATTATTCCATGCATTAGTTTCAACAATGGCGACGAAGTAGAACGAACCATACGCCAAGTTTCAACAATATATATATATATATATAAAAGTGTACATTGAAGTCAGCATTCAGAGGCGTAATCGATACGGCGTGAGTGTCCTTCTGTGCGTCTAGCATGAAACAGCCTGTCGCCTCTGAGTGTTGATTTCAATGTTCACTTTTATATTTATATTTACATACTCTCTGTCTCTGATATTGAGCACTTCATCCCATAAATATAGCACACCTTAAAACTATATTTCTCCATATATATATATATATATATATATATATATATATATATATATATATATATAGTCATCCTCAAACAGACTGTTTTGCAGCTCATCAGTGTAGCTTGACATCCGATCGATTCAAGCCGGGAACTAAACCCGACCGATTTGGTATCAGTCGGAGATTCTAACCCCTTGTCCACCGACGCCCACCAGAGAGAAAGGCGAACTTTTTCGTATTAACTTTTTTTTTATAAACACACCAGACACCCAGAGAACTCAATCGCTAGGAGAGTCTTGACTGATCAGCAGTAATAGTGACTGTTTAGAAATTTGTTTCTTATACTTGGGCACAGAGTGCAGCTTGAACTAACTGCACCAGCGAAACTATCTGCCAAGCGAACTTCAAAATCACCCGAATATTTCAGGTGTGTATGTGTGGATAGTCATTAGATGACTTCTGAGATTAGCATCACCTGGCCCACAAAGTCAGATTAAATGGTAACCCTGTGCAACTCAGGTTCATTATATTCAAATAATTTACATCACAGACTCTGCAACGCTGTCCAGCATTCGAGGAAATGAACAGATTTATATATATATATATATATATATATATATATATATATATATATATATATATATATATATATATATATATATATATATATATATATATATATATATATATGAACTAAGTCCGACAATTATTTAAATTATTTATTACATGAAGCTTCCGTATAGGATACAGGTTCGAATCCTGTCGAAGGACGAATATTTTCTATGAAAATTTCTCGGACATTCAGGCCGGTAAATGTTATTTAATACTGTTTATTATAAACAGAGCATTTACTTAAATACTTGTATCTATAAAAAGAATGTTAAGTATAAAAATGTCTTTAAATAATTGTGGGACTTTGTCCATTTCATAATGCGTGACCTCATTTGTTTACGTTTGATACGCCATGAGCAGTTATGAATGTACGTGAAAGATTCATGGAAGAAAGAAGTTTACAAGCAGTAAATTCGACCTTGCCAACCGAACGATCCTCAGTGACCGAATCGGTTAAAAAGGCACGTCATTGAAAATTTCTCGGACATCCAGGCCGGTAAATGTTATTTAATACTGTTTATTATAAACAGAGCATTTACTTAAATACAATTAAATTCTATAAAAAGAATGTTAAACAAAAATGTCTTTTTTTAAATTTTTATATATATATATATATATATATATATATATATATATATATACATATATACATATATATATATATACATATATACATATATATATACATATACATATACATATATATATATATATATATATATATATATATATATATATATATATATATATATATATATATATATAACTGGTAATCTAGCTTACGGCAATGGCAGAGGCAACACAATTTATCATCGAATTAAATCTTCAAAATTAAGTTTGGTTGGATATTATTTTCAAAATCATTTTGGTGAGTTTGTAAAATTTCCTCAGGTGTTTTAAGAAATATCTGAAATTATAACGAACATTTAAAACGAAATTTATATTTCAACATTTTTTTTTTAATTGCCCGACAATATTTTGATATTAGGATTCAAATGTACCTGGAGACATGCACATTTTTAATGATTTCATACTTAAATTTTGGTTTTCGACTTCAGCAAATCACAACCGTCAAGTAAATTTAAAAAACAAAATTAAAAAAATAACAACTTTATTGCCGTTTGTTGACAAACTGAATCTTTAGTATTATTCCTCTGCACAACAGCAAAACCTTTTATACAGAGATCTGAGATCGAACTAGTATACCTGTTTCTGTCCTCATCTAGGCTCTCCTATTTTGGGCAAGGGGGGTCGCCATGCTGTTTTCTTTGATGAGTACTTGAGACAAACCTAGTTCCGGGGATACCAATTCTACATCAACAAGCCTCTCTTCAAAACAAGCCTCTCGTCACAACAAAGTGGACGAGTCGAAATAATCTAAAAACATTGTGTCATTAGTTGCCAGGACTTGTACCGATTTCGGTACCCCACGGGAAAGCATCCCGAGGCAGTGTGACAAAATCAGATGACTGTTTATTATTCGCCCAGTGGAATAATGGATAGCGGTTCGGATTATTGATGAATCGAAGAACCGAGTTCGAATTCCAGTCCGATCCATTACATTTACTTGTGTGCTAATAACTTTTGGAAAAGTATGGGTCCTCCCCACCACTTATTGGTAAATAGCAGAACAGACTAGCTTCTATTGCAACTGGTCTAGGAGAAGGAAACTCTAAATTCAAATCGGCCTTGTTAGGTTTCTTTCTTCCCTACCTTCATTCTTCTCTCACTCCCTTACTTTTCCCGTCCGCCCTCACTTCCCTTTTTCTTTCCATCCTTCCTTCCTTCTTTCCTTTTCCCTCCCTCCCTTCCCCTTTTCCGTTCTTCATTACTCCTTCTTCTCTCCCTCCTTTTGCCTTCCGCTCTCCCTCCCTTTTTCCTTCCATCCTTCTTTCCTTCCATTCTTCCTTCCTTTTTCCTTCCCCTCTCCCTCCCTTTTTCCTTCCATTCTTCTTCCCTTCCACTCTTCCTTTCTTCCCTCCATCGCTTGCTTTTTCCTTCCGCTCTCCCTCCCTTTTTTCCTTTCATCCTTCTTTCCTTCCACACTTCCTTCCTTCCCTCCCTTCCTTTTTCCTTCCGCTCTCCCTCCCTGTTTCCTTCCATCCTTCTTCCCTTCCACTCTTCCTTCCTTCTTCCGTCCCTCCCTCCCTTTTTCCTTCCGCTCTCCTTCCTTTTTTTCCTTCCATCCCTTTCCTTCCACCCTTCCTTCCTTCCTTCCTTCCCTCCCTCCCTTCTTTTTCCTTCCGCTCTCCCTCCCTTTTTTCATTCCATCCTTTTTCCCTTCCACTCTTTCTTCTTCCTTCCCTCCCTTCCTTTTTTCTTCCCCTCTCCCTCCCTTTTTCCTTCCATCCTTTTTCCCTTCCACTCTTCCTTCTTCCTTCCCTCCCTTCCTTTTTTCTTCCCCTCTCCCTCCCTTTTTCCTTCCATCCTTTTTCCCTTCCACTCTTCCTTCTTCCTTCCCTCCCTTCCTTTTTTCTTCCCCTCTCCCTCCCTTTTTCCTTCCATCCTTTTTCCCTTCCACTCTTCCTTCTTCCTTCCCTCCCTTCCTTTTTCCTTCCCCTCTCCCTCCCTTTTTCCTTCCATCCTTCTTCCCTTCCACACTTCCTTCCTTCCTTCTTCCGTCCCTCCCTCCCTTTTTCCTTCCGCTCTCCCTCCATTTTTTCCTTCCATCCTTCTTTCCTTCCACTCTTCCTTCCTTCCTTCTTCCCTCACTGCCTTCCTTCTTCCTTTCGCTCTCACTTGCTTTTTTATTCCGCCCTCCTTCCTTTTTTCTTTCATCCTCCTTTCCCTCCATTATCATTTTCTTCATCATCTCTTTTATTCCATTTCAACCTTTATATAGTTATTTTTACTTTCTTTCCTTATCGTCTTTTTCTCCCCATTCTACTGTTTTTTTTTCCATTTTTATGTCATTCATATTTATTTATATTAAGTTGTTTTTTTTTTTTTTATATTCTTTTGTCTATTTTTGTTTGTTTATTTTCATTCTTTCCTTACGTGTGTCTCCTGGTTTTTTTTCTTTCAAACTTCCTACTTTAGTGTCTGCTTTTGGTTTTATCTTTTATTTTCACTTTGAATTCCATTTTTTCAGCTCTCCATCTAACTTTACTTAACCTTTCCAACAGTTAAGATACAATTTTTCATCATATTTTTCTTTTCGTTCTCCGCTTGAAGAATTCATATTTTCTTCCGTGTTCTGGCATTTATTTTTTCGTTTTTTTCTCATTTTGGAATCCGAGTAAATCCTGGCCACTACCTCCAACCAAAACAAACAGCAACAAAAAACAAAAGCACCCCAATCCTTTGATACATTCATCAATGCTGACATCAGCAACCCTTCCCGTGGAAAGCAAAGTTCTCCCCTAATTGTAGCTCCCATCCAACCTCACCAGTATTCAGTGATTTCATGCTTAATAAATATACGGAAAGAACGTATACTGAAGAAAATATACAGAAAAAAGTTTGTTTAAGAAAAAGAAGACCTTTTTGCACGATAAGATAACTTTCGCGTGCAAAAGTCAGCTACTCATTTGAATGAAACAAAGAAACTTTCTAGAAACCATAGCATAATTTCCCCGGCAAGACACTTAAACTTTCTACGTAACATCGTAATTTATATGGCATGTCCCTTCGTTACCTGGGCGATAATGGCTCTCCACAACTTTCTTTTAATTGTATTCGTTTCACTAGACCATACGCTATCCAGATGATCGTGTTGATGACAGATTCGGAAAGAAAACCTATGGAATTTCTAGAGAACGTTTGTGAGTAAAGAAAGTCTGAAACATAATCTTAAAAGTTAGACAATATTATCCTGAACAAAAAACAGAAAAAAAAAAAGAATTTTTGATAGAAGACATTACAAATGGCTTCTATCCAAAACAACAAATGGTGTCCTTCATGCCATATCCACAAAGTCAATTCATGGTCATTCTCTTCGGATTTCCTTATTAAGGAAGAAGTTTCACGCAACCTTTTTCCCACGACTGTTACTTTGTGGGCCAGATTTCCGAAATCACTTCAGCGTCCACCATCGCTACAAGCTTCACCCTTTTCAGGTATACATTCAACCATTATCTATCCTGAAAATCATCATGATATGCAGTTCTTAAAACAACTTAATTCAGTAACCAACTACCTTGAGCGGCTCTTGAGCCTCTTCTTGGGTAAACACTAGTATAAAAATATACCTAAGCAACACTTGATACTTTATCATGCTTCTTTGTCACTGTTGGCATTCATTATCATAAACTCTTTAGGTAATTGGCTTGTTTCTTCCTTTTATTCATTCTTCTCTCAATACGCCTTGTGAGTATTAAATTTTCAAAACAGTCCTTCCTCGAAATAATAATAAATAAAAAAAATCATCAAACTTAAACTTAATTTATTATTATTTATTCTTATTAGCGTTTAAACTTTACCTATTATTTATATTTAATATTAATATTTCTTTGTAAATTTACTAAATACTTAACCTTATTATTTCTTTTAAGTTTTTTTTTAATTATCTTAATATATAAAAATTTAATTTCGATGTACAATTTTTTACCCTTAATTTAAAAAAAAACATTCTCTAAATTTTAAACATTGAATTTCCTTTTTTAATTTTTCCTTATTTAAACAAGATATTAATATTTTAAAATATAGGTGAAGGTTAATTTAACTGGTGTCAAATTACCTACTGTGTTTAAAGTTGTCTAGGAAGAGGCAGCTGAAGTTTCTGGGACACATAATGAGGAAGGAGGGCCTGGAGAATCTGATACTCACGGCTCGAATAGAGGGTAAAAGAGACGAAGGAAAACAACGCGTGACATACCCGGTGGTTTAAGCAAGTGAATGACAGAACGTGGTCTGGGGTAGGAAGTAAACGTAAATGAGATATTCGCCTCGGTAATTTAAACAACGCTTTATTTGTCCACATAACTAAATCTGATCATTATTTCGACTTTGATTCTGTGAAGATTTTAAAATATATTCATAATAAAAATCTTAGACGGATTTATGAGGCAGGCATAATATCTATCTCGCGCACGGTGAATACTAGACCCGGCTTCTTTAATATTTCCCTTTTTCTGGCAAGATGAATGCTGGACAAACATACTTATAAACTTTAGATTCTAGTAAAATTCTTCTTTTTCATTAATAATAAACTCTATTTTAGGAATACGTTTTCACAAAATCGCTCCCGTGACGCCGACGTGATCGCATTTCAAAACGGAACGCTGATCTTAAAATTCAGTCGTTTTGATTATTGTTATGTCTATCGTCTTTTCATCTTGACTTGAATATCGTCTAATTCTAATTATGTTTTAATAACTATGTCCTGAAGAAGGTCTACTAGACCGAAACGTCTGACGTCGGCACTGAAACAACATTAAAAAAAGTAAACTTGTACATTCGGATTTTTTGTTTTTCCATATTTTTCCTCATATATATATATATATATATATATATATATATATATATATATATATATATATATATACAGAGAGAGAGAGAGGAGGGCGGGGATAGATAGATAGATAGATTTTCTTTTTATTTATTCCTATATGAAACATGGAAAATCCTTTTAACGCAATATGGAGTGTCCCTTATGCCTGATGAAGTGATGAACCACATATAGACAGTGCGTTCATTTTCGAAAATACTTCATATTGATGTTATGGAATAATTATTGACTTTTGGGCTTCGTCATGTTGTAGGTAGCGTAGTAGAAATTCAGCATTGATTTGTTTTACAGATATTTTATCGATAATAAAATAAAAATAAATGAATAAATGTTTTCTGATTTCATTTATATATTCTTTATCGGCTTTCAGCTAACGGCCACTGTTTTCTTAGAAGACAATACATTTACAGATTGTAAGAATGTAAATATTGCAGTAGAGTTTGAAATCTAACGCACACTCCGTGCTTATAGCCAATAATCTAGATCAGGAAATATTTGTGAATATTATTTGTTGATTTTTAATGCTTTATTTTTCTTTCCTTTTCTTTTTTTTCTTTTTTTTTTTACAGTCACGTTCACAATGTAAAAGGCCCAAAGTTCTGTCTAAGTAGAGGGTTACAAAAATGGGCTGTAAATGTGTATAGGAGGGGAAGAAAACCGTTAACCCTAGATTTGAAAAGATTAAGTTTATAGTGGTCGGGGAACCATGACCTTGGGAGTCGGTGACACAGAGCAGTGGTTCGCGGAAAGAAGCTGTTCGAGTGGATCTTATTTCTCGCCAATGAAATACAGAGTGAATGTTGGTAGTTTGCAACAATGTGTGTGGTACGGAGAGTCTTAGCTGTGACTTTTAGAACTGGCGGAACCAAGGAATGTAGTTCGTTCGAGCACTTTTCATGTTAATCGAATAGGGAGGCTTGAAACATCCCGGACGGGAAAAAGAGGTTGGATGGTGGTAAAACTATTTGTCCCCCATAAGGACTTTGAGACGCTGTTGAACTCTATCGAGACTGGAAAGTGATGACTGGGCAGTTCCCGCCCAAATATGACAGCAGTACTCGAATCAGGATTATAAACTTTAGGTGAGATGATTTTAAGATGGCAGACAATTTCTGGTCGAATTCTGTAATGAGGAGATATCATTATACACGCACACACACACACACACACACACATATATATATATGTATATATGAAGAAATATACCATTAAGGTGTGCTATATTTATGGGATATAGTGCTCAATATCAGAGATAGAGCGTATGTAAATATAAAAGTGAACATTGAAGTCAACACTTAGATGCGACAGGCTGTTTTATGCTAGACGCAATCGTCAGGCTCCCTGGCGATTGCGTCTAGCATGAAATAGCCTGTCGCCTCTGAGTGTTGTTGACTTCAATGTTCACTTTTATATATATATATATATATATATATATATATATATATATATATATATATATATATATATATATATATATATGTATATATATATATATATATAGCATAATGAGAAGCCACGTATAATTTCTTGATATGTATATAATATGGAGAAAACAAGTGAACAGTTGCAAATTTTAAAAAATTGAATTTTTTTTGTGAAAGTATTTATTTATATTTTATATATATATATATTTGATAAACAATCACCTAACCTATCAGCTATCCTCACCTCTACCAAATATCTAAATAATACAAACCAATTCGGAAATTACAAATGTAACAAAACTCGTTGTCAAGTTTGGAAACACTTAATAACCGATAGTGTATTTTCTGTACCCAACACCAATATCAAGACACACCCACCTCGCCTCACCTGTGATAGCCATTACATAATCTACTATTTATTCTGCACAATATGTCCCAATAGGGGATATATTGGTGAATCTGGAAATAATTTTAGATTTCGATTCAACAATCATAAAGTAACCATACGTCAAACAATTCTTATTACCCCATAGCTGAACACTTTAATCAATCAAGACACTCATTAGACAACTGTTAATGTTTATTGATGGATTCCGATTTTAGTTCCACTTAAACACGCAGAAAAAAAGAAAAATACTGGATTTCAAATTAGACACATATAAACTAGGGTTAAACAAAGACTTGAGAATTGTAAATCTGTATAAATATTTCAATAGTTAAAATTTTTTTTTTAGACATATTTAAAAAAAACCTTTTAAACAACATCTAAAATATTATCGTTAGATTTACGTTAGAAATATTCAAACACAGTTGCATTACACATCACGTGACGTCCGCGTCTCGCGACGGACGCTACTTGAAAACAAACTTCTGAATACAGTTATTTAATTTAATTCTGACGAAAGATCGGGGCAGATCTGAAATATCATATATATATATATATATATATATATATATATATATATATATATATATATATAAATACTTTCACAAAAAAAAATTCAATTTTTTTAATTTGCAACTTTTCAGTTGTTTTCTCCATATTATATATATATATATATATATATATATATATATATATATATATATATATATATATATATATATTCATGCCGCCGGAACGTAACTTCCCTCTACTTTCTCTAAAAATATTTTCACGGTAATTGTTCTGGTGAATTTTTCGCTGTGGTATCTAAAAATTATTAATTTGAATGCAGTACTAACTTAGCGGCTAGGTCTCAACATTTTACAGTTGAAACGGCTAGATGTAACCGTAATGCTAACAGTTTCTTCTATCGCACTTCTCGCTTGTGGAACTCGGTTCTTGCTTCTCTGTCAAATTTGATCTTCAAAAATTTTAATGTCCATCGTTACCTTTGGTTCTTTTAATTCTTGTTTTTGTAATGTTCTCTCTCCTTAATAATATTATTTTCTTGTATTTTCTAACACTCAGTAACGCGTTGCGTCCTAGTGACTTTATTGCCTTTCTTGAGTTGAAATGACTAAAAAAATAAATTTAATAAATATATTACTTGCATTCGTATTAATGTCAATTTCTTGGCAGTTATTATCACATTTCGGTTATTGAACACTCCGGCCTCCTTTAGGTGCACGTAAACTAGTTTTATCCATTAAGGCTATTGACTCGTAGCGTAAAGACTTATTTCGTAAATTTTGTGATATATAAATTGTGAGTTCAATCCCTTTGTCGGTCAGTACAGTGTTAAACGCAGTAGAAACAGTGTTTACAATAACTAAGCATTAAAATATAATAACTAAAGTATTATTTACACGTGGACTATTGTATTCTTATGTTATTGCTTTTATCATAACGATTCGGCAGTTATGCCTTTCGGCCTTCTTCAGGTATACGTCGATGCAGGTAACCCACAGGTAATTTTGAAATGATTACTTTATTTAATCTACAGAGGTAGGTGTTCTTGTTCGACACATGTCTAAATATATAACAGTGAAATATGAAAAATGTGTCGATTCTGTGATAACAACAAAGATGAGGACAATAGTCCGCATATAAATAATTTAAATAATGATAATTTGCCATTCCAGAAATTTTATCAGAAATTAAACGAGATATGTCGAGATATGGACTACTGAAAAAGAACAATTTACGTCCAGATATTAAATAAAGGGTTCAGTTCGAATATCCCTGAAGTATAACACGATTGTCTGAAGATGGCCGGAGGCATTACCACCGAAACGTTGTCATCCTAATAAAAATGATGAAGGCGCTGTCTGAATGCTAATAACATAAAAAAAAATCTGGTAGATAAATTTAACACGGTGAAGAATGCTGTCATTATCATGTATAAACAGGAGAAGCTCATGTGTATGGAGGCAGATGTAGAAACACACTGTCAGACGCACATTAAATATACAGACAGATGTTTTCATGTGTACAGAAACACACAGGACGCACATAACTAGACGCACCAGAATCAATTAACGTATTCGCACGTATGCACATAAGCAACTAAACTGATGCCCACCTAGGCAGGCATTCGACAAAACACAATAACCCACACAGTGTTACATGCACAGACTTATCCGTTGATATCGTCCTTCCTCAGAGATCAGATTTTAAATCATTTTCCTACGCAATACTTTCGGCGAGGGACATTATCGATAGATCGGACTTGATACTTGGAAATTCGTGACAAAATAGATTGCTCGTTTTAAGCGATGTTTATATAGTGCTTCTTGGAAATGTATACTTATTGCTATCGGCAAAACGAATGCATAAAACAAAAAGACATTGAAAATAGACTAGAGAAAAATTCCAAATTGTATTTTCTTGTTTTTCTTTGATAGTTCACAAATTGTTTTGTAAGCATATATATATATATATATATATATATATATATATATATATATATATATATATATATATATATATATATATATATATATATATATGTATATATATATATATATTATATATATATACATACATATATATATATACCTATATATATATATATATACATATGATCACATATATACATATATATATGCATATATCATATATATACGCATATATATATACATATATAAATATATATATATATGCATATATATATATATATATATTTACATATGTATATACATATGTGCATGAGTGTATGTGTGAGTGTGTGTGTGAGTGTGTGTGTGTGTTTGTTAGATAATTCCCAAATTGTTGGTAAATATATGCATACATATATATATATATATATATAGGTGTGTCTGTGTGTGTGTATGTGTGTGTATATATACATGTATGTATGCATGTGTGTGTGTATGTATATATATATGTAGGTATATATAAGTGTGTCTGTGTGTGTGTGTGTGTATATATATACATGTATGTATGCATGTGTGTGTTTATGTATATATATATGTAGGTATATATGCATGTGTGTGTGTGTGTATATACATGTATGTATGCATGTGTGTGTGTATGTATATATATATGTAGGTATATATGCATGTGTGTGTGTGTGTCTGTGTATGTGTCGGGAAGCAAATATTATTAAAGACAAGGGACGTTTTGTGTTCATAAATTTTAATCACCTTTTTTTTCAAAATTTCGAAAAATTATTCTCGACTAATTCATTAACAATTTATTATAAGCTGAAACATCTCTCTCTCTCTCTCTCTCTCTCTCTCTCTCACTATATATATATATATATATATGTGTGTGTGTGTGTGTGTGTGTGTGTATGTATATATATATATATATATATATATATATATATATACATGTATGTATGCATGTGTGTGTATGTATATATATATGTAGGTATATGTGTGTGTGTGTGTGTAGAAATTCAGACACAAAGAAATTAAATATGCCCGTAAAAAGAGCGTATAATAAGACAAAGGTAAAAATTATAGCAACGTGTGTTTTACCTTTGATACAATACTTCAGGCTGACACAGAAACGCTGGTTATTAGAATAGTTTTCTTTTTTTTTATTGTTGTTGAATAAAGAACGTAACCCCTAAGCCCCCGTTGTTGAGTGTATACTTGTTTTTGTTTTTTTGTTGTTGTTGTTGTTTGTTTGTCACGTGGTCATGGTTGTTTTTGGTTTAGGCAATATATTCTGTTCCAGTTTTTTTACCTCTTTCCCAGTTCACCCTAACGATCCGTTTAGGTGAAACCTACGTAAGTTTACCTGGCACTTTAGGTTTATATTTCATATATATATATATATATATATATATATATTTGTCATCCACAGACAGACTGTTTCGCAGCTCATCAATGTGGCTAGACGCCCTGTTACCTCTAGCTAGGATCGAAACCCGACTGAATTTGCGTCAGTCGGAACTTCTACCACTAAGCCGTGGGATGAAGGTGATATTTTAGCGTGTTTATTTTTAGATTTAAATAAACACACAGTGACTGACAGTGACTCAATTCTGCCGAAGAGTCGTGCAGTATTAGCTTAAATAGTCACTGTTTCCAAACTCACACCTCAAACCAAAGAGCTCAACCGAAATTAATTTTTTCAGGAACCAATATTTTTGTCATCCACATATATATGTATTATTAAATATAACAGAAAATGAATGTCTATTATGTTTGATCATAAGCCGTTCTAAACTTATGTTTGCTTTAATTTCTGGTGAAATAAAGACAAAAATTATCCAATATTTGGATATATTTTTTTATTAAGCTGGTCCCCGATGTAAGCTTTCGGATCACATGAGCCTTCTTCAGGGTGGTTATATGACATTTAAACAAAGATATTCACCATCAAAGAGGATATTCTGTTATGTTGACATAAAAGATTTGCTATGCGATGATAACAGTTGCGGAATATTATTATGATACTTTCTTTTAATATTCATTTTTTTCAAAAAGTATATTTCCTTTTTTGAGGGCCCAGAATAAAACATTCAACGGTATGCATTTTGGATTTCAATACAAAAGAAAAATCCCACATTAGCTAAAAAGAATTTATCATTTTTATTGCAATTTTCTACTTCTTATTTATGTGAATTCGGCTTCTCAATCCTAAATAACTTCAAAAATAAGAAATCAGAATAACTACGCCCAACTGAAGAAGAAATTAGGGTCTGCTTATCACATATTCGACCAAACATTGAAGAAATCGTGAAAAAAACACCAGACACAGGTTTCACATTAAATAAGCGGCACAAATATTTGAATAGAAACATTGAAATAAAGTAAATCCATATCTGTGTGCATTATTTTCTAAATCTCTAGATTCAATTCATAACATTTAAATACATATCCTTCTAAAATTTTGTTAAGTTTGCCGATATAATTTTATTTTCTGCTACGTGTGCCTTTGCTTAAAAAGGTTAACAAACAATGGATCACTTTAAATATACGAATCCGGAATCTTTTTATAAATATTCCTTTTAATATTGGACTTATGACAAGAAGAAGAATTGTTCAACATTTCTAGTGAGCGATGACTTAAAAAATACATTCGAAGGTAACCATTAATACATTTTGTATTTCAATACAGATTTAATATCCCACATTACCTAAAAAGGCTTTATCAGTTTTATTTCAATTCTCTACTACTTATTTCTGTAAATTAGGCTTCTGAACCCTAAATAACATCAACAATAAGAAGCGAGAAAATTACGCTCAACTGAAGAAGAAATGTCGGATTTGCTAATGCACATTCAAACAAAAATTGAGGAAATCGCAAAAAAACAAAAACAAAAAACAAACTCCAGGCACAGGTTTCACATTAAATAAGCTGAACAAACAGTTAAAAAGAAATATTCAAATAAAGTTCATATTTGTGTGGGTATTTTTAAAAAATCTATGGTTTTATTTCATAATATTTAAATGTATACCCTTTAAAAGTTTTGCTAAATGTACCGTGATAGTTTAATTTGCTCCTAGGTGTACCGTTGCTTTAAAAGGTTTAAAGACACCGGATCAATTTAAACGTAAGAATCCGAAATCTTTATGTAAATATTCCGTGAAGAAGAAGAATTGCTTACCATTTCTAGTGATTGATGGCTGAAAATAAAACATTTCACGGTACCCATTAATACATTTTGTATTTCAATACAAAATTAATATCCCACATTATCTAAAAAGAATTTATCAGTTTTATTGCAACTTTCTACTTCTTATTTATGTGAATTATGCTACTCAACACTAAATAAAGATAAGAAGCGAGAAAGACTATGCTCAACTGAAGAAGAAATGAGGTTCTTCTTGTCAGATATTCGACCAAACATTGAAGAAATCGCGAATAAAACACCAGGCATAGGTTTCACACTAAATAAGCAGCGCAAATAGTTGATTAGAAACATTGAAATAAACTAAGTTCATATTTGTGTGCGTATTTTTAGAAAATCTATGGGTTTTTTTCCTGACATTTAAATGTATGCTCTTTGGAAGTTTTGTCAAGTGTGCCGTCATTTTTTCATTTCCTCATAGGTTTGGCGTTGCATAAAAAGTTGAGAATCATTGCCTTGAAGAAATACATATCAGCTCATAGATTACGAAGATATTTATCTATCTATATAAGATGTCTGTGATCTTTGTTTTGTTTTGTTTTGTTTTGTTTTTTTTACAAAACTGATGAGTGTAAAATATCATAAAGTCATTTTTTACCTTTGGTCTCTGGTTGGGACCCGGAAGGAAATGTGTATCGAATAAATAATAATAATAATAATAATAATAATAATAATAATAATAATAATAATAATAATAACAATTTTATATAATATATATTAATATAATGACGCGACGCCACGTATGCGTCTCAAGCGTTTTGGTCTTAATTGATAGGAGGTGCTAACATGTATATGCTTTGTTTTGTGAATCTAAGATGGTCCGCAGAACATATCCTGTTCAATGCCATAGATTTATTTGTTCATTGTCTGATCTTAACTAGCTGGAGATGTTCCCTAATGAATAAAGAGCAGTGAATCTCCGATCAGGAGCAGGAAGGGGGAGAGCAATCAAAGTTGGGGGCTCGTAGGAGTTGTTTCTCCTTTTTCGGTAAGATGAGATAAATAATGCAACTTACAATACTCGTCTAGGAATCTGTGACCCTCTGCGCGAACTGTTTTATCCGATTTGGAGGTACTTTTTTTTATTTAAACTCCAACTGCGAAGTTATATGTTGCTTTTATTCAAACTCCTTATCTCGTACATTCGGCTCAGTATACTCAAATGGGATTTGCAGGTCGGGAACACTAGAATCAAGCAGACGCGGAAGTTTAAATATCTGGGAAACGTCTTGACAGAGGACGGTAATTGCGACACTGAGATCCGTGGGATGGCCAAGGACACATTCCAAAAGCTAGGCAGAGTATTGCGAGACAGGAGGATTTCTTTGGTAGCAAAGAAAAGAATACTGGTCTGTTACGTGACATCTGTCCTCCTATACGAATGTTGGCCGGTCTCCTCAAAGATTATGAAGATATTCGAGGCGACGGAAATGTGGTTCTACAGAAGGATGCTAAGGATATCATGGACCGAGCGTGTGAGCAACGATGAAGTCTTAGAGGGGCTGCAAAGAAGGAGGAGTCTTTTTTTTTTAAGCGTATCACCCCAAGCAAGGCTGGAAGCCACTATCACGCAAGGGGTTAAAGAAGGGTTGGAGGAAGAGCAGATAGGAGTGGTAAAGGAGAGGACGTGGTGAAAGAGAAAGACAGTGGGTCGATCAAGGCAAGGGGGTTACAGAAGATTTGGAGCGAGAGCAGATAGGAATGAAAAATGAAAGTATGTGGAGAAGGGAAGTGGATAGATCGAGGCAACGTGAGATGTCGATTGACGCTACACTTAAACCGTTGGAGATTGTATTTGTCAGGGAAACAGTAATAGGGAAGGGAGTTCCATAGGCGAGATGTGCGAGACATGAAGCTATTGGAATAGAAGAGACGTCTGCATCTAACAGTTTCCACGGTGTAGGGGTGGGAGCGGGATGCCAGCCTCGTGGGGCGTTTAAATTCACGAGGCCTAGGGACAAGCCTATCCGTCTTTGGACCTTATCAAGAACCCTGAGGCAAACAGCAGGGGCCCCAGACCATATATGGCAGCAATACTCCATGCAAGGGCGAATGGTCGATTTATAGACTTGGAGGATCGATTCCGGGGAGAAACATTTCCTGTCTCGGCACAGAGAACCAACTTTCCTTGGGGTGGCTGATGCAACTGACTCGATGTATTTGTTCCATCTCAGATCAGCAGACAGCATGAGACCGAGCAGCCGCAGAGAGGAGCTTTCGAGAAGTTGGTCTTCAGACATTCTAATGGGATGCAGGGATGGATCCTTGTGGTGGTTAATGGAGAGCAGTTTTGTTTTAGAGGCGTTAAAGTTAACCATCCATTTATCTTCCCAGTTCACAACCGTTTGGAGGTCCTTTTCAATTTTGTCCGCCTCACTAGATTTGTGTTTGAGGCAGGAGTAAATAGTGGTGTCGTCAGCGTAGATGCCGACTTGGGAGTCTACGGCGTCAGGAAGGTCGTTTATAAATATGAGGAACAGAGTAGAGCCAAGGATGGAGCCTTGAGGAACACCTGCGTTAGTGGGATAGGAGCTGGAGATGAATCCACTGAGAACAACCTTCAAATTCCGGTTTGACAGAAATGATTGTATTAGGTCAAACAATCGACCTGTGATACCATAACCCTGGAGCTTGCGAAGGAGGCCGGCATGCCAAACTCTAGCGAATGCTTTGGAGATGTCAAGGGCCAAGGCACGAGCTTCACCGTTATTATGGATAGCTTGGTAGACAAATTCAGTGATGGCCGTTATACTTAATATCAGGAAGAGACAGCTGAAGTTTTGAGACATATAATGAGGAAAGAGGGCCTGGAGATTTTGATACTCACGAGTCGAATAGAGGGAAAGAGAAACAAGGGAAAACAACATGTGACATACCTGGCGAGCTTAAGCAAGTGGATGACAAAAAGTGATCTGGGGGAGGAAGCAGAAGGAAGGGACTTATTAAGAGCTGCAAGGGATAGAGGGAGGAGGTGGAGAGCCATGATCGCCTACGTCCTGGAAGGACATGGCACATAAAAAGGAAGAAAGAATACGCAAATCAAACTCGGTGTCATGATGGGCACAGAGTTTCGTATATTTGTACCTCAGAATCACTTTGTCGGTAATACAATGTCATCTCAGGTATAAGGACAATTGGAAAAAATCTTTGTTTATGCCGACGAAATTCGTCTTCCGAATTTATCAAGGGAAACAATGAAAACGAAATGTTTTTGTTGTCATAGCCTTTTCGCTTTTTTTTTTCCTTGATAAAGTCGGAAGACAAAACGCGTTGGCAAAAACTAAGATTTTTCTTATATATCCTTCTTATACCAATTTGATTTATACACAGAATTATTCTGGGAAATTTTACTATAATATCATCTCTCTATATAAAGTTGTTGTCTCTGTCTGGCTGTTTGTTATCGAACTTCTCCTAGAGCTTTACAAATAGATCCCCATAGCCATATATATTCTGAAACTGCACTATCCAAGGTACTTGGATAAGCATATTTTTATCTAAGGGTGTCCGTGGAGTGCACACACCCCAACACACACACACTGAATTTTTTCCACTTTTGATATAAATTAAATTTAAATTTGAACAAGGGAATGTATTTCCTAGTGTACTTGAAGAAGTATATTTCATTTTGATCAAAGAGGGTCCCCGAGTAGCACCACCCACCCACAGAATTTTTTTTCTCCCTATGATTTAAATTAAATTTAAATTTGAACAAGGGAATAACTCCTATCCAAAATATAGAAGGAGAAAACCAGAAGATGGAGGTCACATCGACAGGATCATTGGGTAATATTGAAATGCATCATTTTTCTCCTCCATTTATAACAATGATTTAAAATCTATCATCATTTTCTCACAAAAAACAAATGTGTGAAACGGAGAAAGGCGAGGGAAATTCCGTCAGTTATTTTTATTACATGGACTATCAAGTTTAAATTAGATATCTGTAGGTTATCAATGGAGTTTGAGTAACTCAGCAGCACATCAACACGATACTCCCGAATACGCTCTATCAAGAACAGAGGTGCATATGTGATTACCAGGTATGCATTTCAATATTACTCAATGATCCTGACGATGTGACCTCCAGGTAAGACAGAAAAACATTTATCAGAAATTGATCATGTGTAGAGTATCAAGGTCTAAGGTGTTCTTTTCTGGGAGGGTGTTAGAAGCGCGTTCAAATCTTAGAAGAGTTTTAGCTGACTCCGAGCGCGTCGATATCTGATCAATATCTACGGTGCCCCAGCGAAGAATGTTTATGATAATGCAAACCTCCAAAACCCCTAATCAGCCACGGTTAAAAACCTCGCTAATGATGTGAGCCAGAACATCTGAGAAATGTGTTTCATGAAACATTAATATTATTATTTCATGCATGTTTGTTCACACCTGATATATATTAGTTGTCACTGGTTATTAAGTAATAGAAAATCTACTCATATCATTCTTAAATTCTTCATTGTGCCGACAGGTCTCTACATCGCCATTGATTAAGTCTTTGTTGTAATCTCGGTTTACTCCAATCCCGACTTCATAGAACTAAATAAAAACCATATGTACTTGTGTAATGTACTAATAGTTTTATATTTTCTTTCTTTTTTACTGATATTTAATACGAGTAGATAAGTTCGCCTATTGTCCGGTTTATTCTCCTCCCGTTTTGCTTTTTAACGGTAGTAGCGGTTTATCCCATGTTCCCTGTTAAGGACTGTGTTTCCGGGGATCCATAATTATTTCTGACGTCACCTCCTGAAATCTGAAATTTTATTCTCTAATTAGTACTTTTCTTCTCCCAATAGGAGTAGACAGGTACGCCTATCTTCCATTTCACCCCGCCCCCGGTCTTTTGAACAGGAGAATAGGTTTTATCCCTTGTTTCCTGTTTATGACTGGGTTTCCAGTTCCTTCTAAAATCTACGCCAATTCTAGGGTTCTAACGTCTCCATTATCATAATTCACTAAATATTGACTTCTTCAGGTCTCGAATTATATGCTATCTCCCCTGTATAACCCCAAGGACTTCACTTCTCACCCTTTCTTACGCTAATACAACTCCACGCTAAACCTCTACCTTGAGGGGCTCTTGGGACTTGTATTGGGTGAACATTAGTAAATAAATAAAATGTGTATGTAAATATCTATTTTAAAAATGTAGATGCCACTGAGGCACTTGAAACATTATTTAAATGGAAAATACTTTATGACTTACCAAATCTATGGAGCAGGAAAATATTTTTACATTGTAAATGTTTAGAGAAAGTAATGATCTATTATTGATCTATTAATACAATTACTATTAATTAAACAATATCTGCGTGGAGAAGAGGTGGGTTCAAACATTTCTCAAGGATATTTACGCGTAAGTTAATATAAGGAACCCGACGTGAATTCGAACTCGGCTCTCCTGATTTCCAATTCCGAGCCGTATTCCATTACATCACACCCACATCTAAGCTTACAGGACTTGATATTTTCCAAGCGGTCATATATATATATATATATATATATATATATTTGTCCTATTGTTAGATTAACCTTTGAACCGTTGTATCATAGAATTGATTAAATGTATCTTACTGGAATTCTCCGAGGTTTTTTATAACACTATTGGACGCTACTTTGAACAATAAGAATGTACGTAGCTCTAAACTGAAATGATGATCCCTTTTGCTGTTGTCACCCCCTGATCCAGTTTTCCTCTGTATTTCTCTGTCTTTTTTAAATTTATTCACCGTTCTCCTGATGATTATTGAATGGACTTTGAAGATGGAAGCCAGGGTATGAATGTTGGCACCATTACTGAAGGCCCACACGATCTTTTTCCTCTCAACATTGCTCATTTGGGAAGACAGTGGGGCTGACACAAGACAGTTTTAACCTGTTCTCTTTCTAGCTGAATAACTCAAAGGCTTTGTCAGTGATTCTTACAACAAATTGTGTCAAGATGGCTAGATGTCTTATCTGAAAACCTGGAGAAAAGTAACTTAGTATTTTTTAGATATTAAACATTATGTGCGTTAAAATGGCTTGGAAAATTAAATACTTCCAGTATATATTGAGGTTTAGAAAAAAACAGTAAACATTTAAATGAGTTTTTGTCATTGCCTGGTAGTGAAATTACAAGGCGAGAATCATACCAGTTACAAGAGACAGGAAGTTGTGGAGAACGATGATTGTCCAGAAGGGTCGCATCGCATAAATGATATGCCAGATCTAACAGCAAAATTGTCCAAAATATGTAACAGCAAAATTGTCCAATTGTTAGATTAAGCTTTGAACCATTGTATCTTAGAAGTGATTAAAGATATCTTACTGGAATTCTCCGAGGTTTTTATAACACTAATGGACTCTAGTTTGAACAATAAGAATGTATTTAACTCTAAGCTGAAATGATGATCACTTTTGCTGTTGTGACCTCCTGATCCAGTTTTCCTCTCTAATGTTCCCTCGTTTTTAAACTTTTTCATCATTCTCTTGATGGTTCTTGAATGGAATTTGAAGATAGAAGCCGAAGAGTTTTTCAGTGATTCTAACGATAAATGGCGTCAAGATGTCTAAACTCTGAAAACCTGGAAAACGTAACTCAATTTGTTTAGTTGTTTTTTAGATATTATACATTTTGTGGGATAGACAATTATCTCATGTGGCTTATTCTAAAACTATGCTGCGCGGACATTAGTTACAGTTTCTGGGAGAGAGCGTGTTATCAACAGTTTAAACAAGGCAAGCAAACTCAAATCCTCGGCCACGATGGCTTGTGACTTCGTGCTAGCACCACCAATGACTGCTCCAAAGGGATCCGGCTACCCAATTTCACTCATAATGTTTGTGTCAACTCGTGGTATCTTAGCACATTGTGGCTGTGTTCGTAGTTAATATTATTAAGTGTTGTCTTTTTCTTTTATATTATTTAGGGTTTCATTATTTTTATTCTTTTTTTTTTACACGTGGATGAGGTTATTATGTTTGTATTTTTTACTAGTATGTTTTTGATGGAGTCTGGTAAGTTTGTGTTTGTGTATAAATGGATTCTAATAGAGCTATGGTCACAATTACATGCCTATCCAGACGCCTTACGCTACACCTATCTGACGACATATGTATGTCTTTCACTCATAAGGTTTGGTTTAACCCGTGGTAAGTTTTTCAGACACTTTCCAAAGGTGCCACACGATGAGATCCCCATCTCCAGGCTTATAAGATCAAGAGGACACCTTGCTGAAAATTCGACCATAGCAAGATTCGAACCCGGAATCAGTCCTGAAACTATGTTAATGAAAATGTGTAGTGTTGTTGTCTCCTCGTACCACAAATTTTCCGTTAGTCGACATGCCTTCTGGAGCAGTTTGGGGCCAAGAATCAACATTCTTCGACTCCGACTGCCACCGTATTCCCCAGACTTTGCTACTTATGACTTTTTCCAAGTGAAAGGGACAACATTCCAAGATATCGAAGCAATCCAAGAAAACGCAACAAGACAGCTGGTCGCTATCCTTCCACAGCTAAAGAGTTCCAGTCGTGTTTCCCTCAATGGAAAAGGAGGTTTGATAAAGTGTGTTGCTTCAGAAAGGGACTTCTTCGAAGGAGTTTAAATGCCCTATCGATATGCGTTGTTTTTTTTTTATTTTTATTTCTCCAGGCCCGATATTTTTTATCAGATCGCGTATATATATATATATATATATATATATATATATATATATATATATATATATATATATATATATATAGCATAATGAGAAGCCACGTATACTTTCTTGATATGTATATAATATGGAGAAAACAACTGAAAAGTTGGAAATTAAAAGAAAAAAAATTCCCAAGTCTCTGTTTAACCCTAGTTTATATGTGTCTATTTTTAAAATCCAGTATTTCTCTTTTTTTCTATATTCTGTACTTTATATCCCAATAGTGGATATATTGGCGAATCTGGAAGTAATTTTAGATTTCGTTTCAACAACCATAAGTTAACCATACGTCAAAACAATCCTTATTCCCCATAGCTGAACACTTTAATCAATCAAGACACTCATTAGACAACTGTAAATGTTTATTGATAGATTCCGATTTTAGTTCAACATACACACGCAGAAAAAAGAAAAATACTGGATTTTAAAATTAGACACATATAAACTAGGGTTAAACAAAGACTTGGGTATTTTAAATCTGTATAAATATTTCAATAGTTAAAAATTTTCTTTAGATATAGTTAAAAATCCTTTTTAAACAACATCTGAAATACTATCGTTAGATTTACGTTAGAAATATTCAAACACAGTTGCATTCCACATCACGTGACGTCCGCGTCTCGCGACGGACGCTACTTGTAAACAAACTTCCGAACACAGTTATTTAATCAATTTCTGAGGAAGGATCAAAGCGATCTGAAATATCAAATATATAAAAACATATAAATAAATACTTTCACAAAAAAACACCCAATTTTTTTTCTTTTAATTTACAACTTTTCAGTTGTTTTATCCATATTATATATATATATATATATATATATATATATATATATATATATATATATATATATATATATATATATATACCATTCGCCCTTGCATGGTGTATTGCTGCCATATATGGTCTGGAGCCCCTTCTATTTGCCTCAGGTTTCCTGATAAGATCCACAGACGTATTTGCAACGTCTTTGGCATTGATCTGGCATCTCGTCTGCAGTCGCTCTCTCACAGACGCTCCGTCGCCTCTCTCTGTCTTTTTTACAAATACTTTCACGGTAATTGCTCCGATGAGCTGCTCTCGCTGGTTCCAAGGCTTCATGAATTCATGGCATCCCGCTCCCACGCTTTCACTGTTGAAACTGTTAAATGCAGCTCACTTTTCTAATCCAATAGCTTCATATCTCGCACCTCCCGCCTGTGAAACTCCCTTCTTTATTCCTGTTTCCCTGACAACTATAATCTCCAACTATTCAAATGTAATGTCAATCGACATCTCCAGTTGCCTTGATCTATCCACTATCCTTCTCCACTTTCTTTCCTCTATCACTCCTATCTGCTCTCGCTCCAAATCTTCTGTAACCCCTTGCCTTGATCTATCCACTACCCTTCTCAACATCCTTTCCTCTAACACTCCTATCTGCTCTCGCTCCAAATATTCTGTAACCCCTTGCCTTGATCTATCCACTGTCCTACTCCATATCGTTTACTCTTTCACCCTTTATTCTACATTCAACATCATCACTTGATAAGACACCGGAGGTGTTGAAACAAATTGGCTATTTTTGTAATGATTTTATAACATATTTATGTAATAATTTTTAAATAAACAATTATATATGCTCTATTCTGTATTGAGCACTCTTTTAAGAATAGTAATTGTTGGTTATTGGAATTTATTCCGTATACACCAAGCCTAGACTTGCATATATATATATATATATATATATATATATATATATATATATATATATATATATATATACAATAAATACAGAATCCTTAAAGATCCATTCAGGTGATAATTTATTTCGTGGACTCAGATTTACATCTCTTCAGATCAAATTTTACAAATTAAATGGAGATCAATTTATTCAGATACAAGGAAAAGAAAAAAGAAAAAGAAATCGGAAGAGAGAGAAAAAAGATAAACAGGAAAAGGTTTTAATGTTTTTAAACTTTCACTTTCTTTCCCTTTCCTCTCCCCATGTCTATCACTCTTTCCCTTCCCCCAACAAACCTTACATTGAAATCTCTGTCTTTCTCCGTATTTTTTCTTTCCCCTTTTTACATTAAACTATTTTCTATTACTCTCTTTTTTCTCTCTCTTCTTTTTTTTTCCTGTCCAACGAGAAATAAATATACAGATAGATAGATTGAGAGAGAGAGGGGGGAGGAAAGGGAGAAAGAGAGGGAGAAAGGGTCTCACTGAATGTTCACACATTTTGAAACCCTTCAGTTGTCACGCAACCCCCCCCCCAAAAAAAAACCTTTAGCTTATCTAAATTCAATTTTCTGACATTCTTGTGAAGTCGAATGTGGGGAGGGAGCACGTTTCTGCCATTTGCATTGGAATCTACGTTTCGTGAGTTGTGCTTTGCTTGGAAACCTATTCGTTCGTGTAAGTTGCATAAATGGCTTTTCCGAAATATATATCTCACACGAAAAATAAGCTGCTAAATATCTTACTAAAATAAAGTTTGTCCGTATAACAACGTCTTACCCGAATGTCGAAGGCATCTCAAAGCGTCAGTCGAGTATATCTTCACGTCTACTTGTCAACATTTACCATTGTGAAATTGGTGCGCTGTGTCTATTACGTTCGTATTTTCCACAAGAATGTTGCGGATAAAGGTTGGTGTATTTAAATGGGCCTTAATGAAGCTATGACCGGAAAGATACAAAGTAAGTCTACTTAATAAGCATGTAGTAGCATGACCAATGTAATTATTTTTCATGAATTTGTTTTCGTCAGGAACACAATTCCGGAAGTGGAACAGAAATGAGTAAATAATGCTGGCCCTATATATGGCATATGGTTAATATCCGGGTTTAATTTTTATAAAACCCCTTTCCTTTTAAAGCTAACCCCTTTCACCCTCACTGACCACTGCCTCGGGCCTTTTGTCTGACTGAAACATTGAAATGGATAAATTATGGATTCATTTTTCGACAGCTGTCAAAGTAAAAATTCTAATTCCGACTCAGTCTATATACTGGGGTTGAATAAGACTGACGAGTTTTCGTCAGTTGAAATAGATCTATCCTCCATATGAGGCAATTTTGGATTTTGTTGTGTAATAGACTATCCCCCATATTAGGCAATTTTCTTGATTTGGTTGTGTTATAATAATTATATTGAGCTCTTTTTCCGGATCAATTTTATATTTTATATTATTAGGATCCACTTGGATCATATACCCACGGATTTATTGCCTTTATTACACACACACACACACACACACACACACACACACACATATATATATATATATATATATATATATATATATATATATATATATATATATATATGTATATATATATATATATATATATACATATATATATATCAAAGGGAAAGCTCAATACATCATTTAAGAGTTCGGTAATAATTTATTTCAGATAGACAACTAACTCATCAGACCAGAGTTATAAAATTGTTTAAATAATTTTTTAATAAATTGTCTGTAAGTCTTAAGCCATTTTATAAC
Source organism: Acanthosepion esculentum (assembly GCA_964036315.1). Taxonomy (NCBI): domain Eukaryota; kingdom Metazoa; phylum Mollusca; class Cephalopoda; order Sepiida; family Sepiidae; genus Acanthosepion; species Acanthosepion esculentum. The sequence goes on along the minus strand of OZ038511.1, from coordinate 21,683,281 downwards.
TCCAGTATGATGAGGCAGTTGTCTGTCTAAAATAAATTATTACCGAACTCTTTAATAATGTATTGAGTTTTCCTATGATATATATATATATATATATATATATATATATATATTGTGTGTGTGTGTGTGTCTGTGTGTATGTGTTTTTGTGAATATTTGTATGTATATATATATAAATATATATATATATATGTGTGTGTGTGTTGTGTGTGTATGTGTTTTTGTGTATATTTGTATGTATATATATATATACACACACACACACACATATATATATATATATATATATATATATATATATATATATATATATATATATATATATATATATATATATATATATATATATTAAATATAATCGCCACTGCCAACTCTATAATCTTTAGGATAATACAACAGATCTTTTTAAACATAATGCACCATTGATGAGTATATATAGTCAAGCAAAATACACCACACAGTACCTGAAGATTGCATACTAGCATGAAACACAGTATCAACTGCAGTGTAGACCTTAGTGTCTGCTTTTATATTTACATACGTTCTATATTACGTTATATTGAATACTTTACCCATGGATATAGCATATAGAGTATATTTTATCATATATATATATATATATATATATATATATATATATATATATATATATATATATATATATATATATATATACTATTTTAAAAACAAGGGATTTATTAATGGTAATAGTCCCTAAGGCCCTTTCGTCCAACATCTCCTCAGGAGAAAATCGTTGGGAAAATTGATAAATTAAACGAAAAGAACAGCAACGAAAATGAATATATATATATATATATATATATATATATATATATATATATATATATATATATATATATATATATATAATCGTTGGTATAAACACCACTCTTCCTTTACCAATGCTACTTATCGAAATACTACTTTACTTTCAAAATATTTATGGAAATTGAAAGAAAATAAAACTCCTAAAGTTAAATGGAAAATTTTACCTAGAACTTGTAGATCCTTATATGAACCTTGTTTTCTGCGTCTACAGGAGAATATTTAAATAATTAGATTTTCGAATAGGCATGAGTTGTTAAATCAAAGATTCGATTTAACTGTTAATTGTAGGCACATTACGCCTTTGACTTTACAATCTTGCTAAACTTGAAAACTTAATAATCACTTCTCTTATGTTAAGTAACCTTGTAATAATCATTTTAAAATTATCCTTAGTAATTATGATTTTGAGGTAATATAGTAGATACCTTATTACTCTAAAACTGGTAAAATTTTGTATAATAGTTTATAGGCCCGGCTGATATTTAATATTTTCTATTTTTTCGGCTCCGACTGACGCCACTTCAGCCGGAGAATCTACCCTTAAGCTGTTGACGCACGTCAGGGAGGAAGGTGAATTTTAGCGTATATATTTTTATAGAAACACACCAGTGATCGGGAGAACTCGATTCATAAGAAGAGTCTTGCATTAGTAGCAGTAGTAGTCTTTGTTTACAAATTCATGCTTTCTTCTCAAAGAGCTCAACCGAATTAATTTTTGAGAGCATATAAATATTCAATTTAATTTCGAACCTTATTTTTATTAGATACACTAGTTTCAGTACACCTCTCTGATTTGAACAGTGTGAATGTATACCGGCCCGTGTAACTATCTAAAGGTAGCACTGAGGCTTGAAACAGCGTCACGATTTCAGTGTTTATTCCTATTACACACACACACACAAACACACACACACACAAATATATATATATATATATATATATATATATATATATATATATATATCCCTGTGTACGTATATATGTCTGTAAATCCGCAGATCAGTTCGTAGCGACTGAACTTTCACCAGAAAAGTTATATATTTTTAGATTTATAGGACCAGTTGTCAAAACTGAATTAATTACATGAACAAGGAAGTCGCTTTTGATTTTAATGATACGATTTGCTGTATGAAATCAATATTTAACATTTCATCCTCAGGCCACAGTCTGAATTATGTGCCTGTGTATATTAAAATCAGTGTTAATCAGGCGGCAACATAATAATGTAGAGAGCTGAACTTGTAAGCGGCTGGTAAATAACATGATCTAAATTGATAACATCTTATGCACAAAACACCATGAGATAAAAATACAAAGTTGTCTTGTATTTTTAAAAAAATCATTCGCATAAATAACCATTCTTGAATATTACCAATAATGGTTGAAAACTCTCGAGAAAATACGCACCCGGAAACAAAATATTATTCATATTCTACGAAATGCATAGATAATTAAAAAATATAAATTAAAACAAATGTTTTCCGTTTTCAATAAAGTCTTTTCAAATTAAAATGGTGTCGACGCAAAATACATAAGATATTAACAGCTGGCTCCTCGTTTTCAATTATATACTGTCTACTAGCAGTATAACCCTCCTTCGACCGGGTGTTTCATTACTGGGAATTTTTGCCGCCCAATTAGAGCAATTTAAGTTTAAAGTCGGCCCACCCCAAAATCACTATTCGAAACAACAATTGGATGCAAGTGAGACACATCTCCGTATTTTAACAATTTGAATGGTGGTGGCCCTGAAAAGGGCCGTTTTTGCGTTCTCAATCTTGCAAGGAAGGAACCTCTTCCATGGACCGTCATAATAATAATATACGATAAATTTTTATTTATAATATATATATTTTATGATTCTAATAATCTTTTGCGTTAGATTTCAACTCTTTAAATTGATTGTACGCTGTTTTTTACAGACATTAAATTTTGACATTGATTTTTGCGCAAAGTGTAAAAAATCAGATTTTTTCCGATTATTCACCTTCAAGGTTGTAATATTTTCCAGCCAATTTGAACTCAAACCCGGCACTGAAGAATTATATATCAAACAAAAAAAATGTCATCGAAATCGAATGAAAACTGTGGAAACAGAAAAAACAACATCCGATCACACACACACATACATACACACACATTTTGAGAATTATAGATATAGATGTGGGTGGCAGGCAACTCCCTGTTGAAGAAGCCCACTCTGGAAAATCTGTTTGTTCGACCACACAGAGCCAGTCTGCAGTTGGTTTGCATCCTCCCCAAAACCCCATCGTTGCTCACACGCTAGGTCCATGATATCCTTAGCATCCTTCTGTAGAACCATACCTCCGTTGCCTCGAGGCTCTTCTTCATCTTTGAGGAGACCGTCCAACATTCGCTGCCGTAAAGGAGGACATATATCACGTAGCAGTTCAGTACTCTTTTCTTTGTTACGAACCAAATCAGCCTCTCTCGTAATACTATGTCTAGCTTTTGGAATTCGTAAATTTCCGCTCCAGCGGGATTTTAGTGTGCCCAACCGGTACATTGCATTTCGGGCTCATCTTTTTATTGATGACCATATATTCTGTCTTCTTTTCTTGTCGACATTAAATAACCATTGAGGTTGATATGCCGTATACAGAAATAAACCAATAAACCAACTTCTCGCAGTTACATAAACTATGTACAGCAGATTCCCAAGTTACCGGATCATCCGAGTTGTTGGATTACAGAGTGACAGATTAGAGATATGATTGTACTGCTAAACAGGCTGTAAGTCATTTTATTCATTACAAGTGCTTCATTTTTTTTACGCCATGAGTCGTATTTTTTTTTTTTTTTTTTGATAAAAGAATCAAAGACAAAAGACTGCATTTTAGACAAGGAAGAGTCTTAGCAAGTTTTCACACTAAGCGAGTCGTTACACGGCGAAACCGTTAATGGCGGAGGAGTGAGCATATCCAATGACAGTTAGGCTTTGGGAAATCAGATAACGGTAATAAATGTTTACTGTTCAGCTAATAATCAGAGAAAATAAACTATTTATCACCTAGGAGTATGCCTATTGACAAGCAAATTTTTTTGGCGCGCTCTCAGTTATAAAGGATGATCTGGGCAAATATATTTCTAGTTACTACATACATACAGACACGCACATACACGCGTCTCTCTTTCACTCTCTTTCACTCTCTCTCTCTCTCTCTCCCTCCCTATATATATATATATATATATATATATCCCTATATATATATATTTTGAACAAAATATTAAAAATTTAGACACTTCAGACACACTGGCTTGTATATTAACATTCTTCCGTTTTTATTATTATTTCATTTAGATTCCTCGACTAGTTTCAGCTAACATGGCCATCATCAGGAGAAAAAAAATTCTTCTTGCTGGTAGCAGCGAACTAATGAATGTCTTGATGGAGAAAATGAACTTTTGTCTGTAGTTTTCATTTGTTTTTTTTATTTTTAACATGAATTTTGGTCAGTCTTTGTGTTGTCAAAAAGTCTCTTTTAAGTTGTTATTTAGGAGCTGGATGGATCCATGCTTCTCTAAATTCCCTTGATCCTTTTGACAGTATAAGTGGTTCCTGGAAAGGGGATGTGTCTCTGTTAAGTGTGTGTATGTGTTATTTGGTTCTTAGGGAGTGAGTGAGTATGTTGAGTGTAAGCGTGTTCATTCGTGTGGTTGTGTGGATAAGTGTGAGGCCTCCATAACTTCCGTAAGCGTGTCTGTCTTGCGTGGGTCATAAATGTGGGTAGGTCCTGGTTTGTGGGTTTATATATTAATTCTATCTACATTGTTAAATTTGTGATTGAGTCCGTCTGGATAGTGCATTTTTAAACGTTGTATCCACTAATTTTCATGGAACTCTAAAATCTTTCTAATGTTATCTGCTCTTAACTTTTCTATTCTCTCAATTATAGTGAATTTGACATGGGTTTTAAAATCGTGTTTTTCTAAGCGGAAATGTTGTTCTACAGCAAATAACCTTTCGTGGGGGCGTCGACTTAATTCGATTGCGATAATTATTAATTCTGTAGTTAGAGTCGTGGTAGATTTCGTAACTGAGCTACTGAATGAATTCGTGTGCCTAATGTGGTAATATATATATATATATATATATATATATATATATATATATATATATATATATATATCAGTTGTGAGTTTGTGACCCTGGGTTTCACGCGTTTGCGATCATCAGATAAACTAGATTATTTTTAAGAATTGGATGTTTGGGGTTATAAGAGGAAATTTACTTCTGTGTTTGGGGGGTGGCACTCTCATACATATAGACTCACATACATACAGGCGGGCGCATTTTAGAAAAATACATTCATTTAAAAAAAATGTCTGACAACGCATTTCGCCAACGTGTTTGTTGGTTTTGTCGTTTTCTGTCTGGATTTACTTCCATGGCATTTTCTGTGTTTGGATATGACCACATGTCACTGACGGTTTAAATCAGGGTTTTCCTTCAACTCGATGGAATACTTTCCTGGGCTCTCTAGCTCTGTTACCACGCTGGTAATGAGGCGTCAGTTTTTCGTCTTGGCCCACTGTCCGGCTTGGAGCTGTAAATAGTTGACAGTTGATTGATATATATATATATATATATATATATATATATATATATATATATATATATATATATATATATACATATATATATATATATATATATATATATATATATATAATTATCTCTATATATATAATATATATATATACATATATATATATATATATATATATATATATATATAATTATCTCTATATATATAATATATATATATACATATATATATATATATATATAATTATCTCTATATATATAATATATATATATATGTATATATGTATATATAATATCTATCTCTCTCTCTCTCTATATATATATATATGATATCTATATATATAATATATTGCTTAGTTTCCTGACGATTGCACTAGCATGAAACAGACTGTCGCCTCTAAGTGTTGACTTCTATGTTCACTTTTATATTTATATAATATATATATATATATATATATATATATATATATATATATATAATATATTTTTACTGTGACACCAAGTAAAAATTGATTTAGATATAAGGATCATATTTCCCATTTTATTGTTAAAGTAGATACAAAATTATCTCGTTTAAGAAAAAAAGGGGGGATTTTTCAGCCGACCCTTCTTCAGAAAAATAATCGTCGGCAGTATAAAACAAAGAAGTTGATAAGAAAAATTATTACCAACGACCGATGTTAAAAACAATAAATTACCGAGATGTAATATAAGTGGGGGAAAAGGAGGAGGGGAAAATAACCTTATGAGTACTAAATATTTTCTAGGTTAAGCAGTATTCTCCCTGAATTGGACCAACCTCCCTCTGTGTACACAGGGCGGGACGTTGCATATTAATAATAATAGACTCCAAGATATCCATTTGGACCCTCGTCCTAGCCCTGCGCATGTGAAAAAAGAAATCGGGAGAGTAATTCGTCCTGCAATCGACAGAATTTTAAAGGTGTTCACCAATCGCCGACTCATGAGTCTCTGAACACCCGGATGTAATTGGTTTGTGCCTACGCCCTTTACCCGGAACATACTGGGCAATCCTCACCTCTAACCGTTGCATGGTCTTGCCCACATAGTCGATCTCACACCGACATTTGTATTGATATATAACTAAACTTTCTTGAATGGTAGGCAAGACATCCTTACGGTGAGGGGTGGAAAGCCTTTTTTTGGCACTGAAAATATTTCGAACTGTAACAGCATTGAAACACAGTTTAATTGATGGTATGTTTTTTTTTTAACGGCATATCAAACCCCAATGGTTCATTTAATGCCGACAATTTTTTTTTTCCTGGTAATATTTTTGTTTAGTCAAAAATGCATTTCTGTTAAAAAAAATTTTTCTCAAAAATGTTTAACTGGTAATATTATTTTTTCAATAACGTATAGCTGGTAATATTATTTTTTTTTCAAAAACGTATAGCTGCTAATATTTTTTTTCAAAAACGTATAGCTGGTAATATTTTTTTCAAAAACGCACAGCCGGCAAGATTATTTTTTTCAAAAACGTATTATCAGAAGCCTTGCTGTTGGACGTAGTTTATCGTCTTACCCAGAACGCGGACGTAGTTTATTGTCTTACCCAGGACGCGGATGTAGTTTATTGTCATACCCAGGACGAGATCTGGGTTGGGGGGTAACTATTTGCCCATAGCTGGAACCCTAATAGGTGCTACCACCCCGGATCAGGACCTGGAAACACCATCAATTAAGAGGTGGTTCCACACTCCTCTAAACCTGATCAGAGGCCTTGCTGTTGGACGTAGTTTATCGTCTTACCTAGGACGCGGGTGCAGTTTATCGTCATACCCGTTGGATGGTTTTTCCCACATAATCGATCTCACACCGACATTTGTATTGATATATAACTAAACTTTGTTGAATGGTAGGCAAGACATCCTTACGGTGTTGGGTGGAAAGCCTTTTT
>OZ038511.1:21663462-21670962 GCA_964036315.1 Acanthosepion esculentum | reverse complement strand
TATTGCACAGAATAAATATTGCTACTTTGATTAGTGAAGTTTAGCAAAACACAAAGAATAAAACGAGCCAACTATTTCAGCCACCAAGCCGTTCCAGATGTAACCATCAGTATAATTAGCAACCTATTCGGGGACTAATACATGCAGAATAAGATAATGATAGATAGAGAGATAGATAGACAAACATAAATTGTGAAAGAATTATAGATATGAACAAACCGAGACAGAGATGCATAGACTGATATATATATATATTGGCTCCTGAAAAATTAATTTCGGTTGAGATTTTTGGTTTGAGGTGTGCGTTTGTAAACAGTGACTATTTAAGCTAATATTGCACGACTCTTCGGCAGAATTGAGTCACTGTCAGTCACTGTCAGTCACTGTGTTTATCTAAATCTAAAAATAAACACGCTAAAATTCACCTTCATCCCTGCCGTGCACCGAGGGCTTACTGGTAGAAGTTCCGACTGAGGCAAATTCAGTCAGGTTTCGATCCTAGCTAGAGGAAACCGGACGTCTAGCCACACTGATGAGCTGCGAAACAGTCTGTCTGTGCATGACAAAATATATATATATATTTGTATATTTAGGCAGCAATCCTTCTTTCATTCACATTTCATTAAAAATGACTGACATGGTGCTTTTATTTATTTTTTTATACAAATTCTCATACGATCTAATAATGTTTTTCTTTTCGGATGTTAATTTATATAAAAACTGTCCGAATGTTCTTTTTATGCGAGCGCTTTCGGCTATACATTTAGCCATTTTCAAGGATTATATTTTAACTGTTAGAATTAGAAATAGTTTGTTATATGTATGTTTTATAAAATGTTTCAAAGGTGTAGACTAACTCTACACCTTTCTGTCAATAGCTCAATTAGATCTCATTTAAATATTCATGGAGACCTACCGGACACTATTCGGAACATACTTGTCGACAACACTAATATAATAGCATCATCCACATGCAAAAAAAGGCTAAAAATAATGGAAGCCTTATTAATAAAAACAAACAAACCAACACTAATAATATTAACTTTGAACATGGACATAATATCTTGACCGTGTTTTGAAACAAAAAAAATGAACATTTTTTTAAAACCCTTTATTCTACATTCAACATCATCACTTGATAAGACACCGGAAGTGTTGAAACAAAATGGGTATTTTTGTAGTGATTTTATAACATATTTATGTTATAATATTTACATAAATGATTATATATGCTCTACTCTGTATTGAGCACTCTTTAAAGAATAATAATTGTTGGTTATTGGAATTTACTCCGTATATACCAATAAATAAAAAATTATATATATATATATATATATATATTATATATATATATATATATATATATATATATATATATATATATATATATATATATATATATATATGCAAGTTTCATTAAAAACGACAGACAAGGTACTACGGTTAAGTTTTTTATTTAATTTTTCTTGTGTACGAACAAGAGCTTTCTTTGCTGGACAAAGGGAGTGTAAGAACTGTCCAAATGTTTTATTTTTCCAAGCGCTTTCGGCTATACCTTTAGCCATTATCAAGGATGATTTGATTTTTCAGCTTAATTGGAGTGTGTGCATTATGTATATGTCTTAGTGTGTAGTAGTGGTGTTTTAATTTCCAAATACGGTTAGCACGTTGTGGCTTTGTTCGTAGTTAATATTGTTAAGGGTAGGCTTTTTCTTTTTTATTATTAAAGCCTCCATTATTTTTAACCTTTTTTTACAGGTGGAAGCAATTAATATATTTGTGTTTTCTACTAGTATATTTCTAATGGAGTCTGGTAAATTTTTGTGTATGTTTAAATGGGTTATATATATATATATATATATATATATATATATATATATATATATATATATATATATATATATATATATATGTCTTTGTGTGAGGTATCTATAACTATGTGCACAGTACTTGAAAATTATTCTCAGAAAACAATACGACATGCCAGTGACTATATATGAGACGCAGAGTAGGGAGAGATGGGATTATTGTTTTCCGAAATTTGGTAAATTAATCTAAACGGCCTCAAACCAATTCGGATGACTGTTTGCTGTTCATTAAATACGTCCATGTGCCTAATATGAGAAGAGGCAAAAAACCTTACAGATGCCATAACCAGTAAAAACATAATCGATACAATTCCTCTCATTCTAGCAAACATACATTTATATCTATTGTATACGCTTAAAAATACACTGTGTTCTATTGAGAATAAGAACAAAGAAAAGAAGGAACTACGCAAAAAAAGAGAGAAGATTTCTTGCAATAACCGCTAGGTGGAGCCACGGTTAGTATTGATGAAAACATAAATGAATACTCTGCGCTGACATATTGAAAAGTAGACAATAAAAATCAATAGATTTTGCGATATTTTCTTGACTCTGGTTCGCTAACCAGGGATAGACGCAATGTTTCTTTTGTTTTTTGTTTATAGAGAGCTGATCCTGAAGGCAACATAAAGACTTAGACACGGCTAGGCTATCTTTCTTTGTGATAATGGTAGGAAGAATACATCCAGAACACTCAGACACTTCTCACCCGTATATGCATAGAGAAATAGATTTGAGTGGGTGATGAAAAGATCTTGGTCCGAACAAGAAAGGATACCCAACTAAAAACTTTTATTTTGGTTGATTCGTCATATATTGCAGGTGGGGGGTCGCGTTGATAACTTTTCATCAAAAATTCGTATTTCAAATCAAAGTTTATTAACGATAAATATGTTCTATCCACACCCCTCTCAATATATATAAATACACATATATATATATATATATATATATATATATATATATATATATATATATATATATATATCCGATGCGATGAGAACGAAGGTAATATATAAATTCCAACGTTCGCAGCGTTAATTCAAAAAAGAGCTCGATACCGATAGTAGAGCGATAATTATTTATTTATTATAATTTTATCATATAGACAAAACCATTTTGCTCACAACAAAGATGCAACTTGGTTTCAGTGCATTTTAACTGCACATCTACGGGTGAGGGTCGAAAATGCTTATGAACGATCCTGTTTGTAGGCAAACCCGGTGAAACCAAGATGCATCTTTGTTGTGAGTAAAATGGTTTTGTCTATATGATAAAATTATAATAAATAAATATATATATATGTGTGTGTTTTTATGCGTGTGATAGAAATTATTAGGAGGATTTGAGATAATCATAATTAAGTAATTCATCGAGTCTAGAAGAAATCTCAACAGAATGCAGAAAGCACTGGACCGTTTCGTCCTATATTTGGAACTTATCAGCAGTGCTCATCCACTACCGAGAATTGAAAGCCGGACAGTTTCGTTATCAGGTAAACATCATACCAACTGTACCAACGGGCCTCGGTGACGAAGAGGTAACGAATTAGACTGGATATAGGGCCGCTCGATTACATATTTCGTGGTGGAAATCATCCGAGTTTCCCTTTACCCATAGGACTGTGCCTCCACGAGCTACGACTACTATCCCCAAGCCGCTCCATCCAGAGCATTAGAATACATATTAGTATATATATATATACTAGCAGTATAACCCGTCTTCGACCGGGTGTTTCATTACTGGGAATTTTGACTATTTAGTTGGAGGAGTTTAATTTTAAAGTCAGCCCACCCGAAAATCTATATTAGTAACATCAATTGGGTGCAACTGTGGCACATTCCCAAATGGGGAGTCAACAATTTGAATGGGTGGGTGGCTCTGAAAAGGGCAGTTTTTGCGTTTTCATTCTTGCATGAAGGAAACTCTTCCATAGACCGTCATAATAATAATATACGATGATTTTTATTTATAATATATATACTTTTTTATAATTCTAATAATCTTTTGCGTTAGATTTCAACTCTTTAAATTGATTGGACGCTGTTTTTTACAGACATTAAATTTTGCCTTTGATTTTTGCGCAAAGTGTAAAAAAATCAGTTTATTTCGATTTTTCACCTTCAAGGTTGTAATTTCTTCCAGCCAATTTGGACTCAAAACCGGCACTGGAGAATTATCGACCAAACAAAGATTTTCATCAACATTGATTGAAAACTGTGGGAACGCATAAACAACATCCGATTACACACATACGCGCGCAATAAACACCCACGCACATATATACACACACGTTTCGAGAATTATACATATAGATATATACATTATGAAATGGACAAGTCCGACAATTATATTTAAGACATTTTTATGTGTACATATTCTTTTTATAGATACAAATATTTAAGTAAATGCTCTGTTTTATAATAAACAGTATTAAACAACATTTACTGGCCTGAATGTCCGAGAAATTTTCACATAAAATTTTCGTCCTCCGACAGGAATTGAACCTGTATCCTATACGGAACCGTCATATAACCTGACGTGCATTATCCGTTCCGGCCACAGATGAGCGTTCGGTTAGCAATGTCGATTTTACTGTCTTTAAACTTTAATCTTCCATGATTCTCTCACGTACATAACCGAACGCCTCACTGTGGCCGAAACGGTTATGGCACGTCAGGCTACATGACGGTTCTGTATAGGATACAGGTTCGATTCCTGTCGGAGGACGAAAGTTTTCTATGAAAATTTCTCGGACATTCAGGCCGGTAAATGTTGTTTAATACTGTTTATTATAATACATAGCATTTAGTTAAATATTTGTATCTATAAAAAGAATGTATAAACATAAAAATGTCTTAAAATATATATAATTATATATATATATACGAGCGAAATGACACGAAGAAAAGTATAGTGAGTTTTTAGACGATGCGTTTCGTCATCTGACGAACTTTATCAAGGCAAGTATGATGATTTTCTTTTTCAGCAAGTATATATATGACAGACATTCAAAATTTCATATTTAAAAACGCTCGTAAATATTCATATCTTGATAAAACCCGTCAGATGACGAAACGTGTCGGATAAAAAATAAATATAATTTTTGTTGTGGCCTTGTTAGGGCCAGAATTAAAGGCAGATGAGGAATTGAGTTAAACAAATATATTAACAGAAACAGTAATACAAACATATACAAACTAGAGTGTTCGTTCCGACTGTCAGAGCTGACTGCTGTAATCTTCCCAGACCAAAAGGCAGGACCTGTTCCTATTTATAGCCGGGAGAGTAAATGCGTGCGTGAGTAAATTACCATAACAATTTTCCTTTTGTACTATCATTCATTTTGTCCCTTCTACAGATATACTCCATCTAGGAATATATATATATATATATATATATATATATATATATATATATATATATATATATATATATATATATATAGGTAAATAAATAAAAACATTTAATGCATTTAACATATAACGCATTTCATCATTTTCTTTTGTTTGGAATAGGTGAATTTAATCCGAGCATTTGCGTGTTTAGAGAGGCTGGAATTCACGTAAGCATCTTTTACATTTATGAAACTTTTAACGCACCATTTCCACTGTTAAATAAGTTGAGGTTGATAGTAGGAGAGAGATGTTTAATATACAGGGTCCCTCTAATAGCGAGGTATTTCCCCCCAAAAAAACAACTTTCCTTAAGTGTTCTCGTAAATTGTGGGTTTGTAGATAATTTTTATACCATTTTGATCTGATAAATGAGACGTGAGGCGTCCACTCAAGGAGATGGTAGTATATCCAATATAGTTAATAGATTTGTGCAAGAAATGACGTCAGACTTGTCATGGGCAGTGAAATTAATAAATCATATTGGTCCTCGCTTGTTTAGTATTGATGGAGTTATTTTGATTAGTGACAACAAGTTTTGCAGTTTTCCATCTTCTGAGATATATTATAAATTTCACATCTTTTTTCGGGAATTACGATAGAAATATGGTGTTTAATAATTCGTCGCATAGCGAATTCGTCCAGATTATGATTTTCTGCATCTGGTTGCAGTAAAATATATTGATATTTTGTTGTGTGGTACGTTTATTACTGGAGTCGTGTATGTTTTGTAAGAATAAATTTATTATATATATATATATATATATATATATATATATATATATATATATATATATATATATATATATATACAGGGTTTCGATCCTGGATTGAAGCAATCGGTTGTCTGGCCACGCTCATGAGCTGTGATATAGCGAAACAGTGGGTCTGTAGATGGCAATATATATACGCCCCACCCCCATTAATCTGGGTCGAGCACTTTAGAGCGAAAGCGCGAATTTGTAAATCATGTCTGCTACTGTTGATAATGCTAAACTCTTTAATGAATGGAGCACTCTGAGTAGCTGGCATGTTTTATTCAAAAATAAATTCGTAAAAATTCGCATTGCTCTCTGCCGAGAGCCGATAGCTTAGGGGAAAATCTCCGACTGATGCCAAATCAGTCGGGTTTCGATCCTGGTATGATGGTATGAGGTAATCGGATTTCTAGCCACACTGATGAGCTGTGGTACAGCGAAACAGTCTCTCTAGGGATGACAATATTTACACACACACACACATATATATATATATATTATAAATTAATAGATTTAAAATATGGTTTTACCGCTACACAGTGATAACCATGTTTCAGAAATGGAAGCTAAAGCCCCTGAATTTAATTTTGTTATTAAACCAAAGGCATTAGTTCCATTTCCTCATCAAGCGAATTTTGGAGTAACTTACTTTTTAAAATTTACGGTTGTTAACGGCACAGGAAAGATTCATAGTTTGAGGGTTTCCAAGGTTACCGATAAATCCATTCATCTAGACAAGGGGTGGTAGAGGGTTCAATTTTTAATTTCCGTTGTATCAGTTAATAGTTACATTTGAAAGCGGGGTTATGTTTAGGGATGGGTAGGGATGTATCTTTTAACAAATTCTGACATCCGCTAAATTCATGTCATCTGGGTTTTTTTCTAACGGCAAAAATTCTTATGGTATTTTTTCTATTTGTATATTTAAAGATTTTGAGGGACTGTTTAGGTTAGAATATGTTTTATCCACCTTTCTAAAAAATTATTTTTAATATTTAATATACTATACTCCTAGTTAAAAACCAAGTAAATGTATTAGGATTACTTACAGTATTTAAAATTATTTATTCTTATCGAGTATAAGTAAATATTATTTTATTTTATGTAAACTTTATGACAATGACGGCAAAGGTGTTTAAATTATTTCACTAATTCAATAAACTTTTATTTATAAATTTAGTATTATAAATGTATATATGTATGTATAAAGGACATTTAATGTTCAATATTATATTCTAACTTATTAATTTCATATGACTTTCGGTGTTCACTTGGATTCTTTTCAGTGTTTGAATTGCTTTGAGAGAGGTGTTATGGTTAGAGTACGTTTTATTTAATTACAATTTTAAAAGATGTTTAGGTTAGAATCTGTTTTATTTAATTTCAATTTTAAAACATTTTTAAAAATTCTACTTTCAAATTTAACTTTTTAATTTTAATCGGCTATATTTCTTTATAAACCAAGTAAATGTAATATAA
>OZ038511.1:21645962-21658462 GCA_964036315.1 Acanthosepion esculentum | reverse complement strand
TATATATATATATATATATATATATATATATATATATATATATATGTAGGCCGAAATTGGTTCAACGAGCATTGCTCTCGCCCACGGTGATCTTGTTCCAATATACCCGGAGGTAGAGCGCTTAGATGTGGATTGGAAACCGAGCTAACGTCCTCGTTGACCATTGTTGAAGCTTTGGCACGTATTTCGTTCGGCCACTTGCTCGTCCGTTCAACAGGAAATTAGGACTAATGAGGCAGATTGCCCTAACAAAATGACATTAGCTTGCGGCAGTCGCAGGGCAAGATTACCAGGCGTTGTCCTCCCGCCTGGCCGATAAACATATTGACTCGAATTGAGCAACTCATGTTAAAGACACGTTTGATGGAAGCGAACCAAGATTTCAGTTAAATTATCACCAACTGATATTTGTAATTTTTACTCCATTTTGTTTATTTCATTCTATGACATATTGCTTTCATTTAGCCATTAGTTCTTTCTTTCTCTTTATTTTGTTCTTTCTTTCTTTCTCTTTATTTTATTCCTTCTTTATTTTTATTTTATTCTTTTTTCTCTTTATTTTATTCATTCTTTCTCTTTATTTTATTCTTTCTTTCTTTCTCTTAATTTTATTCTTTTTTCTCTTTATTTTATTCTTTCTTTCTTTTTATTTTATTCTTTCTTTCTTTTTATTTTATTCTTTCTTTCTCTTTATTTTATTCTTTCTTTCTTTTTATTTTATTCTTTCTTTCTCTTTATTTTATTCTTTCTTTCTCTTTATTTTATTCTTTCTTTCTCTTTATTTTATACTTTCTTTATCTTTAG
This sequence comes from Acanthosepion esculentum, assembly GCA_964036315.1. Classification (NCBI taxonomy): domain Eukaryota; kingdom Metazoa; phylum Mollusca; class Cephalopoda; order Sepiida; family Sepiidae; genus Acanthosepion; species Acanthosepion esculentum. The sequence goes on along the minus strand of OZ038511.1, from coordinate 21,657,658 downwards.
TTTATTCTTTCATTTTTCTCTTTATTTTTATTTTTTATTTTTATTTATTTTCTTTCTTTCTCTTTATTTCGTACTTTTTTTCTTATTTTATTCTTTCTTTCTTTTTCTATTTTTTATACTTTCTTTCTATTTTACACTTTCTTTCTTACTCTTTATTTTATTCTTCTTTCTCTTTATTTTGTTCTTTCTTTCACTTTATTTCATTTTTTCTTTCTTTCCCTTAATTTTATTCTTTCTCTTTAATTTGTTCTATCTTTCTTTCTCTTTATTTTATTCTTTCTTTCTTTTTATTTTATTCTTTCTTTCTCTTTATTTTATTCTTTCATTCTCTTTATTTTATTCTCTCTTTCCCCTTATTTTGTTCTCTCTTTCATTCTCTCTATTTTATTCTTTCTTCCTCTATATTTTGTTCTCTCTTTATTTCTCTTTATTTCATTCTTTCTTTCTCTTTATTTTATTCTTTCTTTCTCTTTATTTTATTCTTTTTCTTTTTCTTTTATGCTTTCTTTATCTTTAGTTTATTCTTTCATTCTTTCTCTTTATATTTATTCCCCTTTATTTTCTTTCTTTCTCTTTATTTCGTACTTTCTTTTTCCTTATTTTATTCTTTCTTTCTTTTTCTATTTTTCTTTTTATTTTATACTTTCTTTCTTTCTCTTAATTTTATTCTTCTTCTTTATTTTGTTCTTTCTTTCATCTCTTTATTTTGTTCTCTCTTTCTTTGTCTTTATTTTATTCTTTCTTTCGCTTTATTTTATTCTTTCATTCTCTTTATTTTATTCTTTCTTTCACTGTATATTGTTCTCTCTTTCATTCTCTTTATTTTATTCTTTCTTTCTCTATATTTTATTCTCTCTTTCTTTCACTTTATTTCATTCTTTCTTTATTTTTAGTTTATTCTTTCATTCTTTCTCTTTATTTTTATTTTTATTTCTCTTAATTTTCTTTCTTTCTCTTTATTTCGTACCATCTTTTTCTTTATTTTCTTCTTTCTTTTTCTATCTTTTATTCTTTCTTTTTATATTATACATCTTTCTTTCTCTTTATTTTATTCTTCTTTCTCTTTATTTTGTTCTTTCTTTCACTTCATTTTATTTTTTCTTCTTTTTCTTAATTTTATTATTTCTCTTTATTTTTTCTTTCTCTTTATTTTGTTCTCTCTTTCTTTCTCTTTATTTTATTCTTTCTTTCTTTCTTCTTATTTTATTCTTTTTATTCTCTTTATTTTGTTCTTTCTTTCATTCTCTTTATTTTATTTTTTCTTTCTCTTTATTTTGTTCTCTTATTCTTTCTCTTTATTTTATTCATTCTTTTTCTTTATTTTATTCTTCTTTGTCTTTATTTTGTAGTTTCTTTCTCTTTATTTTATTCTTGTTTATTTTTATTTTATACTTTCTTTATTTTTAGTTTATTCTTTCATTCTTTCTCTTTATTTTTATTCTTTATTTATTGTTAAATCATTTCTTCATTTATTTTTTCATTTACGTATTTTTTATCACCTTGTCGGTTTCTTTGTGTTCTCTTTCGCTTTATTTTTACTTTCCTTCTGTTTTTTTTCTTTTTTCTTTTGTTGATTATTCTTTCATTTTCTTTCTTTTTTTTTATTTTGTTGTTTTTCTTTATTTAGTTTTTGTTTGCGTTGCCACTCAATTTTTTTCTCTTTTTTCTTTTTTCTCTTTAATTTTTTCTTTTTATTATTTTTCTTTCTTTCTTTTCTTTATCGTTTTTGGCCTTTCTTCTCAGTTGTCATTCAGTTTAAATTTTCTTTCTTTCTATTTTTATTTGTTTTTTTGTTCATTTATCGGTTATTTTTCTTTTCCATTCTCTTTTCTTCTAATCCATTTGCCATTTGTTTTTGTGTCTTGTATCTTTTCATTATTCATTTCTCTTTTACCTTTCTTTCTTTATTCATTCTTTATCTTCTGTTTAATTTCTTTCTTTCTTTCCTATCTTTCTTTTTTCAATATTTCTTTATTTATTTCTTTTTCTGTCTTTTTTCTGTCTTTTTATTGTTTTTGTTATTTTTCTTTTTATCTTTCTTTCTTTTCTTTCATTCTCTTATCTTTTGTGTTCTTTCTTTCATTCATTTTCTTGTTTTTCCTTTTTCTTTTTTTTTCTTTCTTTATTTCCTACTTTCTTTCTTTCTTTCATTTCCTTGATTTTTGTTTTCTTTTTTTTTCTCTTTCGTTCTTTCAATTTCTTGTTTTTTTTTCTTTCTTTTTCTCTTACTTTCATTCTGTCTTTCATTTTCATGTTTTTCGTATTCTTTATTTTTTCTCTTTCTTTCTTTCTTTCTTTCCTTCATATCTGTGATTGTTTTTTCTTTCTTTTTCTCTTTCTTTCTTTCATTTCCTTGATTTTTGTTTTCTTTCTTTTTTCTTCCTTTCTTTCTTTCTTTCTTTCTTTCATTCTTTCATTTTCTTGCTTTTCGTTTTCTTTCTTTTTTTCTCTTTCTTTCTTTCTTTCTTTCTTTCTTTCTTTCTTTCTTTCATTTTCTTATTTTTGTTTTCTTTCTTCCTATTCCGTTCACGGATCTTTTTTCTTTTCGTTTTTTTTTCTGTTTCGTTCTGCTCTCCTTCACCCTCTTTCTTCTTTATTTGTTGTATCTTTCATTTTGTCTATGTTTCTTCATTTCATTCTTTTTTCATTTACGCATTATTTTTATTTAATTTCTCCTCCTTTTCGTTCACACTTTTGTTTCTCTTTCCTAACTTTCACTTTCTTTCTCATCTTCAAGACATTTTCTTTCTCCTTCATTCTTCCTTCTTTCTCTACTTTTATGCTGTAATGTTTTTCTTTTAATTATAATTCTTTTTCATTCTTTTACAGTTGATTCATTTTTTTCATCCTTTCTTCCTCAGCTTTTTCTTCAAATTAATTTTCTTTTCCAATCTATAGTTGTATCATTCTTTCTTTGATTTATGTCAGTCACACACAGACACAGACACAGACTCACACACACCTATATATATATAAATCTATCTATTTCCCTACCTGACGATGATTGTATGAAACAATCGAAAGCTAGTAGTAAAAAAAGACCTTATAAAACCGGAATTTATAAACAAGGATCATACCATTCATTAACGGATTCGGGGTTAATGTATTTTATTATCAAAAATTGTTTGCGAGAGTGATTCTTGCCATTTATATCATTAACTTCATTATCAGCTTTTCGTATGAATGATTCATGTAACGTATATATATATATATATATATATATATATATATATATATATATATATATATTATTTAGATTGTTCGGACTGTTGACCGAATCTCTATTGTTATATTCACGGCGTTTCGGCTGCTGTACGCTTCAGTCTTCTTCAGGTGATTTGAATTTCGAAGTTCAGCGGCTGAAATGTCTTAAATATGACAATAAAGATGAGGAGATTAATCCGAACAATGTAAATAATTACAATATCACATGTCAGAAATATATATATATATATATATATATATATATATATGTGTGTGTGTGTGTGTGTGTGTGTGTGTGTGTGTGTGTGTGTGTGTGTGTTGCAAACATAACCGAATCCACTCCTACGAATTTGTTGCATTTTCTTCAAAATTAAACATAACTGAATTCTATTTTCGTGTAAGAATATTTTGTTTTTATGTAACATATCCCTAGACCAATGCTCTGAAAATAAATCTCTTTCCTTTGTAGCCCATAACAATGGTCATTTGCCGATTGCCACCGCTACGTTCCTAGTAGAGATTCCTATGGCCCGAGTGGTTATATGGACATTTAAACAAATATATTCATCATCAAAGGTGATCTTCTGTTATTTTGACAGATGATTGCGATGCAACGATAACGGTTGTCGAATACCAGACACAGGTCTTAACAATATGTCTACTCTGTAGATGGCTCTTGTGAGCCGAAAACTTAGATCAAGGAGCAGCATAATAAAATATATCCCAATGTTGGACAAAATTTTGTCTTTATTTTCTCCCTAAATTAAACCAACTCTACGAAGTTTAGAACGGCTCATGATCAAACATAATAAACATTCATTGTCTGTTATATTTAACAATATATATCTGAATAATGAACTGCTAACCCATTAGACTATATATATATATATATATATATATATATGGACGCATATTTTTTTGCTTTTCACTCACAGACGGCGCTTACGTAAGTATTAATGTCTAATATTACATTTCCAAATATTCTTGGCTGTTCTAACCAGAAAGTTCTTGAGTAAAACTACTTCTGTCTTTGGGGAGGAATCAAAATTCTTTCTTTTTTTTAATTAATTTAACTGAATTGTGAATACTGTTTTATATTCTTAATAAAATCCACAGAAGAAACTGCTATGTTATTACTCCTGATAAGACCTTTCCGTCAATCCAGAGCTGCGTTTAAATTCGTAAAGTCTGGATAACATAGCGGAAAATTTTATCATTTACCAAGTATTTTAGAAAAGTCATAGGGAAACTACATTACGGCAATGGGAAAGTGACTGAATATATTTTATGCTAAAATGAACATCCATACATTTTATAGAATAACCAACAATACATTTTCATAACAATACATTTTTATTATAAAATAACCCATAATATAATTTTTAGTAAAATTACCAATTATACTTTTATAGTAAAATTATCAGCAATGCATTTTATAGAAGAATAAGCAATTTATTATCTACAAACTATCAGTCAGTCAATTATGTACCATAAGTGATACACGCTTAGGCGATCATGTATCTTTCAATACATGACTGACGAGGCAGATTTTTTTCCGCAGTAGGTTTCCGTTTCTTTCCGCGGTAGATCAACTGCCATCCAAAGCTACAGAACCCGGTCTGTCCTGCTATTTACCCGTAGCTGGGTGGAGAAGAAGAGGATTCATACCTAGGGTATTATCATGTAAGTGAATGTAATAGATTCGACTGGAATTCGAACACGGCTCGCCGATTCTTCAATCCGAGCAGCTATCCACCGATCCTCCTGCTATAAACTTATCTAAAAAAAACATACGTTCGCCCTTAAAGTATAAAAATATGTACAAAATATCTGCAGTTGAAGCCTTAAAACTGTACCTTTGACGTACAGACATCTTTATTTCGTTGACATCCGATGTCATTTAACAGTAAAGCTTGCATTATTCCTGACTATTGACTATTATTTTCTATACAATTTTCAATATTTAACCAACTGACTCCATATTAAAATTTGCTAAATCATGTTCTTAGTTTAATCTGCAAAATTCCTTGTTTAATCGTCAAGAATTTTTATAAACAGAATTATGTTTGTTCTAATATTGTGTATAGATCCGATTTTAGAATTGAACCGGCATTATTGTTGGTTTCCTACGTATCATAGAGACAGGACAATGAATGCATTAGAGGTATAACAGATCTTCCTCACCATGTGTGTTACGCAGACGGTAGTTTTGACAGGTTTGAATAGATTAACCACCTTATGTAGCACGGGATAAAAATTCACCAAAAAAAGAAAAGATTTGTCACGATTACAGCAAAACTATTCACAACGGTGTTAGTTGAATACAATAGATTTGCAAGTCAACAAAGAACGGTATGAGAACGAGGCAAAAACAGAGCATATAACTGATATAGCTAAAAGCATTTGTTCTTGAGGTACCCATTCATATATATGTATATATTTTAAGACATTTATATATATATATTTTTTTTTAAGAAATATATATATATATATATATATATATATATATATATATATTATGAAATAAACAAAGTCCGACATTTATTTGAAGACATTTTCATACATTCTTTTTATAGATACAAATATTTAAGTAAATGCTCTATTTTATAATAAATATTATTAATAACATTTACCGGCCTGAATGTCCGAGAAATTTTCATAGAAAATATTCGTACTCCGACAGGAATCGAACCTGTATCCTATACGGAACGGTCATTTAGCCTGACGTGCCTTAACCGATCCAACTACGGATACAGGTTCGATGGCATAGTGGATAAAACGTTTGTTAGATCCAATGACAGGCACCGAAGAGTTCTGAGTTCAATACCTGGTTAAGGCAGTGGAGAATTTGGAGAGGGGAGTTAACAGGCGATAACTGTCATCCATTTTTTTTATTTTTTTTTATATATTTTTTATTTTTTTTATTTTATATATATATATATATATATATATATATATATATATATATATATATATATATATATATATATATATATATATATATATATATATATATATGCAGCTATCTCTCTTTTATGCAAGTCTCGTTAAATACGATTGACCAGATTCTGTGTGTAAGTTTACTATATAATTTGTATGTGTTCTTATTTATTTTATTATCAGTGCATAAATTATATAAATATATACATACACACACATATATATATATATATATATATATATATATATATATATATATATATATATATATATATATATATATATATAGATGACTTATTATTTTTTTCTGGATATAAAATGTTTAAAAATTGTAAAAATATTTTATTTGTCCGAAAGCTTTTGACTATTTTATTTAACCACTATGAAGAATGATTATTATTTTTTTAATTCTAATTGAATGCGTACTCTTTTATGTGTGTATCTAGAGTTATGAGGATGTATTTTATTTTACAAAAACGGTCAGTACATTGTGACAGTGTTCATAGTTGAAGTTCTTGAGAGTTATCGAATGTTATTATGTATAGAATGCAAACCCTTTTAAAAAAAACAAACAAACAAATAATAATAATTAGGAATACATCCTAGACGCATCTAGACACTTCGCAGTAATTGTAATGACTTCCATCTTGTTTCGGTTACCATGGCGCCTACGACGACTCTTAAGAGCAGTATTCGATTTCATCGGTGTCATACATACACTCTTTTATCTTTGATTGGGTGGATTGGACCTGCATGAACTACAACTCTCTTATGTAACACCGTATGCCTTTTCATCCCAGATGGTGATCTGCAGAACTTGTTGACAACACAGGTATTGTGGGCAGGACGATGGCATAGTTGGCGTGCTTCAGATGGCCATTCAGATGGTTTGCATCGCTTGCTCTCGACACCAGCATGGGCTGAAACACACCCGAATGGCAAGACTGCATATTAGTTGGCAAAGAGTGCCTCGTCGTAAATCACGCTTGATCTGAGCATGTCTGAGACATTCATCCCGCCCTAATGAACTGCCTCCATGATGTACGATTTAAAGTTAGTTCTTCCCAATGATGCACATTCATGTTTAATCCATTCCGATTATCCCTCGGATTATCTTTAAACCTCTTCCTGGGCTTGTGGTGTGGATGCTTTCCTGTTTTCAGTTTCTCCAGTAGAAAAGTAGCTTGCGAACCTGTTGCCCTCTTCTCACAACGTATGTAACATTTTTTTATAAATATATAATTTTATATGTGAAGGTAATTACAATCAGTATTATCTAACTCGTGTACTTGTGCCGCCAAAAGTTAAGGCAAGTGTTAGAATGTTTTAATAGCGAGATGAAACGAAACAAAAGTCATGAAACAATGTATTACTTTTCAATAAAGCCGAGATAAAGAATTCACAGCTAAAATAAGATCTGTCGAATCTTAGACATGCCGACGAAGCGAGAAAAATTCTTCTAAGATTGTGAAAGAACTCATTGCTAAATCCTCGTCCGCCTGTAATAAAATGGATGAAATCTGGAAATCTAATCCAGCAGACAACCTCAAACGTAGATTCTTTAGAGGCGGTTTCAATGTATGGTGCTACTGAAACCCCAGTGTCTAAGCTTGATGGAACGTAAACTTGGTTGCCGAAATCTATACTTAAAATCTCTTGGAGACAATATCCAACTAAATCACAGCTCTATGGATCCATCTCTGATATTTCTTCAATCTTACGTGAACGCAGAATGAGTTTTGCAGAACACTGTTGGTGAACAAAAGATGAATTTGCGATGATCTATCGCTCTGGACATCTAACAGGACAGGTTTATCACCCATCAACCCTCTGCCAGCTATGTTATCACACAGAATGCCACCCTAACGACCTTCCGACCTTTGATGCAGGATCGTGATTGTTGGCGTGCTAGACTTTTAATTGTCCAAGATAGTTCGACTGAATAAATACTATAAAATAGATCTGTAATGACCGACTGCTTAATTCATTTATGTATCTAAAGGCACCGGCCCTGACGAGATGCTTTAAAACAAACGTCTTGAAACAATGTATTGAGATTCAATAAAGCGGAAATAAAGTATTCACAACTAAAATAGAGACCAATGAACCATTTAATTAAAAAGTTCCCTTTATAAGTTTTAGAAGTTCAATGGTATCTATAAATCATCGATTACTTCTGGCATTATATAAATCATTTTTTCTCAATATCTTTTCATGTTAAAAATGTTGTGTTTGATATAACAGTGTATTATATAATGTATCTATGCACACTAATGGGTATGTCCCAATCCTCATAAATACGTTGGACACTATTGTAAGTGGGGGGTAATATGCTGTCTAAGTAGTCCACCACTAGCAGTGGTTTACCTATTCCACGCCGCTGGTGAGTATTCTATTTTGTTTATGTTATAAAGATTACCATTTCAGTTCCAACCCCAGTTTTGATTAGACCTCACTAGGTAAATTTTTCTAGGTTACAACAGAAAGAAAGAAAGAAAGAAAAAAAGAAAGAAAGGAAGAAAGAAAGAAAAAAAGAAAGAAAGAAAAGGGAAGTCAAGAATAAAAAAGAAAAATGAGAGAAATGGAGTGATATGTATTTGAAAGAAAATTTATATACCGTCACTATGAAGCCTAATGGGTATATCCCAATCCTCATGAATACGTTGGACACTATTGTAAGTTGGGGTAATATGATGTCTAAGTAGTCCACCACCAGCAGTGGTTTACCTACTTCACGCCGCTGGCGAGTATTGTATTTTGTTGATGTTATAAAGATTACCATTTCAGTTCCAACTCGGTTTTAAAGATTACCATTTCAGTTCCAACCCCTGTTTAGGTTATTCCTCATTCAGTAACACTTTCTAGATTACAACAGAAAGAAAGAAAGAAAGAAAGAAAGAAAGAAAGAAAGAAAGAAAAAAAGAAAGAAAGGGGAAAGTCCAGAATAAAAAAGAGAGAAAGGAGGGAAATTGAGTGATATGTATTTAAAAGAAAGAAAGAAAGAAAGAAAGAAAGGGGAAGTCAGGAATAAAAACGAGAGAAAGGAGGGAAATTGAGTGATATGTATTTAAAAGAAAGAAAGAAAGAAAAGGGAAGTCAAGAATAAAAAAGAAAATTGAGAGAAATGGAGTGATATGTATTTGAAGGAAATTTATGTACCGTAAATATGAACACTAATGGGTATATCCCAATCCTCATAAATACGTTGGACACTATTGTAAGTGTGGGTAATATGATGTCTAAGTAGTCCACCACTAGCAGTGGTTTACCTACTTCACGCCGCTGGCGAGCATTGTATTTTGTTGATGTTATAAAGATTACCATTTCATTTCCAACCTCGGTTTTGGTTATTCCACATTCATTAACCATCTCGAGGTTACAACGCAATGAAATAGTAATACTTCTCGGAGGAGAAAGATTAACAGCAAATCGACAAAGACGTGTGGTTTGAATAACCTGTCCTCAACAGCTGTATGTGGCCACGCATTTCCAAAACGGCATCGTAGTTGTCAGAGTGAATCCCTCTTTCGTAAATCACGGTTGATTTGAGCATGAGTGAGGTATTATTCGTCAAAGACACACTCATACATACATACAAACATACATACATACATACATACATGCACACACACACGTATATATATATATATATATATATATATATATATATATATTCTCTCGACTCTCCCGTCGAATTCGACGTATGAGGGTCAAGCAAATCCTAGAAAACCGACAGCAGACAACAGCACATGAGATTTGATTATAGTGGTGAAGGTTTCGTGCCGAACCAACCACACTTTTTGAAGGGCTGAATACTGAGACCTAGTGCACTACGTGCCACAGGGTCGCCAAATGACCCTCCGCAGCTTTTGAATTCAGAGTTGTCCTTCTGCTAGACCAGTTGCCATCCAAGGCTATAGAACCCAGTCTGTCCTGCTATTTACCCATAGCTGGAGGGAGAAGAAGAGGATCGATACCTTTCCCAAGGGTATTAGCACATAAGTGAATGTAATGGATTCGAATGGAATTCGAACTCAGCACTTCGATTCCTCAAGCCAAGCTGCTATCCATTACTCCACCGTGCCTCCACATAAATATATATATATGATTGACTCTCGCATCGAGTTCGATGTATGAGGTTCCGACGACCACGAACTAATTATCTGTAAACCTATGTCGGACATGACTTTTGAGTCCGTCTCGAGAATTGCACAGAAGACAACAAACAGTACAGGAGAATGTATTCAATCCAAGTGCAGCAGGAACACTGATAGCTGTCTTATTTTGCTTTCGCGTTTCCCGTAGTCGTCTGATGCTTACTTCTTGATGGTGCATTATTCCTCAATGGCAGCGAGAACGACACTCTGATCTCTTCATAGTGACCTCTTCAAAGTTCTTGAATGGAATGTTGACGCAAGAAAGGTTGCTTTTCAGTTTATCTTTGTACCTGAGCCAATTTCTATGACCACTACGGAGTTCAATGCAAAAAAATGTATTTTTGGTATGCGATCATCACTCATCCTTTCCACATGGGCAGCTGAACGTAGTTGTGATTGCATTATGAACGTCTCGATGGTAACAAACTTGCATTTCTAAAAAAGGTCTGCATTTATATATATATATATATATATATATATATATATATATATATATATATATATATATATATATATATATTAGAGATTGCAGCTTTTATTTTCTATATATGTATATATAGATATATAAAGAAACAATTTATACAAAGAATTAAATAACAATATTAATGTGAATAATATTTCGTTTTAGTGTTTGCCTATGTATGGGAAAATTATGCCTTGAAGATGACAGTTTGAAATTGTTGAAAGTACTTGGCATGTGTCTTCCGTCTGCCAAAAATTCGAATATAAGGATCTTCTTATTCAATGAATTGATAGTAAGTTAATGTCTCATTAAGTTCTGTTAGCGAAGTGATTTCACCATTAATAACAATAATATTGCGACTTATTTCTTTGTATAATTTGTTCCTTTATATATATATATATATATATATATATATATATGTGTGTGTGTGTGTGTGTGTGTGTGTGTGTGTGTGTGTGTGTGTGTTCAAACATATATTGTTAAATATAACACACAAGGAATCTATATTATGTTTGATCATGAGCCGTTCCAAACTTCGTATTGTGACTTTAGTTTCGGAGAAAATAAAGAAAAAAAAACTGTCCAACAAAACTAAAGCCACTATAAGAAGTTTAGAACGATTCATGATCCAACATAATAGCCATATATATATATATATATATATATATATATATATATATATATATATATATATATATATGTATGTATATATATATATATATATAATTTTCGGATTTGTGAATAACTGCTATTGGAGAAGGATGGGCCGCTGAGGACAATGTTCCATGCCAAAATGGGAATAAAATTATATTTGAAACGTTAAAACAAAAAACTACGAACTCATTACTCCTCTGGTTTACGTGGTTGTAACACAAAAATCTCCATATAAACTATGGAGTATATTGAATTTATATAGACGGTCAATTTGAAAG
>OZ038511.1:21605962-21640962 GCA_964036315.1 Acanthosepion esculentum | reverse complement strand
CCTGGGAAGACCGTTCCTGGAGAATGTGTTGACTAAGTCGCAATCGGGCAGAGTCTCTAGTTGGATCTCTTGATTCGCCTCCCTGTCTTCCCGGTACCAACCATATTTATATAGTCAGTACTCCACTATGCAAATTAGGTGGATCCTACCACAACAGACACATAATGAGGAAGCAGGGCCTAGAGAATCTGATACTCTCAGGTCGAATAGAGGGAAAGAGAAACAAAGGAAAGCAGCGCGTGACATACCTGGCGGACTTAAGCAAGTGGATGACAGGACGTGGTCTCGGGGAGGAAGCAGAAGGAAGGAACTTGTTGAGAGCTGCAAGGGATAGGAGGAGGTGGAGAGCCATGATCGCCTACGTCTCAAAAGGACATGGAAAATAAAAATGAATATAAACCCGTGTAATGGTTTTGTATAGATTCTTATGCATCTTCGACGAATATTTGCGTATAAACTTAGTCACAAACCCAATGAGTGCGTATAAATTGAAACAGAAACGTGAAAAATATTTGCATATAGTCCCAGTTAATATCCGCCTGATACTGAAATTCAGGAGTAAACCCACCTGATATTTGCTCTGTGTTTGAGTTATAATACCCACTGATTATGTATAGAGTTGACTATAAATGCCACCGTGATTTTAAAAGCGACAATTGTTTGCGTATACATTCACAGATCCACCAGATGTGTGCGTATCGTCTCAGGACTAAACCTACCCGATGTTTTCATATAGATTGCTTTATAGTATATACCTGACCGCTGTTTATGTATACACTCAGATATACATCTGGCTGATGATTGCTTATCGATTCCGGTTGAAAGCCGATGAAGGTTTGCGTATAGTATCATGTATAAACCCGGCTGATATTTGCGTATGGAGTCAGACGTAGACACGAACAGTGTTTATTTTATCAAGAACCTTGAGACAAACAGAAGGGGCCCCACGCCATATATGGCAGCAATACTCCATGCAAGAGCGAATGGTTGATTTGTAGATTTGAAGAATCGACTCCGGCGACAAAAATTTCCTGACGCGGCACAGGGAGCTAACTTTTCTTTGCGGTGGACGAAGCTATTGACTCGATGTATTTGTTCCATCTCGAACCAGCAGTCAATGTGAGACCGAGTAGTTGCAAAGAGGTGCTCTCGTGAAGTTGGGCGTCAGACATTCTAATGGGGGAGGGGGCAGGAATGGTTCTCTCTGGTGAGTAATAAAGAGCAGTTTTGTTTTTGAGGCATTAAAGTTAACCAGCCAATTTTCTGCCCCAGTTCACAACCGATTGGAGGTCTTTTTCGAGACGAACGGTCAGGTTAGTTTTTTTAGAGACTCTAGATTTGTTTTTGAAGCAGGTGGAAATAGTAGTGTCGTCCGTGTAGATGCCTTCTTGGGAACCTATGACATTTGCGCGGAGACTCAGGCATTAAAAAAACTCGATTTTAAATACCTGATCAATTTTTTGTCTGATGCTAATTAAATAAGCATCTCTTTAACTTTTTTCCTGTTAGATATTTCTGAAGATTTAAATTTGAAAATATCCTTCTATGTTTTACTGTGTAGATATTGTCGTCCATTTTTTTTCTATACAGAAACCATGTTGTTATTACGTGCATAACGTTTTACGTATGTTTATGTAGATATTGCTTTTTATTTTACTGTAATCATTAATTGTATGGTTTGTATTAATTTCTACTTTTCTCTTCGGGATTTATCAATCAAATTTCTCGCCCTTCTCTACGGCCAAAAGTAATCAAATAGCTTTTGGACCAAATCTGGTATCAAATTAACTTTCCAATATGTCCTGTTTAAAAATAACAAAAAAAGAAAAAATCTAATTTGTTTTCGTTGTAAATTGATGATGTAAAACTAAAAAAATGCAATAAAATACAGACAATAAAATATGCAGGGCAAATTCCATGTTAAAATGAAAGCTATAAGCAGGTTTTCCCAAGCCATGTTAAAGCAGACGTGTATTAAAAAAAATGTAGAAAAGTCAACAGATATCTCCGTGAAGGTGTAATTACCAGGAAAGCTGATTGGCGTGCGGGCATCTGTAACATATCAACTGGCCAGGGTTGCCATATTATCTTCCCTCTTTGTTTCTTAGCCATGAGCAAAAAGAAAATGATTTTGCCTCGAGAGAAAGAACGCTCTATCGACTTAAATCACCGTAAATTGAGCGTCCATTTTAAGTGTAACACGACACGCATGCGCACGACATTAAACACGTAGATGATTGCAAACAACGCTCTTGTGAATACTAAAAGAAAATCGAACGAATAATGACGAGATTAAAATTGCTTCTAATTTTAGCTCTCATCGAAAGAAATTTATTTATTTAGTATTACATTTATCATCGTCATCATTGTCGCCATCATCATCATCGTCGTCGTCATCATCATCGTCGTCGTCATCATAATCATCGTCGTCGTCATCATCAGCAGCAGCATCGACGTCATCATCATCGTCGTCGTCATCATCATCATCATCACCATCATCGTTGTCGTCGTCATTATCATCATCATCATTATGATCATTATTTTGGCTGTCCACACCCGGAAAAACACGTTTTCCAAATTCTTCCATAACAATGCTATTATCTTCTTTTTTTTTAAATCAGCTCAACCAAAGTAAGGGGATAATGCCACTAAGACGCAAAGAGTTACTTTAGAAAGGACACGGAAACCCAACCCTAAGCAGGAAAAAAGTAATAAATCTTTACCCCTGTTTAAAAGACCGGTGGGGATTATGACAGCTGAATCTATGTACACCTATATAAGTACTTCTGCGGTGCTTAATAGTAATTCCTGTCGTCTTATCTATCCAGCTTCTGTCTTGTTATTTTTTTATATTTATTCGTTATCTATTGGGCACAAATGAAGCCACCATTTGCTCCATCTGTTATCTTTTCTTCATGTATGTCTTGACCACCTCTTTTTTTTTCTTAGAGTCCTTTTTTTGGTATTTTGTTTTGTCTTCATTCAGAAATCACTGAACTTTCATCTGCATAAATATAATTTGTCAGATCTATGATTGAAAATGTCTCCAAGCAAATGAGCTCTTTAGATTTTAAAGAATATAATCCTTCATCGGACCCTATAGACAGGCACTAAATAATCAGAAAGAAGATTACCAACCAAACCGCACCAAATCTACAAATTATCTTTGCATTGATACTGTTTCCATTTGTAATCTGCTGCCCCCGCTATTCATCTCGAGGTGCTAGACAAAATCCAGAAACGGATATGCAATGTAACAGGTCCTGATCTGGCATCTCGTCTACAGTCACTTTCTCACAGACGTGATATGGCTCCTCCTTTTTTTTTCTGTGAATATTTTCATGGCAACTTCTCTGACCAGCTACTTTCACTGGTTCCCAAACTGCTTGAATTTAATCGTGACGCTAGGTTGTTATCTCAGTCCCACCCTTTCACTGTCGAAACGGTTAAATATAACCGCCCCTTCTACTCCAACGGCATCTTCTCTCGCACTTCCCTACGGTGGTACTCCCCTCCTCTTAGTTGCTTCCCTGGTAGTTATAATCTTCAAATATTCAAATTTAATATTAATCAACATGTTCTGATACCTTGATTCCGATCCCCGACCTTCTCTATATACTTTCCTCAAACAACCCTCTTTATTCTTGCTCTCATTCTCTGTAACCCCTTGCGTGCTAGTGGCACTCCCGCCTTGCTTGAGGTGAAATGTTTAAAAAAACATAGATAGATAGATATGAGCAGATTGAGATAGATAGATAGATAGATAGATATGAGCAGATTGAGATAGATAGATATGTGCAGATTGAGATAGATAGATTGATAGATAGATAGATAGATATGAACAGATTGAGATAGATAGATAGATACATACATACATAGATAGATAGATAGATAGATATGAGCAGATTGAGATAGATAGATAGATAGAGAGATAGATATGAGCAGATTTATATATATATATATATATATATATATATATATATATGAGCTGATTGAGATAGAGAGATAGATAGATATATAGATATGAGCAGATTGAGATAGATATATATGTGCAGATTGAGATAGATAGATAGATAGATAGACAGATAGATTGATAGATAGATATGAACAGATTGAGATAGATAGATAGATATGAGCAGATTGAGATAGATAGATAGATATATATATGTGCAGATTTAGATAGATAGATAGATAGATAGATAGATAGATAAATATGAGCTGATTGAGATAGAGAGACAGATAGATATATAGATATGAGCAGATTGAGATAGATAGATAGATAGATATGAGCAGATTGAGATAGATAGATAGATAGATAGATAGATAGATAGATATGAGCAGATTGAGATAGATAGATATATATGAGCAGATTGAGATAGATAGATAGATAGATAGATAGAATCCTCAAATATTCAAATGTAATATCAGTGGACATCTTCTGGTGCCTTGATTTTGACCCCTGTCCTTCTCTTTATCCTTTCTCCAATCACCCCTCCTTACCCTTGCTCTTGGTAGCATATGTAGCATGAAGGGAGAATGATATGATCAAGATGCCGATTTCCCACACTACTTTAAACAAGAGGTCAGGACGGAAACTACCATGAATAAAAGAAAGGAATGTCGAAAGTTTCCAGTATGGAAACGGGTAGTCATCTTATTTTCATTATCATTAGTACGTTCTCTTATCTCTAACCTGTTATCTGTCGCTTAAAATCATCCCTAGCATTCCATTGATGTTTGTATGTTTTCTGCGTTTGTTCTCAAGTGCCTACCCATGTCTGAACTCGTCAAAATGCGATACAATCTCTATATATAAAACAGAACCTTGTCTGTGTGTCTGTCTCTCTGTATGTGTGATACCTTTTCACTCGAGATCCATCCTACCGATTTTGACCAAACTTAGCACATACATTGTACAATGTAAAATATAGGTTCTTAGCGTAAAAAATTCGATATTTTTCTAAAAATCAATAATCGATAAAACCAATCAAAAATCAATAAATTCAACTTTTTTCCTCCGATTTCGTTCAAACTCTGTATGTAGGTTACTTACGTCATGACGAGCTCAGCGATATCTCATTTTTATTCAACACAAATCGATTTCAGCATAAATTTTAAACTAAAATCCCTAACAATTTCAATAAATCTAATACAGACTTCACTGAATTGTAGCCAACAATAAGTTGATTTTTTAACAGTCATTTAATTCAATTCACCCATATATTGAAAAATTGCGTAAATAGCGAACAATGGCAATTTTTACTGCCTTCTTTCTTATTTTTCGTTGATTTTTCAATCAATTTTCATCAAACTTAACAATTACTTTATAAACGTATCCTCTTTTACATCCCTGGTAGCACACTAACAAATTGAATTTCAAAAACTCCAAAATAATTGTGGTCTGAAGTGGGTCTTTATGTTGCCTATTTTAGCCCTTCATATTCTCAGCTAACTTCGATTGAATAAATACAGACTACTTCTGTTATATCAGAAACTGCATTAATTCAAAATGTTTTTTAATGAAAGTCCTTTAAAGTCATTGAAGAAGATAGACTCTGTGCCATCTAAACATGATGCTGTTTTTGCTCCATTCTAATTGAACGCTTTTTCTGATCGACCAACTGAGTATGGCTGCTATTGAATGATAAGAAAGAATGTTGGAATCAGTTACAACGAATCCATCCAGCTCACTATAAATTAATGACAACAGTTGAGTTTAATTTGCCATTACATTCCTAAATGTAATATAAGGATACTAAAAATTCTATGCACGGAGCAAGTAAGCCACAAGGAATTCTTAAAGGAAAATGACAACAGAAAGAACACTTATACTGAGGAACCCCCACCCCCAAATAAAGCCAGCTGGGATTCATTTGACACATAATGAGGAAAGAAGGCTCGGAAAACATAATCCTCACTGGGCATAACGTGGTCAAGAGAGATAGAAGATTGCAGCGAGCCATTTACCTGAAGAGATTTTAGAAATGGATAGCGGAACGATGGCCTGGCCTTAACGAAGGGAGAAAACTACCAGCCGTGATAGGAAGTGTTGGAGAGCCATGATCGACTATGTTCTGAAAGGCACACAGAAGAAGAAATATAACATATCTTTTAAAGACAGTCATGTTTTTTTTTGCTCATTTAATATATTTTATTATATTTCCATGATTTCATGGTAATTGATCAGAGGAGCTCTTTAATGAGGGACCTAGATTTATGAATATAAATTCTGTACTAGGCTAGCAACAAGGTATCATTAATTTACAGTTGACTTGACTAGATGTAACCGTAAGTTCTATGCTAACATTTCCTTCTATCACATTTCCTACTTGTAGAACTTCCTTCCGGCTCCATGCTTTCCAGCCAATTTTAATCTTCAAAAATTTAAATGCAATGTCAATTGCTATCTACTGTCTTCCTGATTACACTTTTATTGGTCCTGCTCCTTAATAAAGTTTGTTTTCTAACCCGTTCACACGAATTAAGCAAATTGTGTCTTAGTGGCTTTACTGCCTTGCTTAGGGTGAATTCGATTAAGAAGAATAACATTTCGGAGAGATGATTACGAACAAATAGTTTATTCATCAAATGAAAAAAAACTAACTTGGAAAACTAATAACGAATGAATCATATTTCAATTCATAGCTTCGCGTGTTCATTGTTCTATGAAATTATTGTAGATAAATAATGGAAAATATATTTTTTTGATTGCGTGGAAAGACGAGGGCAAATATTACGTAAGAGCCGCCGTCTGATGTTATTGAAAATGTAGAATATACATAAGAAGAAAGAAAGAAACAAAGAAAGTGAAACAAAGAAAGAATGAAAGAGCGATAAAGAAAGGAAGGAAGGAAGGAAGGAAGGAAGGAAGGAAGAATGAAAGAAAAAGTAGAAAGAAAGAAATAATGAAAGAGAAATGAAGAAAGGAAGTAAGAATGAAAAAAACAGAAAAACAGAAAGAAAGAAAGAAAGAAAGAAAGAAAGAAAAAGAAAGAAATCATGAAAAAGGAAGAAAGAAAAATTAGAAAGAAAAAATAATGAAAGAGAAATGACGAAAGAGGGAAAGAATGAAAAACAAGAAAGAGAGAGAGAAAGAAAGAAAGAGAAAAAGAGAAAAAACAACGAAAGAATGAAAAAAAAGAGATACAAAGAAAGAAGAAAGAAAAGAAAGAAACGATGAAAGAGGAATTAAACAAGAAAGACAGAAAGAAAGAAAGAAAGAAGAGAGCGAGGAAGAAATAAAGAGAGAAACAGAGAAAGAGAAAAGAAATAAATTCTTATTTTGATTACAGTGAGATTATTGGAAATTTACATTTACACAAAAATGACTTAATATTTTATGATGAAAATAAAAATGAATTAAACTGTTTATTAAAATAAATAAAACCTTTAAAAAGAATGACATTTTACACCCTTCCCTTACTTCAGATACATAAAGAACTATCCCTTATATACGCCCCGGCATTAAAGCTTTGAATCCGAGGAAAGACAGGAGATGGTTTAATGAGAAAACGAGAACAATTGAAAGAACGATGACTGAAAATATTGGTATAAAAAGAAATGTTAACATAATGGTACCTATATTTATATATATTTTATCTTACTTTGTGCCAGTATATATATATATATATATATATATATATATATATATATATATATATATATATATATATCTTCGTAGTGAGACAGGAAATACACGCATATATGCACGCATGCTGACAGAAACACACAAAAATGGGAATAGATCTAAGAACACACAGGGGTTATTAAAACATTAAAAGATAAGATACCGACGACTAATTCATCACTTCTCAAACCAACCTTAATTGTTTTATGACACTTCATGCAGAACTCTTCACTGCCATTTCAAGAAAGACATTCAGATTACTAACACAAAAATAGACAATGTCTCGTATCGAGAATATTTAACATTGAAAAACATCAAGAAAAAAAAAATTATTATTTTTAATAATATGTGGAAATCTCCACCCTTTACCAGAAGACGGTCGCGAGAACAGAAACACGTGTAGTAAAATTATGAAAAATAAAGCATAATATTTAAAAAAAAAATCCACATTACAACCAAAAACGTTTGCGGTTCCTCTCTTCATGCAGTTGGGGCACCAGTGAAAATAGCTCGTCAGAGCATTTGCCATGAAAATAATATATATACTGGGTGACCCAAAAAAACGGGAATTTTTTAAATGCGCATTGCCAGACATGAGCAAGTGGCAACACTGCGAGACAGTGACCTTGAGCAAGTAAATATTTCGCCATTTTAGTAACGAGAATGAAATTCACAGTATCCTAGCTGAGATGTTGCAGCAGTCAATGAGGAATCTCAACAGCAGATTTCAAGAATGCATTCGTACAGGAGGACGCCATCTACAGGACGTAATTTAAAAAAAAATGAAAATTCCATCATTGTTTCTTAAATGGCATGTTTTAAGGTTTCAATTACTATGAATTAAATATTTTTCTTCCATCAATCTAGGTTTTATTGGATTGTTAAAAAAGTTTCTTTGGGTCATCCTGTATATATATATATTTTTTTTTTGTCATACACAGACTGTTTCGCCGCTCATCAGTGTGGCTAGACGTCCGGTTGCCTCTAGCTAGGATCGAAACCTGATTGAATTTGCGTCAGTCGGAACTTCTACCAGTATGCCGTCGGCGCACGACAGGGATGAAGGTGAATTTTAGCGTGTTTATTTTTAGATTTAGATAAACACACAGTGACTGACAGTGACTCAATTCTGCCGAAGAGTCGTGCAATATTATCTTAAATAGTCACTGTTTACAAACCCACACCTCAAACCAGAGAGCTCAACCGAAATTAATTTTTCAGGAGCCAATGTGTGTGTGTGTGTGTGTGTGTGTGTGTGTGTGTGTGTGTGTGTGTGTGTGTGTGTGTGTTTAAAATCAAAAAGTAGAAATCATTAACTGAAGTTCAAATGTAGTAATAAAATACGAAGTTGTTGACTATCTTCTTGAGCCAAACGCATAAAGATTCACACGGTGTGTGTCGGTATGCGTGTGTGTTCTTCTGCTTGACTCACAGTAAACATTAATGTTCACATCTTAGAACAATTTTTATATGGACATCTATTTGCTTTGTATCTCAGCTCCAAAGTATTTTGCTCGGCTTTTATTGATATAAATTTCTGATGGTTACGTCTGGATATTTTTCAAAGTTAAAGTTGCTCGTTTCTGATTATAGGGGGATTTTATATTCTTTTAGTTATTTATTCATTCGTCCATTTATTTCCTATTTTCCGTATCTTTGACCATTCGTGTGGCACATTGACTGACAGCGCGAGGAGGTGAAAGAAAGAAAAAACCTCACCCAGTCGGACCTGAACAAACACAAGAAGGAAAACGAGAGTTCGTAAATCAATGAATGAAACCAAGAACTCTAAGAGCTATTCACACGAAAGCGCGCGAATCGAAAGAGCGGCCATCCGAAACAGCGAACCTTATCGCCAGGCTATAGGCGTGCGAGAATAAAAATGCTAAGAAATAAATGTACCGCTCAACGAAGCAGATATCTTATGTACGACATTCTGCCACAGTTCCTAATAAGACACTTTACTGACACTGGGTCTGCTATTAAGAAATTTGTTACCGCCATTTTCTTTTTCTACTATCTTTGAGTTGCTTCGCCATTCATGTTTTTAACAGACAGAAATATAACTACAAAGGAAAGAAAATAGCATCGCTCTTACTGCTTTGCTCCATGCCAGATATATTAGACTCCATATTTAACAGTGTGTAAGAAAAAAAATGTCTTTTTTTATGGAGATACGATTGATTTTAGGGGAGGAAAAGCAAAATAACATTTGTCAGCATGAAAAACGCAGCCGTTAGAACGATGTCGTATTCCAAACGAGGCAGTTTATACCTACTCCGAGTAAGTGAAATGTCGGTCACTTTTAGACGTTCGCAATCATGACTCTCCACAGCATCATTCTATTTAATATCTGTGAATATCACTTGCTTTTTTGTTTTTGTGAAATTGTTTCCCCTTGCTTTCGCTTTTGCTTTTCGAAATCCAATGTTTTCTTTCCCTCAATCTGACCGACACCCAAGGCTGGGCAGCCTAGTCTACCCTGCTATTTCGCTTATTTCTAGGAAAGGAGAGGAAAGATGTATTCAGAACTTTGCCACGAGAATTAGGGCAAAAATGAATAGAACTGACTAGACCGTAACTTGAACTCAGGGACCACGAATAATACAAGAAGACAGAACACATGGTCATCAGCAAAAGGAAGAGACCAAAATGGCTAATTTGCAGGTAAGGGTAAACTAAAATCGAGCAGGCGCGGAAATTTAAATATCTGGGAAGTGTTTTGAAAGAGGACGGTAAGTGCGACGCTGAGATCCGAAGACGTATTGGGATGGCCAAGGACGCATTCCAAAATCTAGGCAGAGTATTACGAGACAGGAGGATTTCTTTTGTAGCAAAGAAAAGAGTACTGAGCTGCTACGTGATATTTGTCCTCCTTTACGGACAGTCTTCTCAAAGATGAGGAAGTGACTAGAGACAACGGAGGTATGGTTCTACAGAAGGATTCTGAGGATATCATGGAGCGAGCGTGTGAGCAACGATAAGGTTTTGGAGAGGATGCAAACAAGGCGGAAGCATATACTTAATATCAGGAAGAGGCAGATGATGTTTCTGGGACACGTAATGAGAAAGGAGGGCTTTGAGAATCTGATACTCACAGGGCGAATAGAGGGACAAGGGAAAGCCAGGCATGACATACCAAACAGGCTTAAGCAAGTGGATGACAGAACATGGCCTGGGGGAAGTAGCAAAGGGTCAAAACTTATTGAGAACTACATGAGATAGGGGAATTGGAGAGTAAGGCCTAGGTCCTGAAACGGCACATACAAAGAAAAGTCGCTGAATCAAATTTCTTCGCCAGTAAACGATACGTTACCACATATGTTCATCGTCTTGTCTATGGAGTATCGTGATGTTTGGAGGAAAACGGAACGGATGCGAAAAAAAAACTCTACATTTTTTAAAATGTAGATGACCATAGTTCAATTAGATCTCATTTCAATATTCATGGAGACCTATTGGACCCTATTCGTAACATACCTGTTGACAACACAAATATAATAGCGTCATCTACACGCAAAAAAGGCTAAAAGTAATGGAAGCCTTATTAATAAAAACAAAACAAAAAAACAACACTCAATAATATTAACTATGAACATGGACGCAATATCTTGACCGGGTTTTGAAAATGAAAACATTATATAAATGCATACATGCAACAAACTATTTCTTCGTAACAGTTAATGCGTTTTACCCTTGAAAATGGCTAAATGTATAGCCGAAAGCGCTCGGATAGAAAAGAACAGTCGGACATTTTTTATATAATTTATCATCCGAAAACAAAAACAAATTATGAGATCACATGAGGAATTGTATAAAAAACTAAATCAAAGCACCTTGTCTGTCATATTCAATGAATTGTACATATATATATATATATATATATATATATATATAAAAGTGGACATGGAAGTCAGCACTTAGAGGCGACAGTCTGTTTCATGCTAGTGCAATCGTCAGCGCTCTGTCTCTGATATTGAGCACTTTGCCCCATAAATATAGCACACTTTAAGACTATATTTCTGCATATATATATATATATATATATATATATATATATATATATATATATATATATATATATATATGGGGGTGGTAAAAGGGCTTGTGTAGACTTTTACAAAAGCCATCATATTATAATCAATTAATGTGTGGGTGGTTTATGATTCAGTTCTAAATTGAACTATTTGGTCTTCATTCATAGAAATGAATACTCACTGCATTCATTCAACCACCCATTTCTCTGTCTCTTTCTCTCTCTCTCTCTCTCTCTCTCTCTCTCTCTATATATATATATATATATATATATATATATATATATATATATATGTGGTGTTCAAATAACTTGAAACGATTTTAAATGATTTTTTCTTTTTCTTTTAGATTGTGGCAGACATTAGGGCGATATTATTTTTCACCCATAATTGCTATGACTTACATAATATGATCCAATAGAGAAATAAATAATTTTTCACTAATAACACTGATTTATTTACTGCTGACTTTGATCCGTCTTTATGAAACACCCGTCATATATATAATCCGTCTTAATGAAACACCCTTTATATATATATATATATATATATATATATATATATATATATATATATATATATATATTGTGTATGTGCATGTTTGAATGTATGTGGCAAAATTATTCACCATAATAAGAAAGTTTCCATTAATTCAACGTTAAAGTGAGCCTGATAACGTGTTCTATACATAAAATTACTTTGATATTGTGAAAGGCATGCGTGTAATTACGTGGCTTAGTTTTTTTTTTATATTTGTGGCGGCCTGTGATTATAAATGATGACTGTTTATGTAACCATCCCCGGATGTAAGAAAGAATTTTCCAAAGAAAGAGATAGAGGTAGAGACATGTAAAGAGAGCGGAGTAGAAAATTAAAGAGAGAGAAAGTGAGACAGTGAAAGTGAGTTAGAGGGAGAGAGAACATTGGAAATTAATTTATGCATATTAAAGATAATATTGACATTCAGGAGTGCCCTCTGCAGAAGAAAA
This sequence comes from Acanthosepion esculentum, assembly GCA_964036315.1. NCBI lineage: Eukaryota > Metazoa > Mollusca > Cephalopoda > Sepiida > Sepiidae > Acanthosepion > Acanthosepion esculentum. The sequence continues at coordinate 21,628,312 of OZ038511.1, read as the reverse complement.
GGCAAAGTATTTTTCTTTCTTTTTTGTTTGTTTTCTTTTTTGCTGATTAATATGTGAGGAGTGTACCCGTGTCATACTGTATAAAAGAAACTTTTTCATGCATATCTATCTAGCTAGCTAGCTAGATAGATAGATAGATAAATAGATAGATAGATATGTATCTATTTGTCATATTTATCTATCGATCTGTCTGTCTCAGTCTGTTCATGTATCTCTATATAAAACAGGTCTTCTCTAATTCTTCTCTGTGTCTCTTTTTCTCCTTATCTGTTTCAATATGTCTGCCTCAGTTTCATCAATCTGTACATATATGGACGTCGATATTATTTTCTTACCTTCTGGATGTTATTACTCAACACCTGTTCTAAACTCCTCCGCATTCTCAATATATATATATATATATATATATATATATATATATATATATATATATATATATATATATATGCGGCGGCGGCGGCTCCCAGTCGTGTCCGAGTATCGGGTTCCGTCAATAGTCCAATACGACCCGAATGCCAATCGCTGAGGATATTGTTTTTTTAAGTGGTCGTGGCTGCGCGACGGCCACGCACACTTTTTGGAGGGGCGAATACAGGGACCTGGTGCACTGAGTGCCACAAGGTCCCCAAACGACCCTCCTCGGGTTATGAATTCAGAGTTGTCCTTCTCCTAGACCAGTTGCCAACAAAGGCTATATAACCCAGTCTGTCCTGCTATTTACCCATAGTTGGAGGCAGACGAAGAGGATTCACACCTTTCCCAAGAGTGTTAGCACGTAAGTGAATGTGCCTCCTCTCTCTCTCTCTCTCTCTCTCTCTCTCTCTATATATATATATATATATATATATATATATATATATATATATATATATGATGGACTCTCCCGTCGAACTCGACGTATTAGGGTCAAGCAGATCAGTTCCCAGAAACTGAAAGCCCGACACCGACACATGAGATTTGATTATAGTGGTGAATATATATATATATATATATATATCACTCAGTTACATGTGCCATGCTTCACACACGGGTAGGCGATCATGTATCTTTCGATACATGACTGACAGGGCAAATTTTTTTCCCGTAATAGGTTACTATTTCCTTCTCGGGTGGACCAGATGCCATCCAAGGCTACAGAACCGGGTCTGGCCTGCTATTTACCCATAGCTGGGGGAGAAGAAGAGGATTCATACCTGTTCAGGTGATTAGAATTTCAAAATCACGGACCAATGTTCCAGTGGATAAAAGTGTTGGCCGGATCCAGTGAATGGACCGAAAGAATGGTTAAATGAATAACTGGCTACGGCAGTGGTGAACCAAAAAACTTGGAGATAACTAAGACATCCGGAAGAGACCTTGGCACGAGAAAGTAGAACAATCTACAGCGGCGGAAGTAAAGGGTCAAGTTTGAAATTCCTGTCACCGGAAGAAGGTCAGAGCATCCAACGGCCGAAACATTGTGATGACAATAAAGATGAGGACAACAGTCCAAACAATATAAATAATGTATATATATATATATATATATATATATATATATATGTGTGTGTGTGTGTGTGTGTGTGTGTGCTTGTATATATATATATATATATATATATATATATATATATAGATAGATAGATAGATAGATAGATATACACATATATATACACATACATATATATATATACATATATCTGTATGTATATATATATATATATATGTATGTATATATATATGTATGTCTATATATATGTGTATATCTATATATATGTATGTATATATATGTATGTATATATATATATATATATATATATGTATATATATATATACAAGCACAATCACACACATATATAGACATACACATATATATATACATACATATATATGCATACATATATATACATACATATATACATACATATATATATATACATACATGTATATATATATATGTGTGTGTATGTGTGTGTGAGTGTGCTTGTATATATCTATATATGTATATATGTATGTATATATGTATATATATATGTATGCATATATGTATGTATATATAGATATATATATATGTATGTCTATATGTATGTATATATAGATATATGTATGTATATATATGTATGTATATATATATATGTGTGCGTATATCTATATATACATGTATATATATATATGTATGCATATATATATATGTATATATATATATATGTATGTATATATATTTACCAAATTACAAAATTCAAAATAATTCTCACTTGTAATATTAGAACTTTAGCGTTGCGATTTGCACGCTCCAACACTACATAGCCGTTAATAAATATCTCATTCTTAAAAACATCTTTCGGTCTGAAAAACACATTTATTTCGTCTTCCAGTTTTGATTCTAAAGGAAAAAATACAGCCTGAAGATGAATGCGTGAAGTATTTGAAAGTACTAGCTGAATTAAAAAAATACACCTTATCCATTTTATACATAAGGATCTCATCATTCAGTGGATTATTAGTAGCATAATGCTTATAATTATGTCTACTAGCGAAGGGATTTCGCCAATAATTACATTAATATTGCTAATTGATTCAAGGTATGATTAACTCTTTGTAATATATATATATATATATATATATATATATATATATATATATATATATATATATATATATATAATTTTAATGTATGTTATATTCATGGATAAAACCGCTCTGTATTAGAGATAAAGTATATGTAAATATCTATATAATACAGACTCCCTCATGTTGTAGTTTCTTATGTTTGTCCCCAAAATGCAGCTCAAACGATACATGATACTCCGAACAAATTTAAATGCACCCCTCCATGCAAATTTCATTAAAATTAGGCAATGGATTATAAAACTGGAACCGCTCTTCTGTTTTTGACAACAAATTTTTAATAGGAAATTCAGTATACTTTTTGCTACACATTCTTATATCAATCAGTGTATATAAACAAAGACTTGGAGAATATATTCCAGTTATTACCTATATAAAAAAACGATAAACATACATCATACACTATAAAAACATTGTAAAATATTTTAAATATATATATAACACGTTTATTTATACAAATAACTACACTACATAATAATTTTTTTAAAACAAATATGTCGGACCTTTGGCAAGTACATGATAGATGAAAAGGCTATGTGAGTGTGACATTGCAAAACGTAAAATGTATGGCTCGAAAATATATGACCTTGTGGGAAATAAATATATTTAGCCGTTACGTATCTTGAAATAAATGTGTGGAAAAAATTGTATGCATAATCATAATTATTATATTGCGAAAATTACCTATAAAAAAATGTAACTATGTGCACAAATTGGAGGCATTCATAATTTATGTTATTTCAAAATATATGATTCTAAGTAGATGATTGCTGTTTGTTTTTTGTTATGTTTTGTTTCTTTGTTGTTGTTTTTTAATAGCAAATACTGAAATTACTATACATTGTCCCCTCTGAGCTAATATTTGAATTGAAAGGGCTTTGGTTTGATATCAGCTTGCAATTCTAATCTAAGAAAAATAAAAAGTTTCATTCTTTATCAGTGTATATTAATAAAATTAGATTCAATTTGAAGATAGGTTCCATACACAGCCGATAGTCTGCAATAGATTTTCAGTTTTATTTTTATTTTTTGTATGGTCATGCATCTTAATAATTGTTGATTGTCGACTGGATACCTTCTTGAAATAACATATCGACACTGAGGTCAACACCGACTGGCGACGTTCTGTTTCATTATGGAACACAATCTCCAAATTTCCACATGTACACGCACAGACACACACGTACATATACATATACATATGTATATACATGATAGATAGACAGATATATATATGTATATATATATATAGAGAGAGAGAGAGAAAGAGAGAGATTGCGTAGGGATCAAATATAGATCGGAAACCGCTAGAAGTATAAGATGAAGAACAAGTAATTAACGCTTACCAATCTAACATGTTTCACTTTCATTCCTCTGATAAAATAAAAAATAAATAATAAAAGTGTAACATTTTAGAATTGATAAACGTTTCCAATTTGTTCTTTACCACATCATATATATATATATATATATATATATATATATATATATATATATATATGAAGAAATATAGTCTTAAAGCGTGCTATATTTATACTATATTTATGGGATAAAGTGCTCAATATCAGAGATAGAGCGTGTGTAAATATAAAAGTGAACATAGAAGTCAACACAGTCTGTTTCGTGCTAGATGCAATCGGCGGGCCTCACGATTGCATCTAGCATGAAACAGACTGCCGCCTCTAAGTGTTGACTTATATTTTGACTTTTATATTTATATATATATGTGTGTGTGTGTATGTGTGTGTGTGTGTGTGTGTAAATTATTTCCAGACAGAGTGTATCTGTAAAGGAACAAAATAAATAAAAAAGACAAAAGTGGAAAAACTATGCCTAGCCGACGCGTTTCTTCCTCTGTGTGACTTTTTCAAGGCATTTGATTTGCCTTGAAAAAGTCACACACAGGAAGAAACGCATGGACTATAAATAATTGTTTCCTCTCGTCTCTTTCTACACACAATTTAGCATGGTATGACGATTGGGTTAAGCATGAAACAGAGTTTAATGTCCACTTTGATATATATATATATATATATATATATATATATATATATATATATATATATATCAGCATGGAACAGTTTTGTCGCCTCCGGCCGTTGACTTCAATATCTTTTTTTTTAAAGCAATTCACCCCAAGCAAGGCGGGAGAGCTACTAGCACGGAAGGGATTACAGAGGATTGAGAAGAAGAGTAAAGAGGCGTGTTTGAGGAAAGCGAGAGAGAGACAGTTTTCATACCAGTCGATTACGGTTACCTGCTAGATTGTACTACCTAGTCACAGTAGCCAAAAGCACTTAGCTACTTCGATTAAATATATCCCTTTCCGGGATATATATATATATATATATATATATATATATATATATATATATATTATTGTCATCTACAGACTGACTGTTTCGCTGTTTCACAGCTATTCAATGTGGCTAGATGTCCGGTTGCCTTTAGCTAGTATCGACCCGACTGAATTGGCGTCAGTCGGCGCACGGCAGGGATGAAGGTGAATTTTAGCGTACTTATTTTTATATAAACACACAGTGACCAACAGGACTCAATTCGCTTTTGCCGAAGAGTCACGATATATATATATATATATATATATATATATATATATATATATATATATATATATATATATTAAAAATAATAGCAATTTACCTATCATAGTCTTACACAAACTACATCATAAAAAAATAGAAATAAATAAACAAACACAGAGGGCTAGTTGTGTGAACGCGTGTGCATACGTACATACGTGTGTGCGAGAAATCATTCACCGACCAATATAGACGAACGGTCTGCGCGTTGACAGTGCAACTCGACGAAAGATATTCACTACACAATCCAACATTGAATACACCAACCAATTGCGTACGTATGTATGCAAGGACACATGGATGCGAATATATGCCCAGTCCCATATGTTTATGTTTGTGTGAGTTCTAATGAGCGAGCGTGCGTGTATGTATTTTTGCGTACGTCAATGCGTGATCGTGAGTGTATTTATATTTGCGTACGTATGAGTGAGATTCCGACAACACATATTCCTCCCACTACCATATAAACACCGATATACACAACCATATATAAATCCAAAATTGAAAAATTAATCAGTTTGTCTGACGATCGCCCTTTTTTAAATGAACGTTATGACCGTTTGAATTTATATATATTTTTCAATGTTATTTTTATATATTGAATTATATAATTGAATTTTTATGTTTAACATTCTTTTTATAGATACCAGTATTTAAGTAAATGATTCTGTTTATATTAAACAGTATTAAATAACATTTACCGGCCTGAAAATATTCGTCCTGAGAGAGGATTCGAACCTATACGGAACTGTCCATTTCATAATGTGTGACATATATATATATATATATATATATATATATATATATATATATATATATATATATATATATATTTATTTATATATATATATATATATATATATATATATATATATATATATATATATACATATATATATATATACGAATAACAAATAATGAAGCTGATTATGGCAAGAATCACTCTCGCAAACAACATTTAATAATAAAATATAATCAACATCATATCCGTTACTGAATGGTACGATCCTTGTTTATAAATTCTGGTGTTGAGTGGTCTTATAATAATAATATTATAATTATAATTATATTATAATATAATATTATAATTATAATATTATAATTATAATTATATTATAATATAATATTATAATAATAAGACCGCTCAACACCGGAATTTATAAACAAGGATCGTACCATTCAGTAACGGATATGATGTTGATTATATTTTATTATTAAATGTTGTCTGCGAGAGTGATTCTTGCCATAATTAGCTTTATTGTTATTCGTATGAATGATTTATGTTATATAAATTGAACACGTACCACATAATAGATATATATATATATATATATATATATATATATATATATATATATATATATATATATATATATATATATATACTGGGTGTTAGAGACAAATTGTCCAAATCTTGTAACAGCATGTAATAATTGTCCATCCCACAAAATGTTTAATATCTAAAACACGACTAAACCAACTTTCTTTTTTCGGTTTTTAGATAAGACGTGTAGACATATTGACACCATTTCTCGTAAGAATCTCAAAAAAAAAAAAACCTTTGAATTATTCACCTAGAAAGTGAACAGGTGAAAATCGTTTTGTGTCAGCCCTGTTATGTCTTCCCACTGAGCAAATGCACGAGGAAAAAAACCGTACAGACCTTCAGTAATGGTACCAACATTCATACCCTTGCTTCCATCCTCAAAATCCATTCAAGAACCATCAAAAGGACTGTTAATACGTTTAAAAAACAAACAGGGAAGAGTAGAGAAGGAAACTGGATCAGGATTTCCCAAAAGGAAGAGGGATCGTCATCTCAACTAAGAGCTAAAGAGATCAATTAGAAAAGATCAATCTCAATTAATAAGACGTTTAGCACGTGAGAGAAGAGTTTCAGCTACGACTATCCAGAAGAGCAGGGGGAAAAAAAGACGTGAAAATGAAATCATACGTGAAACCTGTGACGTAACTTCTTACTCCAGGACAGAACTTTAAAAGTTTAGAGAGGGAGAGAATCATCTGGAATAAGTTGGAAAATGATCCTGGAACACACATACACACAAACACATTTTTTTAAAAAATCACCACTAGCACGCAAGGGGTTACAGAAGGTTATGAGGAAGAGCAGATAGGAGTGGTAAAGGAAAGATAATGGATCGATCAAGGCAAGGGGGTTACAGAAGATTTGGAGCGAGAGCAGATAGGAATGAAAGGTGAAAGGATGTGGAGAAGGGAAGTGGATAGATCAAGGCAGCTGGAGATGTCGATTGACGTTACACTTAAATAGTTGGAGCTTGTATTTGTCAGGGAAACAGGAATAAGGAAGGGAATTCCACAGGCGAGATGTGCGAGACATGAAGCTATTGGAGTAGAAGAGACGTCTACATCTAACAGTTTCAACGGTGAAGGGGTGGGAACGGGATGCCAGCCTCATATATATATATATATATATAACTTTATTGCAATCCTTCATGAGCTTCCGATTCTTAGCCATGATTATTTAATGTCATTTTCGTTCATGATGGATTTCATCACGACTTTTTGGTTAAGCTTAGAGAGTAATTACACACACTTATTGCTCAAAGTAGAGTCCTATAGTGTTATAAAAACCCGGAGAATTCCAGTAAGATATATTTAATCATTTCTAAGATTCAAATGTTCAGATATTAATCTAATAATTGGATAATGTGGCTGTTACACGATTTGGACAATTTTGCTGTTACGTGATTTGGACAATTTTGCAGTTACACACGGTAGATAACTAGATATATCGGGTGGCAGATAAAAAGACAGGTAGAAAATTGTTAACTCCTTCCTGGCTGTTTTTGGAACGTCAAATTTTAAATATAAATAAACTCAATTCTCTTTTTGCGCGTATTCTTTCTTTCGTATTCTTTGTTTTGAAATAGCACCGTCCAACAAAAAGAACCGATTTTTTAAAACCATTTTATTTTTACCTTAAGACGGTTTAAACATCTGTCCTTGAGTGGCCACAAAATTTACTCCAAGTGGCGAGTAAACATTTCAGTAACATCAATCAATTACAATTTACAAAAATGCCGAAAATTTACGTAACATGATTAAATCACAATTTAGCGTAGTAAAATAGAATCCAATCTATTTTTTCCGTATAGTGATCCCCCACTTTCCCGTGTAGGTTTGACCTATGCACTGTACATACAAAGTATTTCAAAGAATGTATATAATTCCACGTTAGTTTAGTGTAGTGGCGATGAAGAAGTGGTTCCACTATCTGCAAGTACATATAATTCTTGAAGGCCTTCAAAATAGCCAATAAACTTGGAAATCCTTTTCTTACAAAGGATAACAACGAGCTGTGCAATTCCAACGTGATTCGAAAATAATTATGGCACGTTATGAAGAATCATATAAAGAACTAACAAAATTAAAATCACAGCGTCTGATAACCGAATTTGTATTCAAAAACCAGTGAAACAAAAGAAAGACAAGATGTTAATTTTATTCAAGATACACATGAAGATATATCGTGTCTATATTTCTGAGATGAGGTATTATGTACACTATTTACATTAGTCGGACTATTGTCCTCATCTTTGTCGCCATATTTATTACAACGTTTCGGCCGTTGTACGCTCCGGCCTTCTTCAGGTGGTTGGAATGTCAAACTGAACCCTTTATTTCGCTCACTGGGGTAGATTGTTTTCTTTTTTTACTTTAACATGGTTTGAACCTCTGTCCTTGTGTAACCACCGAATTTATTGCAAGTTGCAAGTAAACGATTAAGTAAGATCAATCAATTACAATTTACAAAATGGCCAAACTTTGTCTAACATGATTAAATAACAATTTAGCGTAGTAAAATAGAATCCAATCTATTTTTTCCGTATGGTGATCCCCCTCTCTCCCGTGTGGGTGGGACCTATGCACGGTACATACCTCTGGCTGCGTGTAACCGCTCCATCAGACGGCACGCGACAGCAGTCGTTAGCATTTAGAAGTCCTTCAAAATAGCCAATAAACTTGGAAATCCTTTTCTTACAAAGGATAACAGCGAGCTGTACAATTCCAACGTGATTTGAAAATAATTATGGCACGTTATGAAGAATCATATAAAGAACTAACAAAAAGAAAATCACAGCTTCTGATAACCGAATTTGTATTAAAAAAACAGTGAAACAAAAGAAAGACAAGATGTTAATTTTATTCAAGATACACATGAAGATATATCTCCATTAAATATTTACAGTGACGAGAGAGTGATTTTGCACCAGCGGAAAACACCAGAAAGCGGACACACTTACTGTCCAGTAGTGATACTGAATGACAGAATGAAGAGTCGTGGAGATATTTTTTTTTTTTAAGCGTATCACCCCAAGCAAGGCTGGTGGCCACTATCACGCATGGGGTTACAGAAGGGTTGGAGGACGATCAGATAGGAGTGGTAAAGGAAGGGATGTGGAGAAAGAGAAGGACGGAGGGTCGATCAAGGCAAGGGGGTTACAGAAGATTTAGAGCGAGAGCAGATAGGAATGGAAGATGAAAGGAAGTGGAGAAGGGAAGTGGATAGATCAAGGCAACTGGAGATGACGATTGACGCTACACTTAAACCGTTGGAGATTGTATTTCCTGTCTCGTCGTTTTTTTTGTGTGTGTATATATCTAAATACGTCTGCGTGTTTATGTATTATAATCTGATTCTGTATGTATTGTCGTTTGCAAGATGCCATCCTCCCCCTGCCTCGGTTTATGATTCAAATGTATCTATGTTGTCATGAAGTTCAGAGCAAAATTTGATCTTAACGTTTATTCCAACTTAATTTCAATAAAAACAAAATAAATAGAATAACATACGTATTTTTTTCCTTTTTCCTCAGTAATTTTATATTTTTAAATTTAATATAGACTAAATTTTAATTTTAATTTGGTAATTTTTAATCTGTAATTTCAAATTTTATCGTATAATTTAATATTTATTAGTTAGAATAAATTCTATTTCAGTCTAACCCCAACATTAAAGAATTAAATAATTATTATAACCTTAGTTCGTTGTCAAGTTTTTTCAATTCTCGTATACTTGTATTTTGATTGGTCATTCCAGCTAATGTAACAGCGTTTCCATTAGCGAGGAGTGTTTGATTGATTTGAACCTTTTAAAACCCTTTATTCTGCATTCAACATCATCACTTGATAAGACACCAAAAGTGTTGAAACAAAATGGTTATTTTTGTAGTAATTTCATAACATATTTATGTTATAATTTTCGAATAAATAATTATATATATATATATATATATATATATATATATATATATATATATATATATATATATATATTGATGTATTAAATAATATAGACAAGTTTTGTCTATTTATTTTAAGTAAGTTCCTTTCATATTGTCTAATAAGCTTAATAACATTATCATTGAAAGACGAAAGGAAATCACCATATTGATACATGTTTAAATCCAGTCAAACCTTTCGGCTTACATAAGCCATTATCAAAGATGAAAATTACATTTCAATATATCAATCAATACACGGACGAAACAATAATGATAGTCTGTTTTTGTTGCATGAAAAATTTCAAAAAATCGCGTCGCAGCTCGTGACGTCAAACATGACCACGCGAGATTGAAAATGAGAAGTATTGTGCATGGGAAGCCGTTGGTATAAACCAATGGCTCCTGTTATCTATTATAGGCATTTAAGATTATTTATGGAGATTTCGTAGTTTATTTTGTTCATGTTAGCTTTCAATTGTTTTATGTATATAGCTTCAAGAAGTTTTAGCTTTTGTTTATTGTTTTCATGTTTAAGTATAGTTGTGTTTTCAACAGATATTTTCCGGAATTGTGTACGCGGCCAGGCATGTTGTATATATATATATATATATATATATATATATATATATATATATATGTGTGTATATTACGCGAATCATTCATACGAAAAGCAGATAATGGCATAAATGGCAAGAATCACTCTCGCAAACAATGTTTAATAATAAAATACATTAACCTCGAATCCGTTAATAAATGGTATGATCCTTGTTTAAAAATTCCGGTTTTATTGTTTCATACAATCATCTTCAGGTAGGGAAATAGGTAAGTTTTTTACATCCAGGTAATAACAGGACATCGAAAGATAAAGTGTAATCCGAAAGAAGTTTTTAGAAATGTGATATTGTTAACTGTAAGAAATACTTTTGGAGCGTGCAGTCACGACGCTGAGGTTGAATTTTTTAAAATTTTAAAATTGTGCGTTCTTGTACTAATATAGTAATATGAGAATTCTTTTGTAGAAGTAGGTTATTTTTTAGCAAAAGTGGCATGAACTAAATTGTTCAATAGAGTAATGTCACAGTTTTTATCAGGAATTCGCACGTCGGATTGGTTATTTTAATATCAATTATGTGGTGCAGGTTCAATTTACATTACGCGAATCATTCATACGAAAAGCAGATAATGAAGTTAATGATATAAATTGCAAGAATCACTCTCACAAACAATTTTTAATAATAAAATACATTAACCTCGAATAAGTAAGTTTGCGAGAGTGATTCTTGCTTATTTCTCTACCTGAAGATGATTGTATGAAACAATTGAAAGCTAGTAGTAAAAAAAGACCTTATAAAACCGGAATTTATAAACAAGTATCATATCATTTATTAACGGATTCGAGGTTAATGTATTTTATTATTAAAAATTGTTTGCCAGAGTGATTGTTGCCATTTATATCATTAACTTCATTATCTGCTTTTCGTATGAATGATTCGCGTAATGTAAATTGAACCTGCACCACATAATTGATATATATATATATATATATATATATATATATATATATATATATATATATATATATATATAAAGAAATATAGTCTTAAAGTGTGCTATATTTATGGGATAAAGTGCTCAATATCAGAGATAGAGCGTGTGTAAATATAAAAGTGGACATGGAAGTCAGCACTTAGAGGCGACAGTCTGTTTCATGCTAGTGCAATCGTCAGGCGACTGACGATTGCACTAGCATGAAACAGACTGTCGCCTCTAAGTGCTGATTTCCATTACCACTTTTATATTTATATATATATATATATATATATATTCCTTCTAGGAGAAGGACTACTCCGAATTCAAAACCTGCGGATGGGGACTTTGTGGCACGTAGTGCACCAGACCTCTCTATTCGGCTCTTCAAAAAGTGTGGTTGGTTCTGCACAAATTCTTCACCACTCATGATCAAATCATATGTGCTGGTGTCTGGTTGTTGCTTCCTAGGAACTGAAAATTAACATGTTTCATTAAATATATTTAGATGGAAACCTATCTCTAATTATCATATGTCCACTGTATATTTTTTACACGGTTTTATTTTGCACGGCAATCTCTGGAACGTATCACCCGTGCCAAAATAGAATCGAGTGTATATATGCATCGTAAAACTGGCATCATTTGGACGAATTTCAGCGTACATAACTGCTACTGAAGATGAATATATTATGATATGCCTTCGATGCACATCCATTTATATATAGTCTCTTGAAAATAGCCTCCTCGGTGGTGCCCTTTGTATTGTTTCTTTTGTGCAATAATAAAACAAAACCATGAACTGTGGACAGGTTATCATCAATTTTGATCCGGCCTTTGCAATAACTTTTTCGAAATTAGCAAAAAATACAGTAAACGTTTAAACTGTCATCTCATGAGGATTCATTAATTAAAACATTTTTCATTAAAAATCAGTCAGATGTCAGATAGATAGGAATATACGGATATAGGCAGATAGGAAGGCATGACATTAGCTAGACATTCTATCTATCTATCTATCTATCTATCTATCTATATAGTCAAACCTAATGAGCCAGACAAACCTACCAAGGTTTCACTTAAACAGATCGTCAGGGTCATCTGTGCGATTATTTTTGACAAACTTTCATGTTCCTGACTCTTTCTTTTTTTAAAACCTTTTTTCCCTTCGAGATAGATTTGGCTATTGTTAAATCAACAATTCGAAGGTTTTTCGACACGAGTAGGGTTACCTATATCTATCTATCTATCTATCTATCTATCTATCTATCTATCTATATATATATATATATATATATATATATATATATATATATATATATAATACAGTAAACGTTTAAACTGTCAGCTCATGAGGATTCATTAATTAAAACATTTTTCATTAAAAATCAGTCAGATGTCAGATAGATAGGAATAGACGGATATAGGCAGATAGGAAGGCATGACACTAGATAGACATTCTATCTATCTATCTATCTATCTATCTATCAAGGTTTCACTTAAGCAGATCGTCAGGGTCATCTGTGCGATTATTTTCGACAAACTTTCATGTTCCTGACTCTTTCTTTTTTAAAACCTTTTTTCCCTTCAAGATTGATTTGGCTATTGTTAAATCAAGAATTCGAAGGTTTTTCGACACGAGTAGGGTTACCTATATCTATCTATCTATCTATCTATCTATCTATCTATCTATCTATATATATATATATATATATATATATATATATATATATATATATATATATATATATATATGTAATCAATATAAATACGCTTTCTATGATAGCCTTCAATATAAGTAGATCTACCATCTCATCCTTCAATATATACGCCCACGAAAAAATAAAATTCGGTCGAGCACCTTAGGGGATAAGCGCGAATTTGTAAACAGTCACTTCTACGAATCGGGTAACTGGCGCGTTTATTCAAAAATGAATACGTAAAAATTCACATTCCTCTCCGCCGGGAGCTGATACCTTAGGGGAAAATATCTCCGAGCGATGCCAAATCAGTCGGGTTTGTATCCTGACTTCAGGCATTCGGATGTCTAGCCAAACTGATGAACTGCGATACATCGAAACTGTCTGCTTGTGGATGATAATATATGTATGTATGTATGTATGTATGTATATGGCATGCATACATACGCAATTAATTCTATTTCGGTGTCGAGACCGTGAGTCTTTAACAAATACTTTCACGGTAATTGCTCCGAGGAGCTGCTTTCGCTGGTTCCTAGGCCTCAAGAATTTAAACGTCCTACGAGGCTGGCATCCCGTTCCCACCCCTTCACCGTTGAAACTGTTAGATGTAGACGTCTCTTCTACTCCAATAGCTTAATGTCTCGCACATCTCACCTGTGGAACTCCCTTCCTTATTCCTGTTTCCCTGACAAATACAATCTGCAACTATTTAAGTGTAACCTCAATCGACATCTCCAGTTGCCTTGATCTATCCACTTCCCTTCTCCACATCCTTTCACCTTTCATTCCTATCTGCTCTCACTCCAAATCTTCTGTAACCCCCTTGCCTTGATCGATCCACTATCTTTCTCCACATCCTCTTACCACGTCAATCGACATCTCCAGTTGCCTTGATCTATCCACTTCCCTTCTCCACATCCTTTCACCTTTCATTCCTATCTGCTCTCGCTCCAAATCTTCTGTAACCCTCTTGCCTTGATCGATCCACTATCTTTCTCCACATCCTCTCCTTTACCACTCCTATCTGCTCTTCCTCCAAACCTTCTGTAACCCCTTGCGTGCTAGTGGCTTCCAGCCTTGCTTGGGGTGATAAGCTTAAAAAGAAATGTCATGAAGTTCATTTCCTGTATGTGTGTGTGTTTATGTGTGTGTGTGCGTCTCATGCGAACAGACACGGAGGGAAATTCCCCCTCCTATAACCAAACAAGCATAAATAGATCCAATTATAAAAAAAGAAACTTGTTTGTCTGATGAGTGCAAAAACGGGACAAACAGAAACTAATATCCCAATATGAAAATGTTAGCTCTGTCACTGATAATGAGCGCCTTCTACTAAATACTAAATACACAGTCTTGGGGATGAAGATAAACTATATCCTGGGTAAGACGATAAACTACGTTCAAAGGCAAGGCCTCTGATCAGGAGATTTTGAGGAGCGTGTTACCACCTCTTAATTTCTGGTGTTCCCAGTTCCACCCTGACCCGGAGTGGTAGAACATGTTAGTGTCCCAATGAAAGTGTAAAAATAGATTTTAATACCAGCATTACATTATTACCAGTAGTACATCTTTGTAAATAATTATTACCATCAATACATTTTTCAGGAAAAAAATATTACCAGCAATACAAATTTGGTAAAAGTTTAATCGGCTATAAAAATCTTATCGGCACTAAATTAACCATTGAGGTTGATATGTCGTAAAGCAAAACAAACCAAACCAGTATATACTGTGATATATATATATATATATATATATATATATATATATATATATATATATATATATATATATAGAGAGAGAGAGAGAGAGAGAGAGAGAGAGAGAGAGAGACATACAGACAGAGACAGAGACAGAGACAGAGAAAGAGATAGATAGATAGATAGATAGATGGATAGATAAAAAATATTACCAGCAATAAAAATCTTGTCGACATTAAATAAACCACTAATACCGCACATACAAAATTATATATATATATATATATATATATATATATATATATATATATATATATATATATATATATATATATATATATATATATATATGGTATTAAGGTGTGCTATATTTTTGGGATAAAGTGATCAATATCAGAGATAGAGAGTATGTAAATATAAATATGAAAGAGAACACTGAAGTCAACACTCAGAGGCGACAGGCTGTTTCTTACTAGACGCAATTGTCAGGTCGCCTGACAAATGCGTCTACCATGAAACAACCTGTAGCCTCTGAGTGTTGACTTCAGTGTTCAATTTTATATATATATATATATATATATATATATATATATATATATATATATATATATATATATATATATATGGTATTAAGGTGTGCTATATTTTTGGGATAAAGTGATCAATATCAGAGATAGAGAGTATGTAAATATAAATATGAAAGAGAACACTGAAGACTACACTCAGAGGCGACAGGCTGTTTCTTACTAGACGCAATTGTCAGGTCGCCTGACAAATGCGTCTACCATGAAACAACCTGTAGCCTCTGAGTGTTGACTTCAGTGTTCAATTTTTTTTATATATATATATATATATATATATATATATATATATATATATGGAGAGAGAGAGAGAAAGAGAGATGTGGGGAATGGTGTGAGATAGTGAGATTTAAAAAAGTGTGATTTGAAATACATAAATCTCAATATGCGTATATTTTACCTTTTCCAAATTATTATTTGACATATTGGATTTATAATGTCACGTCCCTCCAGGCCGTAGTCAATCCTACCTCTTCAAAATGTCTTTTTTTTTTAGACTCCGTTAATTGCTGTAACATCTAGGCAAAGATTGCCTCATATATTTCCATTGCATTTATTTATAATAGGTAATATAGTTCGAAATATTTAATAATCTATGGGTCCTCCTTTATTTTGAATAACCGTTTCAACCCTTTTTGGCATAGACTTGATTAGGTTCTGGCAAATCTCATCTCCAAGCATTGAATTCCATTCGGTATGAAATACATAATCAAATCCTCTTTGTTGCTCAACTGCTTTCTCGAGAGCCTGTACTTTATAATGCTCCATAAGTTTTCTATGGGGTTGAGGTCCGGAGATTGGGGCGGCCATGTCATAACACTCACCTGCTTCTCATCAAAGTATTCCTTCATCAATTTTGATTTGTGATAGGGAGCATTATCCTGCATAAAAATGAGCTTGGTGGGGTCGATTTGCACCCTTTCAGCAGAAGGGAGCAGACAAGACTCTAAAATTCTCTTGTACTGCTCGCTCCTGAATGTATTTTCAATAGGTTTTAAGAAACCAGTTCCATGACAAGAAAAGCATCCCCAGAACATTATACTGAACGGATGCTTGACAATACTTACTGCTAAATTCAAAGAGCTTTCAAAGCTTCTTCTTCGGATTTTAGATCGCTTATCCTTTGAATTTAGCTCAACTTTCGTTTCATCGGAGAAGAGAACATTTAGTAAAAAAAATAATAAAATCAGGTGAGTAACTTTTATCGAACAGCACTGTAAATTATTAAATATTATATTAAGATCATATCACCAAGAAAAACGTGTCTGTATGCCCTGCAGTTGATAAGATAATTAAAAGAAACATGTTGAAACTTTACGCTTGTCTTTTGCCACAGACTATTGAGTTTGTGTGGAAAACAAAACTGGACAATGATAACAAAAATTACTCGAAGAAACAAACAATGAAAACCCATAACAATATTAAGCAAGTATTGTCTGAGATAGAGAATGGTGAAATGCAAGTTTTATAAATTTTTTATGATAGTAATTATGATTAAATTTTAATATTATTCCAACTTTTATTAATTCAATATTTACTTTTATTATTGTCTTTAGTATTATTATTATTAATGTTGTTCTTCTTGCTCCAGGCGATCTTAAGCTTCGCCTGTCTTCAAGAAAATTGTCGCCCATTTGCGACTTGAAGTCGATACTATTTTGTTTTTGCGAAATTTGATTAATTGGCCTTTTGATCGATTTTCCTGGAAATAACTGCAGAAAAACTTTTTTAAAAAATGAAAAAAAGAAAGAAATGGGATGAAGAAAAGAAAAGGAAAAGAAAAGAAAAGAAACGAGGAATATTGAATTAAATTATCCGATTTGAAAGAGAAAAAAATCTGTAGGAAAAATAAACAACCAAAAAGTGAGGCAAATAGAGAACAAGAAAGAAAGAAAGAAAGAAAGAAAGTAAGAAAGAAAGAAAACAAATGATGGAGTAGAAAAGAAAGAATCAGAGATAGAAAGAGAGAGAGAGTGATGTAATTATGGAAGATTTGCGTGAGAAGTAAAAAAAAATCCATAAAAATAATTAAAAGACGAAAATTTAATTAAAATAAATAAGCATTAAGGAAGAATTTGACAACAAAGTTATTTGCAAAATAAAGACAAAGAACATTGAATCGTTCACAACACAAGATTTGAGGAATTAAATATCTTAGAAGTAATTTAAAGACTTTGACATATAAAAGAGATATGAATTATGGGAAATCGGCAAAAGGTTTCAGAAATTATAACTACTAATGCTACTCTCTCTCTCTCTCTCTCTCTCTCTCTCTCTCTCTCTCTCTCTTTATGTGACGTATTTCATCAGGGCGTAGACGACTGTGGCTCTCCACAATTTCCTGTCCCTTGCAGCTCTAAATAAATTATGTCTTTTCGTTATTTCTAAACCCTATCCTGCTATCCATTTTATGAAGTATGTTAGGCATTGTTTTCCTCTGTCCTTCAATCCGACTTGTGAGTAACAGATTTTCCAAGCCTTTCTTCCTCATGAAAAGAAGAAGAACAAGAAGTAAAAAAGATGGAAGAAAAAATAAAAGAAGAAAAAAAGGAGCGAGAACAGAAGAATGAGAATAGAAGAAAGAGAATAGAAGAATGAGAATAGAAGAATAGACGATTGAGGATAGAATAATGCGAAATAAGGAATGAGCATAGAAGAATGAGTATAGAAGCAAGAAAATAGAAGAATAGAAGAAAGATGCAAAAAAGAAGAAAAAGGACAACAGGGAATAATAAGCAAAAGAAGTGAAAGAAACTTAGAAGAAAAAAAGACAGATAGAAAAATGAAAGTAGAGAAGGAGGAAAAGGATAGAAGAATGCGAATAAAAGAATGAAAATAGAGGAAATAGAATAAAATAATATAACAGGATAATGTTAAATGAAGAATGAGCATAGAGGAATAGAAGAATGATAATAGAAGATTGAGAATAGAAGAACGAGAATAAAAGAGTGAGAATAAAAGAATAAGAATAGGCGAATGAGAATAGATAAATAGAAATAGAAATAGAAGAATAAATATAGAAGAATGAGAATAGAAGAAATAGAATAAAAGAATGAGAATAGAATAATGCGAATGGAAGAATGAGATTTAAAGAGTAAGAATAGAAGAATGAGAATAGAAGAGTGAGAATAAGAGAATGAGAAGAGAAAGAGAATAAAAGAAAGAGAATAGAAAAACTGGAATAGTAGAATGGGAATAGAGAAATAAACTAAAAGAAAAAGAATAGAAGAATGTGAATAAAAGAATGAACTAGAAGAAAATGAATAGAAGAAGGGGAAAAGAAAAATAAGAATTGAAGAGTGAAATAGTTGAAATGGAATAAAAGAATGGGAATAGAAGAATGAAAATAAGAAGAATAGGAATAGAAGAATAGGAATAGAAGAATAGGAATAGAAGAATGGGAATAGGAGAATGGGTAGAGAAGAGTAGGAATAATAAGAAAACAAATATTGCTGTATTAAAACCTATTTTAACAATATCATTGTGTTTTGACCCCAGCTTTTTGGTGGTCAACTATTCTCCCACAGCTGGGATCCTTACAGGTGCTACCACCCCGGGTGGACCTGGGAACACCAGCGAGTAAGAGGTGGTTCAACGCTCCTCAAAGCCTCCTGGTCAGAGGCCTTGCTGTTGGATGTAGTTTATCGTCATACCCAGGACGCAATATTTTTGGTTTAAGCACCATGTCGTCCAGGTCTGTTGATCACTTACTGTGCCGATTTGGGTCCCCTGTTAAAAGGAGATCGCAATTCGTTGGGAGTGATTAAGCAGAGCGATTTTTCAGACAGTAACATAAACCTGGTTTATGTGCTTGAGATTTTAAAGACATTACTTTAAAGGCACTAATTGTATGTGTCCTTGCAATATAAGCTCTGGTAAAAATATTACATGATAACAGCAAAAATAGGTATATATGGTAAAAAATTATTGCTGAAGACATTAGGTTTATAATACCCGGAAATTCATTCAAAGATTTCCTCAAGGACACATGGCACAGTGGATAAAGGCGTTGGTTGTGAGTTCAATACCCGGTTAAGGCAGTGGAGAACTTGGAGAGGGGAATTAACAGGAGATGACTGATAACCGATATCCATTAGACATGGCACGTGGAACTAGAACAGTCTACCACAGTGAGCTAAATAAAGGATTCAGTTCGACATTCCAACCACCTGAAGAAGGTCGAAGCGTACAACGGTCGAAACGTTGTAATAAATATGACGACAAAGATGAGGACAATAGTCCGAATAATATAAATAGTGAAGGCAATAATTGTTGGATATCAGCTATTTTTTTTTCCTTCATTCAAACATGTGGTTCTAGCGATAGATGTCAAGAATGGACGTTTGACCGACAGGACAGGATTTTTAATTGAGTTCATCACAATCAAGGCGGCAAAGCCACTAAGACGCAGGGAGTTCTTGTGCGTGTAAGAATTAGAAAACGGAGATATTACTAAGGAGCGAGAACAGAAGAAGAACAATCGGAAGGAAAGTAGATAGCGATTGACTACAAGGAAAGTTATACTTAGAATCACAACGACACTAAAAGTGACAGGGATACGAGTATAAGTATAATATGCACGGAATATGTGAGAAACGAGGAGGTACTGAAGAAAACAGGATCTCCAAAAAACGCTAACTGAAATCAAAAAGAAATAGCTGAAAACTCTGGGAGACATTATGAGGAGAGAGTGTTGGGCAATTTTAACACTCGCTTAACAAGTTTATGCGAACGGTTGTTAGAACAGGAAGAAACAGGTATTGTAAAACTGTTGGGTATCCCCAAGGAAGAAAAATAAACTCTCCCGAGGGTAACTTAAAAGAAAGTAACTCCAAATCGAATCCAGTTGTTGAGCAATTGGAACGGTGCCATAGCCCGTTTGACTGTCGAATTCTCTGCCTCGGCAGAGAGAAACCCGGATGAGGATTTGCCGAAGGGCAAAGTTTCATCCGGGGTTGTAGAAAGACCCTGAACCTGTTTATACGGCTTCTAAGGTAATATTTTTGGCCGAGCCTACGGGCTCGGAGAACCCACGATAAAATCGGCCTTGTGCTCCATACATCCCTCGTGGGGGTTGTTAAATATAATAATTGTTGAGCAATTTCAGCTGAGGGGCTCTTCTTCGGGATTCTTCCGGATGGATTGACAGGGGAGGAGAAGGTGTTTTTGTTTTCTCGCCAGAGTAAATGCTGCGTTTGTAGTATGAGTTCCGAGCCGGAGGTCTTCTCTCCTCCTTTTCCCCCACCCACGTAACATCTGTTTCGTAGCGGTGGCATGACCAGCTATGACAAGAAATGATCAGCTAAATAACAGCTAAGACCATCTTAGAAAGCTTTGACTAGCTGAGACAAGCTAGGACCAGCTTGGAGCAGACACCCGAGTGGAAACACTCCGGTCTCCACGTTAAAATCCGACATTGTGTCACAACCTGACTCAGTGGGGAGTCAAGGTAAATCTAGAGCAATGTCAGTTGCACCTATGCCAGCCATTTCAATGCCAGGCTCGCGACACACTTGTCGAACTCTCTACCTTAGGGCAGAGAGAAACCCAGATAAGGCTATACCTACGTTCAAAGTCTCGTCTGGGAAGGTACCCCATGTAAATCAAAGTGTAATTTTGGCCCGAGCCTACGGTACCTCTCCTTCGGTAGCGTGACTGGTTTTATTACCCGGCGTCCTCAAAAGAGGTGCCGAGAGGGATTGAGAATTTTTTTACGGTTCTGCCGACAAACCCAGATTTCACCGACCTTGTATCGTATTCCTTTACGTGTGGGCGTGCGTCTAAATACCCTTGTTGCCGAGGAATGTCTCTGGTGGCCGGCCGACAGCGGAGACATGAAGCCTCAAGTCCTTGCTTTATTAAGAGGTAAATAAAGAACGTTTAGTATTGCTAGTATCGTTGTCGGACTCTCCTTATAACAAAAGGACAAACAATTTCTTAGAACAAGAAAGGAAAGACATTTTTGGAAAAATCATGATCACCCACGTGCCGAAATGGCTTTTTACATAAAACCAGAAGCTTCTCTTTGAAGAAGCATGCGAGATACCAATTGTTTTGAGACAGAAGTATGTTAGGAATAAAAGAGCGAGTGCCCATTCACTTATATGCCAGTGAATACTGACCCATTTCCACACAGACAAAGAAGAGGAGAGAAGGTCTGGAAAAATATCTTCATATATATATATATATATATATATATATATATATATATGTTTCATTAAATAATATAGATAAGTGTTGTCTATATATTTTATGTAACTTCTTTTCATATCGTCTGATAAGCTTAATTTAATGAAACATGTATGAATGAAAAAATGCTGCCTAAATACACACAATATATATATATATATATATATATATATATATAT
>OZ038511.1:21520962-21600962 GCA_964036315.1 Acanthosepion esculentum | reverse complement strand
TATAGAGAGTGGCTGGATGGATAGGGAGAAATGGGAAATAATATAGAGTAGAAGAAAGGAAAGAAAGAGGCGAAGTATGAGGAGAGACGCAGGGAGGGAATATGGATACAAACGGAGAGAAAGGAAGATATGGAGGGGCATAAATTAGTTGTGATGAGTGAGGGGAGGAATATGGAGAAGGAGGACCAGAGAGAGAGGGAGTGTATAAAGAGAGAAAAAAAAGGATATAGAGATATACAATAAAATGAAGAGAGAGGTGAATGGAAACAGTGGGAGAGGCGGGAGAGAAAAGAAGGAAAAGACGGAGAAAGTGGGTGGGAAATAGAGAGAGGGATAGAAAATGAGATGGAACGAATAATGGCGGATTGGTGAACGAAAGGCCAAGTTGAAACATAAGTGCCTGAAGCCAGGGAACCATAAGGAACAATAAAAGAAATCCGTTCAAGTTTTGGGCCATTTTTGAATTTGACGCTTCAAGGAACGAAGGATGAACTCTAATTGGCAAATGTAAATAAGTTGTAAAAGCAGGATATAATCATAAGAATAGCCATCATATGAAGGATATCTATCTGCTCAGATCTATCTATCTATCTATCTATCTATCTATCTATTTAATTTGTCTTCCAGTTTTGAATCTAAAGGAAAAAATACAGCCCGATGATGAATGCTGATGTATTCGAAAGTACTAGCTGAATTTTTTTTAAAATACACCATATCCATTTTATACATAAGGATCTCATCATTCAGTGGATTATTAGTAGTATAATGCTTATAATTATGTCTACTGGTGAAGGGATTTCGCCAATAATTGCATTAATATTGCTAATTGATTCAAGCTATGATTAACTCTCTGTAATATAAAATTATATGCTGCCTATTTTATTATGTTCATGAAAAACAATTGATCTGCAGTAAAGAACTCCTGAGAAAAAAACAACTAAGACATATCACACTGTTAATTGAACTATCTACTTAGTTCATGTGATGTTGACTGAAAAACACTTATAATAAAAAAATTCATGGATTTACCAAATTACAAAATTCAAAAACATTTCTCACTTGAAATATTTGAACTTTAGCGTTGCGATTTGCACGCTCCAACACTACATAGCCGTTAATAAATAGCTCATTCTTAAAAACATCTTTCAGTCGGAAAAACACATTTATTTCGTCTTCCAGTTTTGATTCTAAAGGAAAAAAATACAGCCTGAAGATGAATGCGTGAAGCATTTGAAAGTACTAGCTGAATTAACAAATACACCATATCCATTTTATACATAAGGATCTCATCATTCAGTGGATTATTAGTAGTATAATGCTTATAATTATGTCTACTAGCAAAGGGATTTCGCCAATAATTGCATTAATATTGCTAATTGATTCAAGGTATGATTAACTCTTTGTAATATATATATATATATATATATATATATATATATATATATATATATATATATATGTCCCTGTCTGTTAACTATCTATCTATGTATCTATCTATCTATCTATCTATCTATCTATTGCAGTCTGCTCAGTTCTTTGTATTCCAATCTGCTCAGATACAGCTCTCTCTCTCTCTCTCTCTATCTATCTATCTACACACACACACACACACACACATATATATATATATATATATATATATATATATATATATATATATATATATATATATATATAATAATAATAATTTTATCATATAGACAAAACCATTTTACTCACTACAAAGATGCAACTTGGTTTCAGTGCATTTCAACTGCACGTCGACCGGTGAGAGTCGAAAATGGTTATGAAGAATCCTGCGACAGTCTGTTTCATGCTAGTGCAATCGTCAGGCAACTCATGACGATTGCACTAGCATGAAACAGACTGTCGCCTCTAAGCGCTGACTTCCATGTCCACTTTTATATTTACACACGCTCTATCTCTGATATTGAGCACTTTATCCCATAAATATAGCACACTTTAAGACTATATTTCTTCATATATATATATATATATATATATAAAAGCGAACATTGAAATCAACACTTAGACGCGACAGTCTGTTTCATGCTAGACGCAATCGTTAGGCCAATATATGTATATATATATATATATATATATATATATATATATATATATATTTCAATCTGTTTAATATCCCTCACTCTATATATATCAATCTTAGTATGTTTATATCTATCTCAACATTGTCATTCATATATATCTGTCTCATTCTCTCCATATCTATCTATCTATCTATCTATCTATCTATCTATCTGCCTGTCTGTCTGTCTGTCTCTCCATCTATCTTTTGTCTTGCCATTTGTCTTTCATTATTGCTATCTCTGACAAACACATTTTGTTTTCTTCTCTAATCCAGTTCTTTCTTTCAGCGTTCGTTTAAACGGCGCATATATTTTTCGCAATGCTGTTCGGCTCTGAGCTCACAGAATAGTTTCATTATAAGGTTCTCATCTGAAACACCATGTCATGAAATTTCCCTCTATGTTGCTGTTATTATCATTATTATTATTATTAGTAGTAGTAGTGCGAGTAGTAGTATGAGTAGTAGCAGTAGTATTAATATGTCCTTTTTAAAACAATCGATGCATTTCATTTCCATATCCTGATCATAGGACACGGTTCGCTAGACATACATGCCGCATAATAGTAACACATTAGCTTAATGGTATTGCATAAATACTTCCCACATTTACACTATTTACATTGTTCAAACTGTTGTCCTGATCTTTACTGTCACATTCACAACGTTTCGACTATTGTACACTCCAGACTTCTTCAGGTGATATTTTTCGGAATCTTGAACGGAACCCTTTATTTAGTCCACGGTGGTAGACTGTTCTAATTCCACGTACCATGCCTTTGGATATCTCAGTTTAATTACATCGCCTTGATAAATCTCCAAGTGTTTGTTCTCTCCACTGAGGGCAGGAATTGAACTCACAACTCTTTGGTTCAAATCACTTTTTTGATCAATCAATCAATCAATAAACGATTTTATCCACTGGCCCAAATTCCACGAACCCTAGTGCCCTTGCTTTTTTATTTTGACAAAAATAAGCACTTAACTACGAAGAAACATCATACACTAGCATCCTTCTTTTTTCCATCAATAAAAACCAGCACTTGCCTTAATTACTGCTTTAATAACTTTTTATATTCTTTCCAACAGTTTTTGAAAAGAAATTAAATGTCAAACCTTCACAAGCGTTCTTCAAGCACTAAAAAGCTCACTCTCACGCTTTGGGTATTCTCTTCAAACACTCCTATCCAATTCATCCAAAATTAATTCAATTCTCTGGAGATTGAGGCAGCCAAGTCATATTTTCAAAAGGTTTATTATTCAATGTTATTTTGATATAAATTAGAAGAGAGATTTGGATTATTGTTTTGTTGAAAGGTCATTTTTTGTTCAGTTATGAGAAAATCAGATGGTACATGCTGTCTTAGCAAAATCTAATGATAGTGTCCTTTTTTTCATGTTTTGCTAGAACTGAATCAAATCTCCAACGTTCTCTCTGCCCCAAATCCCAAAAATAACAGATCCCCCACCATGCTTAACAGTTGGAACCATACATTCAACGTTAAGTCTTTTTTCCTGGTTTTCTTCTTACATACAATGTTTTCCTACCGAAACGTTCACATTTGGACTCATCTGTCCACAGTACATTTTCTCACGCTTTCGATGTTCAGTGATTATGCTTTTTATGCTCATAACAGTCTTTTCTGATTGTTTAAAAAAAGATTGTTCACGGGTTACTTAATGGGTTTCTGAGCCCCGATGATCTAAGCTGATTTTTTCACAGTTGAGAGCGACAGTGGTTGCTATCGAAAATAAAAGTTCAGCTGTCAACTTTGGAGCAGTTTTCATTCTGTTTATTTTGCTTTTGTTATATTCCATGTTATTAGGAATATATACTTGAAAAACAAGGTGGATAAAATAAGCAAAGGTTTATTGTAATGAACCAGAACAATAACATTAAAGGTAACAGTTATGCACAAGGTCGTCGCAAGTCAAACCAGTAGTGAGTGGTCGGTAGATCTCGCGTAAGTCTGAGTTTTATTTAACAGATCCCAGCTAGTAATATTTGCCAAGCTGCCTACTAGGTAGGGTGTGGCACAAGGCCGAATTTAATGTGGGGCACTCCGAGCCCGTAGGCTTGACCAAAAATTTCCCGTATACCCCGTATAAAACGGGGTCGGGTAGCTGTTTCCCGAGACGAGACTCTGCCCTTCGGCATAGGGGATCATATTTGCTCGGAGGCAGAGAGTTCGACCAGCATGCTGGAACAGATCCCAGATAGTTAATATTTCCTAGCCCCCCCCCCCCGCTCCCTATGAGGGTGGATGTTTAACGTAGGTCATCTGAGCCCTTAGGATCGGACAAAAATTCCCCGTAGATCCTGCATAAACAGGATCGGGTTGTTCAACCCCACGACCGAATCTCTGCCCTTCGGCATAGCCTCGTCCGGATTTCTTTCTGCCCGAAGCAAGAGAGTTATTCCGTATAGCTCAAAATATTCCAGCTAGTTTATACGTACTAGCCCCACCCCCACGAGGGTAGATGTGGCACAAGGCCAAGTTTAACGTGGGTCATCCGAACCTGTAGGCTTGACCAAACTCCCCGTAGAACCGGCATAAACGGGATCGGGTTGGTCTACCTTCCCGAATGAGGCTCTGCTCTTCGGCATAGCCTCGTCCAGGTTCCTCAACCGTAAAGATTTCAACTACTCGGTATTTACTAGAAACGTGAGGGTAGATGCGGCACAAGACCTAGTTTAACGTAGGTCATCCGAGCCCGTAGGCTCGACCAAAAATTCCCCGTATAACCCGCATACGGGATCGGGTTGGTCGACCTCCCCGAACAATTTTTTTTTCTTTCAATAGTTGCACCTGCTTCTAACTACCTTTGTAACAAATATTTCTACCTATGTTAAGGAATCATCAGCTTCTTCACAAATTGTTTTTGAGAGTATACTTCTTGGATAAAATTTCAATTAGCTACTTTGATTTCGCCATTTTGTCAAATTACTTCAATATTAGAAATTGAATTTTAAAAAATCTATTAAAATACTGCCATAATGGCAATCTCTTTTTTTTTCTTTAAACAAAGCCAGCACCACATGTTTTGTTTCCAAAATTCCTCATTTCTAAGATAACATTAAGAACCTGTATGAATATATTACTTAGTTGTAAATTATACTGGTCGGTTAATGGTAAAAAAATAAAGATTTCTCATATTAAATATTCATAATATAACAAAATATATTGTGGACAGATGAATCAACATTAAAACATTTGGGTCGTAAGAGGATCCTGGTAAAATAAATCGTAGTTAATGAAATGTTTTCTTTTATTTTAAATAAATACAAAAATATCTCATTTAATGGTGCTTTTACAGAAATGCATGGTCACATAAAATTTTTTGCCTGTATTGTATATTTGGAAAAGTTAGTATTAACTTTCTACAAGTACATAAATACATACATACATGCATACTATATATATATATATATATATATATATATATATATATATATATATATATATATATATATATATATATTTGCCTATAAATACAAACAATTCTCATTTAATGGTGTTTTTACAGAAAAGCATGGTCCATCAAATTTTTTGCCTGTAGTGAATATTTGGAAAAGTTAGTATTGACTATCTACAAGTACATAAATACATATATATATATATATATATATATATATATATATATATATATATATATATATATATATTTGCCTATAAATACAAAAATGTCTCATTTAATGGTGTTTTTACAGAAATGCATGTCTCATCAAAAGTGTATATTTGTAAAAGTTAGTATTAACTTTCTACAAGTACATAAATACATATATATATATATATATATTTGCCTATAAATTACTGCAATGTTTAACCATTTAATCTTGTTGGCTATAGCTAGGTATTTTCGTAGTTACTGGGTAGCCAGATAATGCTATATTTAACTATTGAACAGAATATAAATCGCCCCCAAGAAATATTTATATATCGTATTTTTGTCAAACAAATGACACTAACTTAACTTATAAATATATCCCGAATGATTTTCGTCGAGTGTGCTAAAACGTAATGCGTGTATAACCTGTCAAACTTCACATTACACAACTTTAGCGTACTATTTCCACTAAGATTATTCTAGCTGGTACTAATAAAGATTTTGTTAGAGATCGCCGTCTTCCGTGTCCCTTGAAGACAAAGGAATTCACGGCTCTCCACAAGTTACCGTAGCATATAATAAATTTTCTCTTTTTTATATTTCTCCTGACTTCGTTCCACCATCCACTTACTCAAGCTCCCAAAAGTAGGTTATGCGTTCTTTTCCTCTGTCCCTCTGACTTCAATTTGTCCTGTGAGTATCAGATTCTCCAAGCACTCTTTCCATTGTGTGGGCTAGAAATTTCAAATGATTCTTCCTGGTGTTAAATATGAGTTTCCATTTGTTTACATTTTTTCTAAAACCTCGTCGTTGCTCGCATGTTCGGTCAATGGTATCCTCATCAGCCTTCTGTAGAACCACATTTCTGTTGCTTTAACCCCGCTTGTCTTTCATATGACCTGTCAGTGTCAGATTTTCTAATTCCTCTTTCCTCATTAGGTACCCTAGAAATTTCAAATGTTTCTTCCTGATGTTAAGTATGTGTTTTCTTTTGTTTCCATTTTCTCTAAAATGTCGTCATTGCTCAAATATTCGGTCCATGGTATCCTCATCAACCTTCTGTTGAATCCAATTTTTGTTGCTTCATGTCTCTTCTTCATCTTGAGGAGATTGCCCAGCATTCGCTGCCATATAGGAGGATTCGTTGGTGATGTCTGAGATAAAAGAAAACGGCCTCGGGTCCACTCACGGTAGTGGGTTACTGAATAAAATTGATTTTTGAACATAAGTATTGTACATTATGAGAATATAATAATGTCTGAATCTAAACTGGTTAAATTTGTAGAGGTGAGGAAGCATCCTCTTGGGAGTCTGTTGCACAAATTAGCGGCTCTTGAGAAGCTGTTAGAATGGAACTTCTCACCAACTGAATATGAAGGGAATGTGGATGGTTCAATCCTGTGTACGTAGCAGGATCTGGACTGGTGGAACTAATGAATGTAATTCATCTTCAAATTGGAAGAGCAATAGATAACGGTAGGCTTGCTTCATTTCGCTTGTGAAGAAGCGGTCATATGGTGAGAACTAATTCATCACCCACACGGCCGTTGATTCCATCGGTGAAACCGTTTGCCCTGGCCTTTGACTTCAGTCTAGAAAGTCTTTCGCCTATCTATAGCATGTCATCACGGCAGTGACTGCTTATAGATTCATGGCGCCCTGACTACCCCATTGTGCTAGATGGCCGTTGACCTTACAAGAAAGTTCATCTGCCCTTTGACAGTTCTTGGTGTTAATCCTGTTCATCATCTTGCCACGCTCTTGACCTTTTCTTACGTTAAATAAATTTAAAAATATTACTAGTACCATATGTAGCCCATATATATATATATATATATATATATATATATATCAAGTATGTGGTGCAGATCAATTTACATTACATGATTATATATATATATATATATACAAATGAGAGGAGAAGATGGAGTAAAAAATACACTGTTCGCAGCATTTACTTATAAAAATTAATTTTAATTCTGCCCCCACCCCCAAATTTAACTTTCGGAAAAGTGGTAGCACCTTGTTTTAATTTTCCTTAAAAATCATTTAATCACCAGTTACTTACCATCGGCTGAAGAAATACAATCATAATATTGAAAAATGAAAGCTTTTGTATAACGATGTTTTTATTATAATCTCTTATAATAATAATAATAATGATAATATATATATATATATATATATATATATATATATATATATATATATATATATATAGAGAGAGAGAGAGAGAGAGAGAGAGAGAGGGGGGAGAGAGATGAAACATTTTTGGATTTTTATTTAGGTTTGTTATATTATTTCGTTATTTTACACTAGTAGAAATGCTCGGTCACTGATGGCGTCACCCCCCGCAAAATGTTTATGTCCATTCCTTCGTTCAGATTTTCTTATACTGCTCGGTTTCCTACTCGAAGTCTAAACAAATCAGGTTCTCAAGAATTAATGGGTTTATTTTTAATCCGACATTTTTATTACTTCAAACTTTATTTTTTATTGGACACTTCGAGGAAATCAGAACGAAGAGATGTGCCTTCCTTGAAAGGGTAACTAGAAGCTTGCAGATCATTCAAAATCTCCCCGCATCAGACTGCGGTTTCTCCTACAAAGGTGGATGCATGTTTGATCTATAAGAAATATTACCTTGAATTTTTATTTAATGAAACGTTATCGACCATTTTAATTTTGGAAATGTATTTCGTTCGTTTTAATTTGACAAAAAAAGAAAAAGAGACAGAGAGAAAGAAGAAAACAGAAAAGAAAAAATGAAAGAAAGAACGAACAAACGAAAAGAAAGAAACAATGGAAGAAAGATAAACGAAAGGGAGATAGAAAGAAAGAAAGAAAAAAAGATTCAGAGGAAGAACCTGTTAATGAACGAAAGAAAGAAAGAACAAAAAAAAAAGTGAAAGAAAGAAAAACCAAAGAATGAAAGAGAGAAAGAAAAAAGAAAGCAGGAAAAACGGGAGAAAAAAGAGCGAAAGAAAAAAGAAAGAAAAACAGAAGGAAGTAGTCAAGAAAGCAAGCAAATAAGCCAGCAAGAAAGAAAGAAAGAAAGAAAGAAGAAAGAAAGAATGAAAGAAAGAAAGCAAGAAAGAAAGAAAGAAAGCAAGAAAGAAAGAAAGCAAGAAAGAAAGAAAGAAAGACAGAATGAAAGAAAGAAAGAAAGCAAGAAAGAAAGAATGAAAGAAAGAAAGCAAGAAAGAAAGAAAGAAAGCAAGAAAGAAAGAAAGAAAGAAAGCAAGAAAGAAAGAAAGCAAGAAAGAAACCAAGAAAGAAAGCAAGGAAGCAAGAAAGAAAGAAAGAAAGAATGAACGAAATAGACTGACATGAAGATGGACAGGTGTAGACGCTGATAACTACTTAAAATTCAAGATAAATAAATCTGAAGCTAAAATCTGGCCTATTGTTTGTTTGTCCTTTGATCACGCATGTCTAAACGTCGGCGATACCTCGCCAAGAAAAATGTTATTCTTCAGTTGTTTCACAACGGAGCATAAAAATATCACCTGCGCCAAACAGACATTTCCCACGATGCCCTCGGTCAAGTACTGAAACCCCGTCCGAATATCGCTGGTAATCCTTCTCCACTCGCATGATAGTTTGAATGTTGACTCAGGCCAATCTGTCTAACCGACAGTCAAGACTTTGGAGGAGGGTTTAATAAGCCAGAAGCTGGAGATGTCATTCCATAAACCATCTATGGTTGTTGACGCACTGAGAAAAATAAGTGTATAAAATACATCCGCGTAATTACACATACGTACATTGGGTATATTTGAACAGCAATATTAGATTTGCGCAGGTTTGGTTGAAGGCAAACGAAAATTGATTTTACATTTATTTTTAATCATTTTTTTTTAAAGAGACGGGTTGTAAGTTAATGGATGCTTATGTGAAACTAATTTTTTTTTAAGTCTTGTGGCCATTACTACGCATGCGCTTCTGCCATTACAGAGGTGTTTGTAATGGCTGCTACGACGAGGCGAATTTTTTTTTTTTTTAAATTGGTTCCTTCGGTAAACTTTAAAAAACCCTTCCCGAATTTTACACTTGTTAATCGGGTAATTACTTGAAGGATTTCAGCTGGAAAAGATTAAATTGCGCACAGACAACTGCAGGAAAGGTCAGGATTGCTTTTAGACATGAGAATTCAGTGATGAAACCTTAACGATCCAATAAATTGCACCCCACCAAAATAATAATAATAATAATAATAATAATTAATAACAAAACTGATTTCAGAAAAAAACTTATTTTTGGGTTGGTACCTTCTAATATATTGCAATAGGATTCAGCGTAAACAATGTTTATTATATATTATTTTTTTAAGCATTTCACCTCAAGCAAGTGGGGGTGCCTCTAGCACGGAAGAAGTTAAGGAGAGTGGGAGCAAGAGTAAAGACGGGTTTGAGGAAAGGATATAGAGAAGGACTGGGATCGAGATCATGGCATTGCGTTAGAAGAAGCTGTTGGAGTAGAAAAGGCGGTTATATTTAACCGTTTCGACAGTAAAAGGGTGGAATCGAGATGCCAATGTAGTAGCCCGGTTAAATTCATGCAATTGGGGTACCAGTAAAAGTAGCTCGTCAGAGCAGTTGCCATGAAAATATTTATAGAAAAGACCGAGGGAAGCCACAATACGTCTGTGAGAAAGTGACTGCAGGCGAGATGCCAGGTCAGAACCTATCACATTGCATATCCGTCTCTGGATTTTGTCGACGACCTCGAGATGAACAGCGGGGTACCGGACCATATATGGCAAGTGTATTCAACGCAGACAAATTGTAGATTTGTAGATATGACGAAAAAGCACACAGACACACAATTTTTTTTTTTTTTTTATATTTATTGTTTTAATCATTTTTTTATTCGGCTTGTGTTTGAGATAAAACTAAACCCAACAACCAAAAGAAAACAGAATTAGAGTATGGACATTTTTATTGATTCTCCAAGATTAATTTACAGTTGAAATACGTGCACAAAGTCTTTTGAAAGATTTCAGCTTTCATAAGACATTATCGAAGAATTTTTCTCTGAATTTCTGGAATTATGAGTCATCGTAATTTACACTATACATATCTGGACTATCCCCGCCCCCATCTTTGTTACCACAACGCTTCGACCGTTCTGCTCTCTAGCCTTCGTTGGTTGTATAGCGATCTGAGCATGAAGCCTTTATTTAATCTCCGGGAGTATATTTTTTTCATTCCACTTCTCATGTCTAGAGATATCCGGAAATATTGGCCTCGTGGGTAAAATCGTTGTTTTGTTAGTTTGGTGACATAGTTCAATCCCTGGGTCGGGCAGTCTATGGAAACAGGCGAGTGATCGCTGAACAGTGCTAAATAAAAATAAGAACTATATGATATCCTTAGACATGAGTAATGGAATGAGAACTGTCTACTCTTGTAGATTAAATAAAGGGCTCAGTTCGGAATTCATTGTAGGTTACCATGATGAAGGCCGGAGTGCACAACGGTCGAAACGTTGTGATGACAACAACAAAGATGGAGATAATAGTCCGAATAGAAATAGCAGATTAATAAATAAGAGTTTTTTCTTATTGCTTAGGTTGGGTCTGTATTTATTTAATTTATTGATTTAATCATTTTTCATTCAGGTTGTGTTTGAGGTAAAAATAGCCCTAACAATCAAAAGAAAAGAGACTTAGTGTTCGGACAATTTTATTGATTCTCCAAGATTAATTTACAGTTAAAATTCTTGCACAAAGTCTTTTGAAAGATTTTGGCATTCCTAAGACATTATCGAAGAATATTTTCTGAATATCTGAAATTATGATTTAGCATAATTTACACCATTTATATTCGGACTATTCCTTTCATCTTTCTTACCACAGCTCTTCGAAGTAAATAATAAACAAATTTTAAAATAAACTATGAATGCACACATAAACACAAGTAAACGAAATAACAACAAATAAAAACAAATAATAAAATAATAAATGATGAATAAAAAAATTAACAAACAAAAGTATAAAATAGCCTCAAAACTGCATTCAGATCCACAATTATTTCCACTCAATAGCCCTGAGAGTAATTTGGAAACATAACCGTTACCGTCCGCCAAAATAACCGTTAGAATAATACAACAGACCTACACATAATGCACCGCTGACCAGCATATATAAAATGTCGAGCCAAGACACAACACACACAGCCTGACGACTATGTTTACACAGGAAACTGCCACTGCTGGATACTAACTTCAATCGACATTTTTATATTTATATACGCTCTATCACTAACATTGTGCACTTTAATTCATACATTTAACATACAATAGAATTATATTTTTATCATTATGTATATATATATATATATATGACCCCAAAAAACGGGAATTTTTGAAGTGCGTATTGCCAGACATGAGCAAGTGGCAACACTGCGAGACAGTGACCTTGAGCAAGTAAACATTTTAGTAACGAGAATGAAATTCACAGTATCTGAGCTGAGATGTTGCAGCAGTCAATGAGGAATCTCAACAGCAGATTTCAAGAATGCATTCTTACAGGAGGACGCCATCTACAGGACGTATTTAAAAAAAAATGAAAATTCCATCATTGTTTCTTTAATGGCATGTTTTAAGGTTTCAATTACTATGAATTAAATATTTTTCTTCCATCACTCTTGGTTTCATTCTATTGTTAAAAAGTTTCCGTTTTTTTTGGGGTCACCCTATATATATATATATATATATATATATATATATATATATATATATATATATATATATATATAAATATAAAGGCACGGTGGAGTAATGGACAGCGGATGGATTGGATTGAGGAATCTATTACATTCACTTGCGTTCTAATAATCTTGGGAAAGGTATGAATCGTTATCTTCTCCAGGACAGACTTGGTTCTATAGCTAAGGATGGCAACTGGTCTAGGAGAAGGACAAGCCTGAATTATACGGATATAACATGGCAAAATAGCACGTATCTAAGTTGATCAAATAAAGATTTATGTTCGAAATTTAAGAACTGTTATAATGAAGCAGGCACCAGAAGAAGATTGGAGAACATAGCACATATATATATATATATGATGAAAATGTGGAAAAGACAAAGCAAAATCCGAATATGTGAGTTTACTGTTTTTATTTTGTTTTTGTTATATATATATATATATATATATATATATATATATATATATGAAGAAATATAGTCTTAAAGTGAGCTATATTTATGGGATGAAGTGCTCAATATCAGAGATAGAGCGTGTGTAAATATAAAAGTGGACATGGAAGTCAGCACTTGGAGGCGACACTCTGTTTCATGCTAGTGCAATCGTCAGGCGACTAGTGCTGTTATTTTTCTCGGCTATTTATATAAGGGTCAGTGGTGCATTATGGGTAGTCTATTTTGGCGGTTACTTTTACCGGAAGTCGCTTATTTGTTTATTTATTTATTTCAAATTATTTTGCTTGTTTTTTTGTTTGTTTTTTTTATTTTTATTTTTTATCTTATATATTTATTTATTTTTTTATTTTGATCGGTGTTTTTGGTTAACGTAGTAAAAATTTGTTTATATAGCTTATTGTTGGTAGTCTATAATGGCCGTCATTTACCGGAAGTCGCTTGTTCGCTTATTTATTTGGGTCAAATTGTTAAGCTTGTTTTTATTTATTTTCATTTTTATTTTTTATCTTATATATTTGTTTATTTGTCATTGATTAAATCTATTTGTTGAATTTTGGGGTGTGATGTTGTGGTTCGTTCTGACTATTATTTTGGTGGGAACAGTTTTTAATTTATCTATCTAGGTTGGTTATCTTTATTTGTTTTTTCTAAACGGCTAGTTTATCGTAATCGGTTGTTAGTTTATTTATATATTTGGATGTATTTAGATCGATTTATTATACTTGTTGTTATTTATTTGTTATACTATATATTTTTGGCTTTCGGTTTTTAAGTAACGTAGTATATTATCTTTTATTAATGTTTTTTTTTTATTTATATAACAGTTATAACTTTCGTGCGTTCTTTTGTTTTGATTTTGTTTCGCACATTCTAACAGGTGTTGTTTTGGGATTTGTTTGGAGTAATTTATTTTGCTTATTTTATTGTTGTTTGTTTATATATTTATTTATTTTTCTATTTTATGTTACGTAGTAAAAATTTGTTTTCATGTCTGCATTTTGAGATTAGCTCGGATCTTTTATTTAATAATTTATTTTGATCTGGGAAGGTAATGATAGCTATTTTTTCCTCCAAGCAAAGTTTGCAAGTTTTTGATAGGTTGTTGTAGGCTGCTGATTCTTTCCTTATTTTCCAAGATATTTTTGGTGTGGTGTGTGTTTTGTTTTTTATTTCCCAGTTATACTTAGAAAGCATTGTGCTGTTCGCATATTTACTATTTGTGAAAGACATTTTGTGTACATAATTTCTTTGTTTCCATGGTCCTTCGGTTACTCCTATGTATACTTTTTCTTCATTATCTGCTGATTTTATCGTGGCTTGGTAGATTACGTTGTTTTGTAAACAATTACCGTTTAAGGGACATTCGTTTTTTATTCTGCAGTTGCACGTGGGTTTAATTTGTTCGTGTGGTTTGTTAATAATTTTCCTGTTGTGCTTTTTTATTATTTGTGCCATGTTCTCGGTGCAACTGTAGCTGATTTTTACTGTGTTTTTGTTGAATGTTTTGTGTAGGGTGCTTGATTCCGGGGAGTGTTTGTGTAAAAGTTTGAATAATATTTTTCCTATGTTTGTTTTTACGTTTTTACTGTACGGAGAGTTGAACCATATGATATTTCTTTTCCTGTTGGTCTTTTTTGTGTTCTGCGGTGAGTATGTGAGTGTTGCTTGTAGACTACGAAACAGCCCTAAAAGATAGCGGATTTAGACAAGGTACTACAGTTAAGTTTTTTATTTAATTTTTCTTGTGTACCAACAAGAGCTTTCTTTGTTGGACAAAGGGTATGTAAGAACTGTCCAAATGTTTTATTTTTCCGAGCGCTTTCGGCTATACCTTTAGCCATTATCAAGGATGATTTGATTTTTCAGCTTAATTGAGTGTGTGCATTATGTATATGTCTTAGTGTGTAGTAGTGGTGTTTTAATTTCCAAATACGGTTAGCACGTTGTGGCTTTGTTCGTAGTTAATATTGTTATGGGTAGGCTTTTTCTTTTTTATTATTAAAGCCTCCATTATTTTTAACCTTTTTTTACAGGTGGAAGCAATTAATATATTTGTGTTTTCTACTAGTATATTTCTAATGGAGTCTGGTAAATTTTTGTGTGTGTTTAAATGGGTTCTAATGGAGCTGTGCTCGGATAGGTGTAACGTAAGACGCCTGGATAAGCATGTGGTTGTGTAACCGATGTAATTATTAATGAGCTGAAAAATCAAATCATCCTTGATAATGGCTAAAGGTATAGCCGAAAGCGCTCGGAAAAATAAAACATTTCGACAGTTCTTACAGACCCTTTGTCCAGCAAAGAAAGCTCTTGTTCGTACACAAGAAAAAAAAATTAAATAAAAAACTTAACCGTAGTACCTTATCTGTCGTTTTTAATGAAACTTGCACACACACACACACACACACATATATATATATATATATATATATATGATTCTGGGATTAGTATGGCAAAAAAACCCATAGCTAACTTGATGAAATAAAGATTTATGTTCGAAATTCAATAACGATTATAATGAAACAGGCACCAGAAAAAGATTGGAGAACAGATCACATGATCTTCAAAATTATTCTGTGTGTCGTGTCCATTCAGTTCATAAGTCATAATACCACTTTGTAACTCTTCGTAGCTCTAAGCAATTTTTTTCCTCTTAATATCACTGTCAGTTCATATTTTGCCATCCTATTTACAAAAGCTCGTTAGGTAGGTACCTCGCTATTTTCTACTGTACATCTATGTGCTATGATTTGCAAGCCCTCTTTAATCGTAAAGCGTACACGAAATTTACCTCTCTGAATCAAAGTATAAGCTTCCTTTTTGTTGTAATTTTATTTACAACGTTTTTGTTGGCCCCTTGCCTTGTTAACGGTATTCCCAGCATAATTTGATAAAATAACATTTCCGGTTTTGGTTTGGTTTGGTTTGTTTTACGGCATTTTTATTGCTGGTAATATATCTTTTTAAAAATATATTGCTTGTAATATTTTTTCCTTCAAAAATCTATTGCAGGAAATTTTTTTTTTCAAAATTATATTGCTGGTGATATATTTTTTCTTCAAAAAGTATATTGCTGGTAATAATTATTTTTTTTTAATTTATTGCTGGTAATATATTTTTTCTTCAAAAAGTATATTGCTGGTAATAATTATTTTTTTTTAATTTATTGCTGGTAATATATTTTTTCTTCAAAAAGTATATTGCTGGTAATAATTATTTTTTTTTAATTTATTGCTGGTAATATATTTTTTCTTCAAAAAGTATATTGCTGGTAATAATTATTTTTTTTTAATTTATTGCTGGTAATATATTTTTTCTTCAAAAAGTATATTGCTGGTAATAATTATTTTTTTTTAATTTATTGCTGGTAATATATTTTTTCTTCAAAAAGTATATTGCTGGTAATAATTATTTTTTTTTAATTTATTGCTGGTAATATATTTTTTCTTCAAAAAGTATATTGCTGGTAATAATTATTTTTTTTTAATTTATTGCTGGTAATATATTTTTTCTTCAAAAAGTATATTGCTGGTAATAATTATTTTTTTTTAATTTATTGCTGGTAATATATTTTTTCTTCAAAAAGTATATTGCTGGTAATAATTATTTTTTTTTAATTTATTGCTGGTAATATATTTTTTCTTCAAAAAGTATATTGCTGGTAATAATTATTTTTTTTTAATTTATTGCTGGTAATATATTTTTTCTTCAAAAAGTATATTGCTGGTAATAATTATTTTTTTTTAATTTATTGCTGGTAATATATTTTTTCTTCAAAAAGTATATTGCTGGTAATAATTATTTTTTTTTAATTTATTGCTGGTAATATATTTTTTCTTCAAAAAGTATATTGCTGGTAATAATTATTTTTTTTTAATTTATTGCTGGTAATATATTTTTTCTTCAAAAAGTATATTGCTGGTAATAATTATTTTTTTTTAATTTATTGCTGGTAATATATTTTTTCTTCAAAAAGTATATTGCTGGTAATAATTATTTTTTTTTAATTTATTGCTGGTAATATATTTTTTCTTCAAAAAGTATATTGCTGGTAATAATTATTTTTTTTTAATTTATTGCTGGTAATATATTTTTTCTTCAAAAAGTATATTGCTGGTAATAATTATTTTTTTTTAATTTATTGCTGGTAATATATTTTTTCTTCAAAAAGTATATTGCTGGTAATAATTATTTTTTTTTAATTTATTGCTGGTAATATATTTTTTCTTCAAAAAGTATATTGCTGGTAATAATTATTTTTTTTTAATTTATTGCTGGTAATATATTTTTTCTTCAAAAAGTATATTGCTGGTAATAATTATTTTTTTTTAATTTATTGCTGGTAATATATTTTTTCTTCAAAAAGTATATTGCTGGTAATAATTATTTTTTTTTAATTTATTGCTGGTAATATATTTTTTCTTCAAAAAGTATATTGCTGGTAATAATTATTTTTTTTTAATTTATTGCTGGTAATATATTTTTTCTTCAAAAAGATTATTGCTGGTAATAATTATTTTTTTTTAATTTATTGCTGGTAATATATTTTTTCTTCAAAAAGTATATTGCTGGTAATAATTATTTTTTTTTAATTTATTGCTGGTAATATATTTTTTCTTCAAAAAGTATATTGCTGGTAATAATTATTTTTTTTTAATTTATTGCTGGTAATATATTTTTTCTTCAAAAAGTATATTGCTGGTAATAATTATTTTTTTTTAATTTATTGCTGGTAATATATTTTTTCTTCAAAAAGTATATTGCTGGTAATAATTATTTTTTTTTAATTTATTGCTGGTAATATATTTTTTCTTCAAAAAGTATATTGCTGGTAATAATTATTTTTTTTTAATTTATTGCTGGTAATATATTTTTTCTTCAAAAATGTCTTGCTGATATGTTTTTCCTCAAAAAAGTATTGCTGGTATTAAAACCTTCTCGAGAGTTCCTTTCTGCGGCTACTCGGTGTCACGCTGTCCGCTGACCTGAGATGGAACAAATGCATCGAGTCAATTGCTTCATCCACCGCAAGGAAAGTTGGCTTCCTGTTCCGGGCCAGGAAATTTTTCTCCCCGGAATCGATCCTCAAAATCTATAAATCAACCATTCGCCCTTGCATGGAGTATTGCTTGGGGTGTAAAGCTTTAAAAAAAACAAAAAACAAAAAAAAAAAACTATTTTTACACTTTCATAGAGTTCTGCCTCCTGTTTGGGGTTTAACTAATTGCCCATAGTTGGGACCCTAACATGTTCTACCACCCCGGGTCAGGATGGAGCTGGGAACATCAGCAATTAAAATGTGGTTCCACGCCCCTCAAAACCTCCTAATCAGGGGCCTTGCTGTTGGACGTAGTTTATGGCCTTTCCCAGGTCGCAGATGTATTTTATCGTCTTACCCAGGACGCGGATGTAGTTCATCGTCTTATCCAGGACACAACATTTCTAGTAATGCAAATATCTTTTTTCGTCTGTGAAGAAATTCTCCAGCTTTTGCTACCGTTTCGGATTATTAATATCCTGGATTTGTGTTCCTGAACAATTCATTTTTGTATACAGGTGGTTTGCTCCCAGTAAATCTTCGAGATCATTATTATAGAATCTTTCCAAATACTTCGAGTTCTCCTAACAGTTCAAATAGATCTTTTTGGAAAAACAAAAAATAAAAGTTGTTTCAAATGAGTCAATATATTGTACTAACCTTAGGTTAGCCTGCCTATTAAAATTAATTAGTGTAATCGCTTAATATACATACGCCCTTGTGTAAATTATTTCTTGCAGCCCTTAAGAAACAGAGTATCAGTATCAGCCCTTGAGAAACAGAGTATCAGAAGCAGCCCTTAAGAAACAGAGTATCAGTAGCAGCCCTTAAGAAACAGAGTATCAGTTGCAGCCCTTAAGAAACAGAGTATCAGCTGCAGCCCTTAAGAAACAGAGTATCAGTAGCAGCCCTTAAGAAACAGAGTATCAGTTGCAGCCCTTAAGAAACAGAGTATCAGCTGCAGCCCTTAAGAAACAGAGTATCAGTAGCAGCCCTTAAGAAACAGAGTATCAGCAGCAGCCCTTAAGAAACAGAGTATCAGCAGCAGCCCTTGAGAAACAGAGTATCAGCAGCAGCTCTTGAGAAACAGAGTATCAGCTGCAGTCCTTAAGAAACAGAGTATCAGCAGCGGCTCTTAAGAAACAGAGTATCAACAGCAGCCCTTGAGAAATATAGTATCAGCACCAGCCTTAAGAAACGTAGTATCATCGACAGCCCTTATGAAATATAGCACCAGCAGCAGCCCTTAAGAAACAGAGTATCAGCAGCAGCCCTTAAGAAACAGAGTATCAGTAGCAGCCCTTGAGAAACAGAGTATCGGCAGCAGCCCTTACGAAACAGCGTATCAGTAGCAGCCCTTAAGAAACAGAGTATTAGCAGCGGCTCTTAAGAAACAGAGTATCAGCAGCAGCTCTTAAGAGACATAATAACAGGTCTGGGCGCATAACAATCGAACCCTTGACACTCTTCCTTTTTAACTCCTTTCGAAGTGTGTGACATCAACTACGCAAGCAAGTCACAGTGAAATACAATCATTCGCAATTTTCGTTGTGTATGCAAATTTAATTCTAGGAAAATAAACTCTTAACATTTGCTTTTCTTATTTTGTTTAATAACTGTTATCGTGTATTCCAAATCACTCCCTCTGTTATTTTGTACACGTACCATTTCATCACCATTAATTCTTGTAAAATATTCCCGTAAGAGGAGGCACGGTGGAGTAATGGATAGCGGCTCGGATTTAGGAATCGGAGATTCGAATTCCAGGCGAATCTAATAAATTCACATACGTGCTAATACCCTTGGGAAAGGCATGAATCCTCCTTTTCTCTCCCCAGCTATGGGTAAATAGCAGGTTCTATAGCCTTGGGTAGAAAGCAATGGCAAACTACTGAGGGAATAAAATCTGCCTCGTCAGTCATGTATCGAAAAATACATGATCGCCCAAACGTGTATCACTGACTGAAGAAACCTTAATAATTATAGAAGCATACAACACAATAAGCCAGCATGTGCCTTTTAATTAACTCTCAATGATCAAGTAATGCCTTTAACTTAAAAAAAAAGAAAATTGATGAATTAAAAATCTCTTGAGAAATTCGTTAAAATATTCTGTTATTTTTTGAGGGATTAAAAATAATTTTCAGGATAATCTGCTTATTATTCAAGGAAATCTCCTGAAAAAAATCGTTAAAATAAAAATTATTTTGAAATAATCTCTTTTAAACTAAATCGATCAAAATGTATGATTTATTTGAATTTTTATTTTTTTTACGAGGGTCCCAATCATGGAGATGATATTCAACTGAGGGTGTGGTCGTTTCTGTGGCGGTATCGAAGCCGTTCACATGGCTGAATTTTTGGTTTATTGAATACATTTTCTCTCTTTCTAATAGGGGCCTGTGTACAATTATTCTCCCATGAATATATTTGTTCTCGTTTATATTCTAAATTCTCAGTTATCAAGAAGTCCGGGCCAATAACTACAATTAGATCATCCCATAAGTTCTGTCTGAATTTTAACTTTTTGTTAAAATGAACGAAATTTAAAGAGTATTTTATAATGTCTAATGAAGCTAAACATTATTTTTATGTTTAGATGCATTTAAACTGATCAAATTTTATTTCAGAGAACAATAAAATTAAATTTTGTTTGATTAAAAGCCTGCTAACATGGAAGTACCCAAGAATCATTTGAGGCACATAATGCTTTATGAGTTCAAGAAAGAAAAGTCAGCAGCCGAAGCGGCTAGAAACATTCACTAAGTTTATGAAGAGGAATGTGTGAATGAAAGAATTTGCAGAAGATGGTTTGCAAAATTCAGAGGTGGAGATTTCACCCTTGAACATGAAGATCGAACCGGGCGTCCAGTTGAGTCTGATGAAAAGATTCTTGAAGCAGCCCTTGAAGAAAATCCTGCTTTATCAGTTGAAGAATTGGCAGTGGTTCTCAGTTCAAACCATACAACTGTTCATCGTCATCTTCAACAACTTGGAAAAGTTCATAAACTTTGAATATGGGTGCCTCATGAATTGCCTGAAAACAACCTCAAATCCCGAGTTGACATCAGCTCTACTCTCCATTCTCGCCAACTTGTTTCACCTTTTTTGGATAGACTTCTGACTGGGGACGAAAAATGGACCTTTTATCGAAATCTTAAGCGTCGTAGACAGTGGCTTGGTAAAGGGGAAGGACCCCAGCCACAGCCGAGAAGGGAACTTCATGGGCTTCTGGTGGGATTGCCAAGGAATAATCCACTTTGAATTCTTAGCACTTAATGCAACAATTAATGCTCAAATATACTGTCAGCAATTAGAGCGTTTGAACCAAGCTTTGAGGAAAAAAGACCTGCTCTAGTGAATCGAAAACGGGTGATGTTTCATCAGGATAATGCACGACCACACATAGCAAGAATCACGTCACAAAGAAGGACTTGGTTAGTAGAAAATTCCTCATCCACCTTATTCTCCCCACCTTGCTCCTTCAGACTACCATTTGTTTCGTAGCTTACAGAATCATTTGAAAGAAACAGCTTTTGTAACACAGGAAGAGGTTAAAACTGACATTTGTGAGTTCTTCGAATCAAAGCCAAAAGAATTGTACAATAATGGAATTAGTAAGCTTATTAATAGATGGAAGGAAGTAATAGATAATCAGGGGAAATACATTGTTGATTGAATCTGTAATTAAATATAACATTTGGTCACTTGTTTTCTTTATTCAAAATTCGGACAGAACATATGGGATGACCTGATACATCACAAAGAAGATATTTAGCAATTTTAACACATACTAAAGTATATATACGTTGTATTACTATATATACTATATTGTATAACAGATATATTGACGTGGACTTGTATAAAAATACGTATGCCGTTGGCACACTGAATGAGTTTAAAACCCTAAATCGGCACATAGTCACCAAAAGGTTGGCGACCCCTGAAGATGGGCTGTAAGTTCCACACCGTGAAATTTTCCGGCAGATTTGTCATCTTTCGCCAGCCAATGCTAAAGTTCCAACTGCGTGCTATTTACATGGGGTGGGGGGAGAATTACTTAAATCCTACCAAGATTATTTGTGCGTAAAGGAATGTAACGATTTCGGTTGGAGATCGAACTCGGATCTCATTCGGAACACGCAGAACTCACACATTCATACATACATACATACATACATACATACATACATATATATATATATATATATATATATATATATATATGAATTACAATTAATGAGATCCAAACGACTTACCACATACAGATGATCATTTCGTCCATGGGAAAGTAGTTTTTCCATGGACTTATCAATGCAAGTACAGTTACCATGTCTGGAAGATTAGCTTTGATTATTCTG
This sequence comes from Acanthosepion esculentum, assembly GCA_964036315.1. Classification (NCBI taxonomy): domain Eukaryota; kingdom Metazoa; phylum Mollusca; class Cephalopoda; order Sepiida; family Sepiidae; genus Acanthosepion; species Acanthosepion esculentum. Next base: position 21,578,701 of record OZ038511.1, on the reverse strand, counting down.
TCAGTGTATATTGCAAGGTTCAATAAAATTGTTTCAGATCCTGTCTTAGTAACCGGGTCTGGGTGGTCTTCATACCAATTTCTGAACACCACCCTGACTTGGTTATTATTATTATTATTATTATTATTATTGTTGTTGTTGTTGTTGTTGTTGTTGTTGTTGTTGTATTTTCGAATTTCTTACATCGACCTACTATAAAAAGATTCTGTAAGAAGCATACATGAACTATCTCTTGTTTGGGGACATTGTGGCACTGGAACCTAACCCACGTACATCGTAAAAGAGTCCACGATATATATATATATATATATATATATATATATATATATATATATATATATATATATATATACAGACACACACGTACGTATATATATATATATATATATATATATATATATATATATATATATATATATAAAGAGAGAGATACTATATGCTACCATATTGTAGAACAGGTGTGGCCAAAGAGTCTTTTTCTTCACATATCTGGGTTGAAAGTCAAAGAGCCATTCACTCAGGCGTAGCGTGTCTTGAGCAAGTATACCTGGCGAAAGCCAATCCGTTTCTTATTCAAACCACAGGTGATATTTTGCAATTTGATGCCTCATCTTGATCACGCGTAGGTGACAGTTGATCCCATAGAGGAACGAAACGGTGTCGTCACTGCCCTAGCTGAATACATAATGTATTGCTGGTAATATTTTTAACAGGAATACATTTCCGAAAAAAAATTTAACAGCAGTACATTAAAACATACCGAGTGAAGATAGCTCTGGCTGACACCAAATTAGTTATGTTTCAATCGTGGCTTGAGGCATTCGGAAGTCTAGTCGCACTGAGGAGCTGTGATACAGCGAAACAGTACTGTCTGTGAAAGACATAATTTAGCTCTTGAAAATACATTTCAATTGAGCACTGTTGAGTGATAAGCTAATTCTATAAACAACAGCCACCTGCACTAATGCAAAGCTCTTCAGTAAAATGAATGGAGCACTTTGGCTGATGGGCATTTGTTTACATTTGTAAAAACAATACGCTAGATTTAGTTGTGTAACTCTACCGAATGAAGATAGCTCTGGCTGACACCAAATTAGTTGTGTTTCAATCCTGGCTTGAGGCATTCGGAAGTCTAGTCGCACTGAGGAGCTGTGATACACCGAAACAGTACTGTCTGTGAATAATATATATATATATATATATATATATATATATATATATATATATATATGTATGTATGTTGAGTCTTGACTCAATGTTGAATCTCGCCTATTGCATGGAATAATAATGCACACAAAATGTACTTAGAACAAGAATGTATTATAACAAGAAAGTGTACACAATAAGTACATATAGTATTTCTGTATATTTCTGGGAAGACGTTCCTGGAGAATGTGTTGACTAGTCGCAGTCGATCAGAGTCTCTAGTTGGATCTCGTGATTCTATCTCTCGTCTTCCGGTACCAACCATTATTTATATAGTTGGTAGTCACCTATGCAGATCAGGTGGATCCCACCACAACACCCCCTCCCAAGCCTTGGAATCCTTTTGGATTTCAAACTGGCTTCTATATGGGATGATTATGGTTATTTCTTTGTAGATCCCCTTTGCATAGTTCATATATATATCTGTTTTTTTTTCAATATCTTTCTCGTTTTGGATTCACGTCCAATGGGTCCGTGAACTTCTCTTACAATGTTGTTTCTATAGCACTTGAAAAAGACCTTCTCTCCGGGGGTGTATCTTTTTCTAGCTGTATACATAGTGTTCTTTATTCTATTTCTTCCTGGCAAAAGCTTGTCAAACACTGACTTAACTTTCCTAGCGAACATTAGTTCTGCTGGTGCCATGTTTGATGGTGTTCTCTGGTTAGGCGTGATTCTGTATACTTGTAGGAATTGCTGAAGCGCCTTTTCCGTTGGAACTAATGAGGCTTTCTTCAGAGCGCGCTTTAACGTATCTACAAATCTTTCTGCGAGTCCATTGGATCTCGGATGATACGGCGGCGTCGTATGTGGTTAAATTGATATAACTCACAAAATTCCTTAAATTCGTCAGAAGTGAATTGTGTACCATTGTCACTCACAATACACTCTGGCACACCGAACCGTGCAAATAGTTCATGCAAAAAAGTTGTTGTGGTATTGGACGTAGGCTTTTTGCAGCGTAGTACTTCCGGCCATTTTGTAAAGCTATCTACCACTATTAAGTAGTAATAATCTTCTGCTGGACCACCGAAATCAATGTGTAATCTTTCCCACGGATGATCCGTCTTTGGCCATGGTTTGTGTACTATAGGTGGTGCCTTAGCTGCTAACGAACACCCTTTACATCGATGAACCATGTTTTCGATATCCACATCCATTCCAATATACAAAGCTTCGCATTAAGCTTTTTGTTCTATTAATCCCCGGGTGACCCATATGAAAGTCCCGTAGGATTCTTTTCTGCAACTTTTTTGGTACTACTACTTTCTCACCATTTGCGAAAAGCATGTTACGTTTCTTTTTAAATATAGGCATAGTATTTTCTTTTAATTCAAATTTAGCTTCAAACTTGTTACATCTTCCAAGACCAGGTGTAAAGGTTTCCGGAAACTTTTTCTTTAATTCCTCTTTAATGTCCTGTCTTGATTGCGTATTACTTTCTACTTTTCTGCAGAAAGAGTTTAACGGTTTATCCCACAATTCGAATGTTTCAATAAAATCTGTACCCAACAAGTTTTCTCCATTTCTCAGAATGAAAACTTTCATTTTTTTAACGATCCCATTCAATTTCATTGGAAGTACAACCTCGCCTTCGAAGTTAATTTGCTTTCCAGTTACCGTTCGAGCGAGTTTCGTTGACTTCATTATTGTAGGCCTTTTTAAAATTTTCCATGTTTTATCGTTCATTATTGTTAAATCTGACCCTGAATCGAGTTGAAATTTGATATTCTTTTTGAATATTTCAGTCGTCACATATTTCCTCAAATCTCTATCTGATTTGATATTCGAATTTGTTTGTCTAATTCGGTTTTTGCATTTTTTCGTTTTACAACAAGATCCTTTGTGACCATTCTTTTGGCACACGAAACATTTCTTATTTCTATATGGGCAATTTACCTCCCAATGTCTTTCGTTACAACGTCTGCAATTATATGGTGGGACTTTTTTATTTTCGTTCTTTTTATTTTCTTGTCTATTTTTAAAGTACGCTGAATTTTTTCTCCAATTTTTCTCTACTGGGTACTTTGACTGCTTTTTTATTTTTTTAATATAAGCAAAACCAGCTTCTTCGATTTTTTGCGACTCTTTCTTTAAACTTTACGGCCCGTTGACACTCCTCTGCTAACTTTTGCAGGGTAAGGCCTTGTTCAGATTCGAGTTTAGACAAAACTCTACGTCTTATTTCGGCACTCTTACTGGATACCAGTCCTTGAGCAAAAATTAAGCACTTGAATTCTTCAACCGTAATCTCTGCCAATCTGAAATTGTCACAATGTCTATTCACTATAGATGCATATGTTAAGTAATCCTGATCGTCGGATTTAGAGACATTCGTGCATAACCATCGCTTATGCCAAAGCGACATATTTGCTCCAAACAGCTCTTTTAGCAATTTCACTGTTTCCGAGAATTCCAATTGAGTTGTTTTTCTCGGTAGAATAAAATCTACAAATTTGCTATGTTCTGCTGTACCTAGCTTTCTTAGTAATAGACTGACTTTTCTTGAATTCGACCAGTTTTCACAGTCTGTGTAGAAAATATCTTCATATCGTTTAAAGTACGCTTCAAGCGTTTTTTCTTCGTCTGGCACATAATTGAAGTTTCCAGCGAATTAAATATGGTGTTATTAGAATATGAAGAATTTCCCTCATTTGCCTGAAAGTTGTTTAATTTCTCCAGTGTTAACTTTTTAATTTCCAAAAGTCTTTCAACTTGTTTTTCTTGATATTTCTGTTGTCTTTCATCTTGTTTTTCCTGATATTTCTGTTGTCTTTCATCTAGTTTCTCTTGATATTTATGCTGTGCCATCTGTTGTTCCCTTATTAATAAGGCAAACTGTTCCTGCTGACGTTGTTGACTCAACTGCTGGGATTTTAATAATTCAGATATGACTTTGGATAGTTCATCCATTTTTAGCTGATAGTGTTCATGCAACAAGGAATATACTTTTAATTTGTGTATCCACGAATATCTATAAGCTGACCAAAAAAATCGAAACAACGTACGACTTTTTAATTTTATGTCTTGCTTTTACATTCACGCCCGTGCTAATCAACTTTGGTATTTTTTTTTCGTGAACAGAGAGCGTCGGACTTTTTTTTCCCGTTTTCGACTTCTGTTCGCGTATTTCAATGACAACGTCTGATTTTCTTATCAGAAGTAATTCGTCACTATATTGTTGAACAAATAATTTTTAAAAAATAATTTTTTAAAGTTTGTTACCTTTCAAAGTCGACACGGTGTATTTGTGCTCCTTTTAATCCATGCATGTGTTTGTAGTCGGCCAATTTTTCTTTTTAGCGGGTGTCTCGGTGTAGATAATTTTTTAATTTAAAATTACCGTTATTCGTTTACGACACCTTCCAATTTTTCTGAGTGAACGTTCCTTTATGCTTAGTCGTCTTTTAACGAGTTTTACATATCCAGAAGTTTAGAATCCTTCGTCGTTACGTTAACGTTGGACTTTTAATTAATAGCTTTTTTTTCAGCCTGGGTTCTTCAATGACTTGTCCCAATTGTTGAAAACTCTCACTATTAATTCTTTCTTCTTTCCTTATGGTTCGTTCTACTTCTTTGCCATTGTTGAAACTTGGCGTATGGTTTGTTCTACTTTGTGGCCATTGTTGAAACTTGACGTATGGTTCGTTCTACTTCGTCGCCATTGTTGAGTCTTGACTCAATGTTGAATCTCGCCTATTGCATGGAATAATAATACACACAAAATGTACTTAGAACAAGAATGTATTATAACAAGAAAGTGTACACAATGAGTACATATAGTATTTCTGTATATTTCTGGGAAGACGTTCCTGGAGAATGTGTTGACTAGTCGCAGTCGATCAGAGTCTCTAGTTGGATCTCGTGATTCTATCTCTCTTTTTCCGGTACCTACCATTATTTATATAGTTGGTAGTCACCTATGCAGATCAGGTGGATCCCACCACAACAATATATGAAGAAATATAGCCTTAAAGTGTGCTATATTTATGGGATAAAGTGCTCAATATCAGAGATTGAGCGTGTGTAAATATAAAAGTGAACATAGAAGTCAACACTTAGAAGCAACAGTCTGTTTAATGCTAGATGCAATCGTCGTGGCCTGACGATTGCATCCAACATGAAATAAACTGTCGCCTCTAAGTGTTGACTTCTATGTTCACTCTGATATATATATATATATATATATATATATCTTAACAGTAATACATTTTTGCTAAAAAAATATTACCACTAATACACTTGACTCTCAGCAAAACCCCTCTTTACAAAAATATGTCAATGAAACCTGATTTCTTACAAAGAATATATATTGTATTCATACGAAACCTATCCTAAAATCTTGTCGGCATGAATTAAGGTTGATATCCTGTAAAAAATAAAAAGAAGCCAAAGCACAGTGATGCCTTTATGAACGTTGAAATTTAATAATAGTTTCATCTTCCCTTTTGTCACGCTGTTTGTCTTGCCACCCGACTCACTGCTGAAAGGACCGGTTTTTCGCCGATGGTGTGACATTGTAGGGATTCAATAATATTTTTTTAACAAATGTACATACCCTGTCTCTTTAATACCTGTTCATCTCTTTCTCTCTCTTTACTAATGTTTTGCTTTTTCTTAAAATCATTTATACTAAGTGACCCATTTGCGTCTTAGTGGCTTTATCGCCTTGCTTGCGTTGACATATTATGCATTTTCTTGACAGAATCTTATATTGTGTGGCCCACGCAAATATGAACACATGTGGACTAAACAAACACACATACACGTGTGTGTGTGTGTGTGTGTTTATCGCTGTTGTTTTAAATCTATTTATCTATGTTTCTTCATATCCATCTATCTATCCCAGTCTGTTCGTATCTATCTATCTATCTATCTATCTATCTATCTATCTATCTATCTATCTATCTATCTATCTCAGTCTGTTCATTATCTATCTATCTATCTATCTATCTCAGTCTGTTCCTATTTTTCTATCTATCGCAGTTTGTTCTTATTTTTCTATCTATCGCAGTCTGTGCCTATCTTTCTGTCTATTTACCTCAGTCTGTTCTATCTATCTATCTATCTATCTGTCTATCTATCTATCTATATATATATATATATATATATATATATATATATATATATATATATCAGTCAGTTCTATCTATCTATCTATCTATCTATCTATCTATCTATCTATCTCAGTCTTTTCGTATCTATCTATATATCTTCAGAGTGTATCTGACGTTTAATTACGCGATATTTTGAGAAGCATTTTTGCTCGAAAATTACATATCGTATCAACTTTCGTGCAGTTCTGAGATAATTTTAGTCCATAACATAAACACAATTCTATTTTCCTTCGACACTTTAGAGTTGCATAAGCTTGCAAATTTCTTCCTCGACAAAGACGTTTTCTTTTTCCAGAAAGCTCCGATACCGGCGAGAAATTAGGAACTTGAATTTCACTTAGAGAAAATTACGTTTACAGTCCATATAATAATAATAGTAATAAGCTCATAAGTCTGCAATAAACGAATGGAAAACAAATTGAACGGAATTATTGTCCGGAAAATAAGAATAGTATACAAGAAAGCAAGGAAGAAATCAGGAGGCCTGTAAGTCAGACGCAAAATATTGAAATGGAGGATCGAGAACAATTCTCAAAATTAAAAATCAACAAAGCAGAATCTCAGAACTATTAAACTCTCCAATGCAGAAGTCAAATTAATTCTGGATGAAGTAGACCCACATCTAAGTCCCAAAGAAGCAATATATGCATCAGCAAATTTAATAAAAAAAATTAAATATGAAGGGAAAAAAATCTCACGGACATGAAAATCCACACTGGAAAAGAAAAAAATATGGATAGAAATTAAACAACTTAGAAGTGAATTATCAATACTTGATAAACTGGCAAGAGGACCAAATGTAACGACTAGAAAAAGCAGAAGAGTCAAATTTAGGAATAAAAATGAAGTCTTATCAGTTAAAGAAAAATAAAGCAAACATTACAACTGAAGACTTAAAGAATAAGACAAAAAGATCAAGATTCTACAGACGCAATAAAATCTTTCAAATCAACGCGAAGAAATTTTAGAGAGAGATAGACAAACAAAAAATTGTCTTAATAAGTAGAGCCCGCACACTAAGAACTTCGTCCATAACGCTACCGATGTTATTGGAATTAGAAAAAAATGGAATGTGGCCATAAAAACACACCACAACCTGCCTTAAGTCTTCCTGCAGACTTGGGAGGTACTGTGACCATAGCAGACATTGAAATATAATGCATGCTGTGATTCCGGTTAAAAAATGCCAGTAATAATAATAATAATGATAATAATAATAATAATAATAATAATAATAATAATAATAATAATAATAATAATAATAATGAGAAGAAGAAGAAGAAGAAGAAGAAGAAGAAGGATAAGAATACGAAGAAAAAGGAGAAGAAGAAGGAGAAGGAGAAGAAGAAGGAGAAGGAGAAGATGTAGCAGTTGGAATCAAAACTAGAATGACGTGTTTTTCGAAGCTCCTTGAAATTTAACTTTTTTTCTTTAAAAACTTAAATATGGAATTTTGTTATTTTTACTACTATTCTAATGTACATATGAATTTTGCATCTTCTTCTACTTCTCATTATTATTATTATTATTATTATTATTATTATTATTATTATTATTATTATTATTATTATTTAATTTATCTATTTCTCTTACTAATTCTGATTGATGAATAAACAAATTTTCTTATCGGTATTATTCATATATTCCTTAGAAAGACTTCGATATTAGTTGTAGATATTTCGAAAGAAATTTTTTTCTTAGAAAAACTACGACATTTTTTCTTGGAAAGACTGCGATTTTAGTTACAGATAACGCTAAGTATTTTCGACGAATTCAGTGAATAAATAACTGAATATACAAATGGACGAACAAATGAATGATTAAATTTTGTAAATATTGATATATATATATATATATATATATATATATATATATATATATATATATAGAGAGAGAGAGAGAGAGAGAGAGAGAGAGAGAATTTATGTAAACAAATAAGTTATCAATAATCTTGTATTTTTTATATATACTCTGATAAATAATATCACCGCTTTCCTTAAATTAATCAATAAGTAAAATGTTATTTAGTTTTCAAATTTCCACGTATATTTCACTTAATATATCTTAAAAAATAGCAGATATTATTCTTTTTAAATTTCACAGCAGTAATATGTTATTCTTTGTATAAATTCTAAACTTTATGAAACGAATGTTAACTTTTTCTTTTTCCATTAATTTGTTTTTTTTTTTACAATTAATTTCTTTAAAAGGACTAATAATGCTAACAGCAACAATATTTTTTTTAAATTAATTAAGAATTTAATTGTTTAACAGGAGCTGTAGTAACAACAGTAAAAAAATTAAAAATAAATGTAACCGTCTCCTCTACTTAAATAGCTTCCTTTCTCGCACTTCCCATTTGTGGAACTCCCTTCCTCTTACTTGCTCACTCTGATGACTATAATCTTCAAATATTGAAGTGTAATTTCAATCGACATCTGACACCCTAAGCTTGTTCCTCGTCCTTTTCTGTATCTTTTCCCCAAACATACCTCTTTACTCTTGTTCTCAATCCTCTGTAACCCCTTGCATGCTAGTGGCACTCCCGCCTTGCTTGGGATCAATTGCCTTAAAAAAATATATGAAAATAACTCTTTTTTTTTCATAATTATAAACATATTAAGAATTAAACCTGGCGTTGCTAGGAAGATCTTTTTGGTTTGTTACAAAATAACTGAATTCAGAAAATACCAAACAACCAATATCACGAGGTTGGGGGGGATCTTAGGGAGCTGAGCATCCCCGTAGTTTTTGTTATTAAAAATGACACTTTATTTTTCCATTTAAATACTGGCATAAATAGTCTGCTAATCAAACAAACAAATTTAGATATAAATTCATTAACCTATTTTCATATTATTATTAATAAATTTTTAAATAAACTTAAATTAAGCTTTATTTAAACATTTAATTTAATAGTTTTTTTCAAGCAAAAGCTATAGTGAGAAAAATAATTATTTAATATTTATTTGGAGTGGAATTTAGTTTTTTTTTAAGTAAATAAAGTTTTACTTTTAAACATTACATTAGCAAACATTTCTCTGTAAATGAATTTAATTGCTATTTTGAAAGAGAGTAGAAGCAAGCAAGATACATTGAGAATTTAGTTTGAAAAGCGATTGCTTCAATTTCAAGTTATATTTGGATTTGAAAAGAAAAGAAAACCTTTAGTTAAATAAAAATTAGGAGAGGCAGACATGACTTACGGCCAATATTAATTGAATATTATTTACTTTTTTATGTTAGTTACAAACCAAAAAAATCTATGAAGTTTATTTTTTAAAGATTGCATAAAAAATTATTTTTTCATAAGATGGGCGAAAAATATTAATAAGTCAATAATACACACACACACACACACACACACACACACACACAAACAAACAAACAAACAAAAACAATTGCCCTTTAGGGTCATATTGTGTCTGTATATACAGACAAACCTCTCATCAACGGAATAACACGGCCCGTTAAAGCCAATCGTCCGTAGATGGGAACGGATTATTTTTGAGTTATAAAACTACCAGTACTTATGATCATAATGTAAATACTATAAACATGTATATATGACATAAATAAATATATACTTAATATAAATACATTAAGAAAAATAACAAAAAATAATAGATTTATCACAGCTACCTTCTCACACACGCGCTAATGTATCGTACTTTCCGTCTTTGTTTACATTTGAAAGGCCCACCACCGTCTCCAAGCGGTCACTTTGAGAACTAATACGACTCGTTCCGCTAAGCACGAATTTTTTTAAATACATCGCTGACATTTTTTTTAAATTTATTTTTGCCTGCAGATAATTTTTTATTTTGCCTCCAGATTTTATCTGTTGCATCCAAAGTCCATTGATAGGATTGTTGTCTTTATATTTATTTTATAGCCGGGCACACACACAGACACACACACACACTCGAATATTTGAATAAGTAAATATTAAACTTTTTTATCAAATGATTGTATTTAATATTATCCTTCATTTAAATTTACTTTGATGTTTTAATATCATTTTTTTAAAGTCACCCTTTTATTTACTATAGACTTGAAAATAAATTAAAGTTTAAATATATCTTAAATTCTTAATTTATGTTTACATAATGTTTTTTATTAATAACAACCAACTCCAGCATAAATAGTAAATAATTATTTTTCGAAGAAGTAAGTCTCGCTATAGTTTTTGCGTTAAAGTATGATTAAATCAAATATGTGTAAATAAACAGGGGTCGGATAAAATAATTGGAACAGGTGCAAATTCCACTCCTATATTTCAAAGACCTATTATGTTAAGAAATTTAACTAAAACTTCGTAATTGCAGGTTATATCCATTGTAAATACGTTTATTTATCTAATTTACCGTCTTTGTCTTATTTATTTTTAGAATTTAGTAAAATTTAAGCTAAATGCGTGACCTCTCCGAGTTCGAGAAAGGGCAAATTGTTGGAGCTCGCATGGCAGGAGACTTGATGAATAAGGTTGCTGAAATGTTTGGTTTTTCAAGAGCAATCATATCAAGAACTATGACGCAATTCGAGAAACAGGGCGAAACCTCTAGCAACTGTAACAGTTTGGGCCAGACTTGCAAGCTTACAGACAGGAACCGACATGCATTGAAACGCAATGTGGCAAAAAATCATCGGATGAACTGCGGCCAAAGTGACTGCTGAGTTGAATAATCATCTGAATAGTCCAGTTTCTACTAAAACTGTTCATCATGAGCTCCATAAGGCTGGATATCATGGAAGAGCCGCCGTAAGGAAACCTCTTCACTTGCAACATTCAAAAGAGGTTGAAGTTGTGCAGAGATCACAATGCCTGGTCTGCAGACCAATGGAAGCAAGTCATATTCTCAGAGTCCAGTTTTTCTCTTTTCCCAACTTCAGGGCGGGTTTATGTGTGGAGGCAGTCCAAAGAAGCTTACAACCCTGACTACATTCTTCCAACAGTGAAGCATGGGGGTGGATCAATGATAGTTTGGGCCAGCATATCATGGAAATGTCTTGGTCCAATAGTTGCCCTACATGGTAGAATCAACACCAAAGATTACCTGAAGATTTTGGGAGATCATGTTAATCCAATGGCCCAGACTTTATTCTCTGATAGTGACTGCATCTTCCAAGACGATAATTCTCCAATACATACTGCTCTAGTGGTTTACAATTGGTATGAAGAGCATGAAGGTGAGCTAGAACACATGGAGTGGCCTCCCCAATCTCCAGATATCAATATTATTGAACATTTGTGGTGCATTTTGGAGCAACAAGTTAGGAGCCGCTATCCTCCACCGTCGTGCCTTAAAGAGCTGGAGCAGGTTTTAATGGAAGAATGGCTGATAATTCCTCTGGAAGACAGGAAGCTGTATGATTCTATTCCTAGACGCATTAAAACTGTATGTGAGGCTAAAGGAGGGCCAACTCCAAATTAAATAAATTTTCTTTGAATTTAACAAGTGTTTCAATTATTTCGTCCAACCTCAGTATCTTAATTGAGTTTATTTACTTTATTTAGATGTTTTAGTCAGACAAATACTGGAATATGTGAATTATTAAATATTACATTTTTTTAAAAATAATTGTATTTAATATTCTTCTTTTAAATTTACTTTGTTGTTTTAATATTCATTTTCTTTAAGTTACGCTTTTATTTACTGTAAATGGGAAAGTAAATTCAGGAGAATAGAAATTTTAAAAATACATACTTGAATAGCGTTTAGCAGAATAAAAAGATAAAAACGAACGGTAATTTGATTCGAGAATAAGTGTTCTTACTGTTCGTTTTTACTTTTTAATTCTGAGAATATCGAATACATTCTAATGCATTTTAATTTTAAAATATTTTCGTAAATACAAATTATACGATGATAAATCATTTTACAAATAGCTGGCTTCGGTGATAATGAGTCTGTATACATATTTACTTTGTCATGAACTAAAGTAGTTTTTTTGTTAGTTTTAGCCGCATACACACAGAGACACACACGCACATACAGACAACTGCCCTTCATATATACATAAATAATGTTTTATTTAAACAATACGCTAGTATAATAATATCTTGTTTCGTTGAATAGCTTCTTTTTGCAATGTCTTTTCCCACCGTCTTTCTTTTTGAATTCCGATTTTATCTCTGTTTCTTGGCAACCCATCTAGGAGAAGGAAAACTCCGAATAACAAACCGAAAGTCAATGTTTTAACCGGGCGAGAAGTGAATTGATGCCGCGTTATTAGGTCGCAAACGATGCCCGTCAGGCTTCGGAAACCTGTCTGTAAAAGAGCTTTTACGCAATGTGCCGGGCAACTTTGGGTAGGCTTTTGTAACCGTGCGTCACTCGGGAGAACAATATGAGAACTAAAAGTCAAACCAAAAAGTTCAGTATATCTCTTCCAGCTGATAAACAGGGAGCTACCTGAGGTAAAAAAAAGTCTGCCATAGAACAAACTCGGGCACAAATAATGAATCGTCAGGTCCCCACAACCGAGATAATCCCAATTATGACCCTGTGAGTTCTCCAACTAGATGCACAAGCGTTCATTTAAAGAAAGAAAACGTAAATTGGTCTCGTGAGGAGTGCAAAGCCCGTATGACTTCATCTTTGAAGCGTTGCACAAAGCCCAGAAGAAGAAAAAAACATTACTGGTCAAACATATAACTTTTGGTGAGAAAAGGTTGGGCAAGCAATTAGAAAGTACGTTGACGAAAATAAACTAGCCAATATAAGAAGGGACATCATGAAAAATAACCGAATGGCAATCAGAATGGGTGAATCAATAAAAATGAAAGGGAATCGGAAATGGATATAAAAAATACTAACATCATACAAACCACAGATCATAATGAAGAAACTGAGCTAAACACCTATCCCTGTGGAGATAATGCTGAAAGTTTAGAAGAGTTGGAAAGGCGGGATCTTAGTCGGTCACGAGCCTGCAATTAAACCAGTCCAAAACACATTGCACCGAATTATTTTACGGAAAGCAAAAATAGTATACAAGAAGCCAAGGCAGAAATCATGAGTCATATATGTCAGACACAAAATATTGAAATGGAGGAACGAGAACAACTCCCAAAATTAAAACCAACAAAGCATAAACTCAAAATTATTAAACTCTACAATGCAGCACTCAAAATGATTCTGGATGAAATAGACTCACATATAAATCTCATTGAAGCAATATATGAATCAACTAAAGAATTAACAATCAAAGTAAAAAAGGCAGTCTCACAGACAAGAAGATCCCTCTTGGCAAAGTAAAATTGAAAAAAAGACATTACTCGTCAAACATAACTTTTGGTGAGAAAGGTTTGGACAAGCAATTAGAAAGTACATTGACGAAAATAAACTAGCCAATATAAGAAGGGACATCATGAAAAATAACCGAATGGCAATCAGAATGGGTGAATCAATAAAAATGAAAAGGAACTGGAAATGGACACAGAAATTATTAACATCACACAAGCCACATATCATAATGAAGAGACTGAGCTAAACATCAATCACTGTGAAGATAATGCTGAAAGTTCAGAAGAGTTGGAAAGGCGGGATCTTAGTCGGTCACGAGCCTGCAATTAAACGAGTCCAAAACACATTGAACCGAATTATTTTACGGAAAGCAAAAATAGTATACAAGACGCCAAGGCAGAAATCAGGAATCATATAAGCCAGACACGAAATATTGAAATGGAGGAGTGCGAACAACTCCCCAAATTAAAACTCTTGGTAAAAGAAAAATTGAGAAAGAGATTGAACAACAAAATGGTAAATTATCAGTACTCGATGAACTGGCAAGAGGAACAAATGTAAAGACTAAAAAAGGCAGAAAAGTCAAAAGACAATACAAAATTAGGAATGGAAAAGAAGTCCTATGAACTAAAGAAAAAAAATAAAGAAAACAATACAAATGAAGTCTTAAAGAATTTCTTTCTACCCAAGAAGAATGACACAAATGTCAAAACAATCTACAGACCAATTACATGTCTTCCCACTATTTTCGAACTGTCGACATTTATTTTGACAAAAGAGACATATTTGTTCTGAGGAGAAAATGACATACTTCTTCCTGAAAAGAAAATGATGCAAACGTATGTAAAGACTAATTACGGATGTAAAGACTAATTACGGATGTAAAGACTAATTACTTATTAATAGGATGATCTTGAAAAACTATTTCACTACAAAGAAAAATCTCAGTACTGCCTGGATAGATTACCGTAAGGCATTCGATACAGTATCCAATTCTTGGATCTTATTGTCATTAAATATATACAAGCTATCACTGGTTGTCATCAACAAAGTATGTCGATATAAAAAAAACACTTTACCTAATTTATATAAATGGAAACTATAAGTCTGGTGAAAGAAGCATCAGCAGAGGAATATTTCAAGTGAACTAATTGTCTCCCTTACTATTTGGTACATCCCTAATAGTATCAACAAGAGAACTTAACAAGAGGGAATATAACTATAAGATATTTCAAAAGAAAATAAGCCATCTATTTTACATAATTAGTCAAACAACACGAAAACAGAAAGTAAAATATTCAATCATGAAAGGAGGTTGTAAATAATAACGAGATTTACATTTAGTAGATTCTGTAGAGAAAAAAAAACAGAACCCAAGAACCAATTGTTAGAGAAAAAATATTTAAAAAGAAAACCAGGGATAAAGCTCTTGAACCTAAGGAAACAACCCTGGTAAGACAAACCTCTGCATGTCCAAAACGTTCTAATAAAGCTGATGTTGATAAAGTTAACACTCATCGATGGTTACGAGCACCTGGATTAAAGGCGGAAACGGAAATCTTGTTTGTGGGTTTTCTGGTTTGGTTTGTTTTGTTTTACGACATATCAACCTCAATGGATCATTTAATGCCGACAAAATTTTTATTGGTGGTAATGTTTTTCTTTAAAAATCTATTTCTGGGAATATTTTTCATTGAAGAAATCTATAGCTGGTCATATTTTTTCCAAAGAATGTATAGCTGTTTTTATTGGTGGTATTTTTTTTTTAAGTATTGCTGATAATATTTCTTTCAAAAATTATTACTGGTAATAATTTTTTGTTATTACAAAGTATTTCTGGTATTAAAACCTATTTTTACACAAATTTGAGTGTTAACTATTTTCCCATAGCTGGGACCCTAACAGGTGCTACCATCCCGGGTCAAGGTGGACCTGGGAACACCAGCAATTAAGAGGTTCTTCCCCGCTTTTCAAATCGTCCTGATCAGAGGCCTTGCTGCTGGATGTAGTTTATCGTCATACCCAGAACGGTGTGGGTTTTTTGTTTGGGACCCAGAAGGATATAAGTATACAACAGAAAATAAATAATAATAATAATAATAATAATAATAATATTTATTATTATTATTGTTTTTGTTATTAGATAAACATGAAGACATTGAGACTATATAATCATACATTGAGGTATATATATGTGTGTGTGTGTGTTTGTGCGTGTGCGTGTGCACGCGCGTGTGTCTGTGTTTACAATGGTCTACTGAAAGTAACCTGATTCGTGCATCTCTGTATTGATGATAGGCTGATGAAAACTGTTTTTTTTCCCAACCAAGAATCCATTGCAAAGCAAAATTAAAACGATCTCATCATTTGAGAAAGCGATTTGTACACCCCCAACTTTGTATCATTCTATTTTATTGCTTGTTTAAATGCACATTATGTTCCAGCGTGTCATCTTTATAATGACATACCATATCAACTTTCGTCTAATTTGCAGCGCTAATGACGAAAGGAAGGGGTGTTAAACGCCAATAAATAAATAAAGCACAAAGCACCAAACAGGTTCAGGCGTTGGAAGTCGAAGTAGTAACGACTTTTGGTGTTAAAGATAGAAATGACAGTTGAAACACTTTTAACCATAAAAAAGTTTAATTCTGGACCGGACAATTCTCTCATCAATTCAATGTTTCGTAATATTAAGATTATTATTGACTCCTGTCAAAGATGATTAAGACTTTCATAGAATTTTCGTGCTGCTGTCAAGACAGCTAAGCTAATTAGAAGCAAGGTGTGAGCAAATGTTTTCATTCGTCTTAAATGATAACTAGAGGCTGTATTTTTCTGAATGCCATCTCCCTTCAGAACGTAGTCGGTCATTGCTCTCCACAGATTCCGCCAGATTATATTTCGACATCAATTTTACCTAATCCTTTATTGAGTTTACTCTTCCGCGTTATCCGTTGAAACAGCAGTTTCAGTAGAATCAACGAAGTTAAGCAACGACGTGCCTAGTAAGTACCTAGAGGAGAGACTGCTTGGGAATACCAGTTTCTGCAAGCATTATGCTTACATCGGTAATGCGGAGGCAATGAGATTAAAATAAGTTTTATGTTTTACGTAACATGTGTATGGGCGATTACGGCCCTCCACATTTTTCATTCTTAAGTTGCTTTACGATATATTTCCACATCAATTTTACCTAATCCTTCATTCAATTTAGTCTTCCACCTTATCCATTGAAATAGCAGTTCCCGTACAATCAACGAAGTTAAGCAACGACGTGCCTGGTAAGTATCTAGAGGGGTGACCACTTGCGAATACCAGCTTCTGAAAGCTTTATGCTTACATCGCTAATGCGGAGGCAATGAAGATTGAAATAGTATTTATCTTTTATGTGACATGGGTATGGGCGATTATGGCCCTCCACGTTTTCCATTCGTAAGTTGCTTTGCGATATATATCCACGTCGGTTTTACGTAATTCTTTATTCATTTTACTCTTCAGCGTTATCCGTTGTAACAGCAGTTCCTATACCATCAACAAAGTTAAGCAACAACGTGTCAGGTAAGTACCTAGACGGGTGACCGCTTGGGAAAGCAAGTTCTGCAAGTTTAGATGTACGGATGGATAATGTCTCGGAATTGTTGATCGTAAAGCCGTGTTCCAATTTTCGTTGGGTTCGTTATATTCACTTAAACGGAATATGACTTTTGGAAAGGTATGAATCTGCCTATACTCCCTACAGCTATGGGTTAATTAGTAAGACTTGTATAGCTAATACCATTGTTATCTCCCAAAAGTTTTTTTGCAATCTAAAAAATATCTTCTGGTTTTAAATTACCCGCAAATGGTTGATAAACCGTAAAAGATCGAATGAATCTCCCTTCTGCGTCAGCGTTTTATGTACCATCATTTTTACATTTAATGTTTACCCTATACAAGAGCCACTCAAGGTAGAGGATTATTTTACTATATTTACGGTGGGTAAGGACTGTGATCTGAATAAAAGAGGAGACTGTGAGAAGTGACGAGTCTGAGAATAATAATGCATTATAACGATTGACCCTTGACCTGGTGATATTAATTTTCTAGTATTTTAGAAGCAGCCTGTCGGTTCAACAACGTACCATTTTTCTTGGGAAAAAAAAAGCTCAGTGGAAATTTCTGCTTACATCGATAATGCGGAGGCAATGAGATCGGAATGAGTTTTATGTGTTACGTGACATTTGGTTCCTGTAAGATCATTGAGGTTAAGTAACGTCGAGTCTGGTCAGTACCTAGATGGGTGACCACTCGGGAATACCAGATGTTGCAAGTCTGGATGTGCGGGTGGTGTAATGGAAATGGCCGATATTCGTTTTTGTTCCGTTCACTTACGATCATTTAAGTTAAGTAACGTCGAGTCTGGTCAGTACCTAGATGGGTGACCACTCGGGAATACCAGATATTGCAAATCTGGATGTGCGGGTGGTGTAATGGAAATGGCCGATATTCGTTTTTGTTCCGTTCACTTACGATCATTGAAGTTAAGTAACGTCAAGTCTGGTCAGTAATTAGATGGGCGATCCGTTGGGTATACCAGGTGCACTATGCTTGGATGTAATGGATAATGACTAGGAATTGTTAATCGGAGAGCCGAGTTCGAATTCTGTTAAGTTCGTTATATTCGCTTACGCGCAATTACAATCGAGAAAGTCATGAATCCAACTCTCCTTTGTCCAGTTGTGGGCTAATTATTAAGAATTGAACCATTAAACCAGTATTATCTTTAAAAAAATTCCTAATTTTACTTTCTGGCATGAAAAGGGTTGATAAACCGTAAAAAAGTATCAATCAATCACTGGGTTTTTTTTTCTATACTGAAAACCTTTACGACAATTTTGAAAAGATACATATTTGCTTCCTGTCGTTCGCGTCAACAAAATCACGTGATCCAAGTGGCGTCGGGGTTTCGTGAACGAGAGAATATAATCTTCGCTGCGATTGACAAGGAAGCGAACTGCTTTGAAGAGAAGTCGTCTTGGATTGCCTGAAGTAGGTGAATTATATAAGAATTCGGCAGGACGATATTAAAAGACTGAAACTCGCTTGAATTGGAAGCCAGCGAAAGACTAGAAAAGAAGAAGATTGCATTTCAGAGAAAGGGAAAGATATTCAAAGTCGCGACTAAAGCCGGTCGCCATGAAGAAGGAGAAATGTAGAGTAGGAAAACGTATATATAAAAGACATTAGAAATAAATAGATTTATAAACGACATAGAAATAAATAGGGATTTATAAACGACATATTAGAAATAAATAGGGATTTATAAACGACATATTAGAAATAAATAGGGATTTATAAACGACATATTAGAAATAAATAGGGATTTATAAACGACATATTAGAAACGAAAAGAGATTTATAAACGACATATTAGAAATAAATAGTGATTTATTAACGACATTAGAAACGAACAGAGATTTGTAAATATTCTGTGCCTTATATATATATATATATATATATATATATATATATATATATATATATATATATATATATATATGCACTATTATCGGTCGGCATTTAAGCTAGCTCCTGTGGAGGACTCTGGGTTTGTCTATCATCACAATAGCGAGGGAGGTATAGATGCGATCGGCAACATTAAACTACAAATGAACTCAAAATTAATCGCTGCATTTAAGTATTGATTTAATATTTAAGCTAACCTTTAAAAGTTCAACGATAATTCTTCTGCTTTCACTTAATTTAACAAAGAGACCATAATTTTTTACTTTTTCCATCGCTTTCGTGATGTCATTTGCGGCTGGGTGACATTGGAAATTGCTTGGAGAGTAGGAAGACGTATATATAACCGACATATTAGTAATGAACAGGATTTTGCAGTTAAAGATCGGCTTTTGTCTCGTAACTTTTGTCTCGTAACTTTTGCATACTCAATAAAAAAAATTTCTTAGCTGTCAAACCTCCCTATGATAATTTTTAGAGAGTGTTTGTTAATGGAAAAACCTTAACGGGAAGTGGATTCATGCCTCCTTGTTTATAAATGTGATGTAAGTAGATCCTTATTTTCCGTACAAACAATTATTTTTATTTCATGGGCGACAGAACAGGGGACAATTTATAAGATAAAATTAATATAGTGTAAAGATGGGAAAATAGAAATTCGAATTATTTATACATTCAACCTTTGAAGTGTTAGCGAAACATAATAGCTAATTAATTAAAAGCTATATTATGGAATATAATATATTATTATATATGTTTAACCTTGCATAATCCGGCAACCCTGAATCTGGGCTCAACAAAAATCGTTCCCTGCGCATAACTTTTCGAGAGTTTTTGAATGAGCTAGTAATCATTGAAATCGTACCAGTTTGAACGGAGGGGTTGCTTGGACACACACAGGCACAAACACATACACTCTACTTTATATATATATATATATATATATATATATATATATATATATATATATATATATATATAATGTATGTATGTATGTATATATATATATATATATATATATATATATATATATATATATATATATATATATATATATATGCAAGTTTCATTAAAAACGACAGACTACGGTTAAGTTTTTTATTTAATTTTTCTTGTGTACGAACAAGAGTATTCTTTGCTGGACAAAGGGTGTGTAAGAACTGTCCAAATGTTTTATTTTTCCGAGCGCTTTCGGCTATATCTTTAGCCATTATCAAGGATGATTTGATTTTTCAGCTTAATTGAGTGTGTGCATTATGTATATGTCTTAGTGTGTAGTAGTGGTGTTTTAATTACCAAATACGGTTAGAACGTTGTGGCTTTGTTCGTAGTTAATATTGTTAAGGGTAGGCTTTTTCTTTTTTATTATTAAAGCCTCCATTATTTTTAACCTTTTTTTACAGGTGGAAGCAATTAATATATTTGTGTTTTCTACTAGTATATTTCTAATGTAGTCTGTTATATTTTTTGTTTGATAATGGCTAAAGGTATAGACGAAAGCGCTCGGAAAAATAAAACATTTGGACAGTTCTTACACACCCTTTGTCCACCAAAGAAAGCTCTTGTTCGTACACAAGAAAAATTAAATAAAAAACTTAACCGTAGTACCTTTTCTGTCGTTTTTAATGAAACGTGCATAAAAGAAGGATTGATGCCTAAATATACATACATATATATATATATATATATATATATTACTTGACCATTATTTTTAGTGGATACACATATTTCAGTAGACGCGACATTTACTTTTAAACAGTACTGTAATGATTGATACTAGCAACCCCAAGAATTTCGTCACATGCAAAGTCCCTTTCTTCGATTTACGCTGGTTTAATCCCGATTCCCTTAATCTGCACTTAGCAAGTTGCAGATTACACAAATCATCTTTAGAAGGTAGGATCTTTTGAACGCAAATGATGCAACCATAAAATTTACCAAAAAAAAAGGACTGTAAAAGTACCCAAATATTCCTTTCTCGTGTTAGAAGATAAGAACGGTATTGAAGCAGAAAACGGTATTTATTGCTCTAAAAGATCCCTATGGAGATTACAAAGCCTTCTTCAACAATATATAGGCAAAATGTCGGTCCATTAGGGTAATACG
The DNA here is from genome assembly GCA_964036315.1 of Acanthosepion esculentum. Classification (NCBI taxonomy): domain Eukaryota; kingdom Metazoa; phylum Mollusca; class Cephalopoda; order Sepiida; family Sepiidae; genus Acanthosepion; species Acanthosepion esculentum. The sequence goes on along the minus strand of OZ038511.1, from coordinate 21,557,517 downwards.
CAACTGTCTGACAAACACTGATATATATAGCTGATAACGGAAAGGGACTGGAAAAAATGGAGATGACGCTTTTTAAATCAATATGATGAAATAATATTAGTTAACTATTAATAAGTAACAGCCATACCCAACTGGCTTGGTATGCTAATAAACAGATAGTAATTTTGCAACTTCATTAGTAGAACAAGCATGAAACTATTATTGGTATCTTGTGCCAATGCTGATAAATAACCAAATATTTGCATATGACCGTGTTTAATGCTTTAATCTTCTGCTGATTAAAAACATTAAAAGAACATTTTTTCTGCAGTTTGTTGCTGCTGAGGTTTTTTGAGTAGGGGGTTCTAGGATTAAAAAAAAAAAAAAAGATCCATCCAAAACTCAAACTGTAAGATTCAGATCACATTGGAGAAGGAAAAAATATAATAAACTAGCAGCCATGCGCAGCTGGACGATCAGAAAAGGTGTTGAATTAGAATAGAGCAAAAACAGCATCATGTTTAGATGTAACAGAGTCTATCGTCTTCAATTACTTTAAAGTACTTTCATTAAAATTCATTTTGAATTTATGCAGTTATTGATCTAACAGAAGTCGTCTGCATTTATTCAATCGAAGCTAGTCAAGGGATCAAACAGGCAACATGAAGATCCACTTCAGACCACAATTATTTTGGAGTTTTTGAAATTCAATTTAACGGTGTGCTATCAGGGATGTAAACGATGATACGTTTATAAAGCAATTGTTAAGTTTGATGAGAATTAGTTAAAAGATCAACGAAAAAATATGAAAGAAACCAGAAAAAAGTCGGCATTTTTCGCTATTTACGCGGGTTTTCACTATATGGCTGAACTCAATTAAACAAGTTAATGACTGTTAAACAATAAACTTATTGTTGGCTACAATTGAGTAAAGTTTGTGTTAGATTGCTTGCAAATTGAGGGAGTTTTTAGTTTAAAATTTCTGATGAAATCGATTTTTGTTCATATAACTTTTTCGTCTTTCGCTAAAAGCAGAAGTGTAGAAATGAAAATGAGGGAGCGTTGAGCTCGTCATGATGTAAGTAACCTACATAACGAGTTCGAAGGAAATTGGAGAAAAAAAGTTGAATTCATGGATTTTTACGCTAAGAAACTATTTCTTACATTGTACAATGTGCCAAGTTTGGTCAAAATCGGTTGGATGGATCTCCACTGAAAAGGTATGACACAGACAGACAGACACAGACATCATCTGTTTTATATATAAATATATATAAAATATGACTGCCATGAATAGACAAAAATTAGTTTTATTATTACCACTCATGATAATAAAAAGTAAAAAATGAAAAACGGGCTAGCTAACCGGTTTCGTACCTGGCTCAACTGAACTAAATCGCGGTAAATAGAGTAAATTTTATAATAAAATAAAAAAAAATGGACAAAGTGTATTGGTGAAGGGAAAACTATTTAATTGGTAATTCGTTGGAGGGCCAATATAAAGTCCTTCTGTTTACAAATAGAAGACTTTAATAATAGAATATAGGTGACCCCCAACACTTTCAAGTGGTTATTTGAGTGGAACTTGTTAAGGATGGTAAAGGCGTCACAACTAAAACTAACAGCACAATTATGGCTATTTATAAGATGTTCTGCGACGGAAGACCCGTATGTATTAGTCAAAATGTCCGAGGGAGTGTACGTAAGGTTTCGGATTTTCGCCGGAACGTGTTGCTTTATTCTAGCATCCAGCCTTTGCGCCGTTCTCCCTGTGTAGTGCGAACCGCAACTAACATTTAAAGGAATAAATTAACGAACTATTATGATGTGGAGGGAGAACATCCTTACGTAGAAACGGAATTACAGGCTTGGCAGAGAAAACAACACGAGTGTTAGCGGCAGAGTAACAATGTCGAACTGAGGTAGAAACCTGCTTAGCAAACCTATCGCTGATACTACCTAGCCAAGGAAGGCGTAGGTACAGAGGACATCTTTTTACTATAGCAGTTTTTACTTTGTTCAATTCAGCAATGTTATTCTTAATAATTGCTTGAACGATGCTTAATGGTTAGGCATTGTTTCAGAGAGTAGAAAGAATAAACCTAAGTTCGTCATCCAACTTGATTTCAGAACAGATCATAAGAGCCTTATGGGTAAGGGTCTTAATTAAATTAAGTTGGCGCTTCCTGGGACAAAAAGAATCCACACGGGTATACAAACCAGTAAACGTCGGTTTACGGTAAACAGAAGTAATAAAACCCGACGCAGATCTGCTGACCAGTACACCAAGAAACGAATCAAGAAGAGACGAATCAACCTCCTGTGTAATATATATATATATATATATATATATATATATATATATATATATATATATATATATATATATATATATGTGTGTGTGTGTGTGTGTATGTATTAACGAACTATTATGATGTGGAAGGAGAACATCCTTACGTATAAACGGAAGTACAGGCTTGGCAAAGAAAACAACACGAGTGTTAGCGGCAGAGTAACAATGTCGAACTGCGGTAGAAACCTGCTTAGCAAACCTATCGCTGATACTACCTAGCCAAGGAAGGCGTAGGTACACAGGGCATCTATTTTACTATAGCCGGTTTGAAAATAGAGAATTCAAAGCTATCTTGCTATCGGAAATTGATCAAAAGTCTTCGTAAGTATAACAAATATTGAAACGTTCCGTTCATAATTATATTGGCTTGTAACATTCATGGAGTAATTGTTCGAATTAACCTAAAATCTGTGAGTATGAATGTTTCCAAGCCAGGTTTTACGTGAGCTCACACAAGCGTGATAGAGAAAAAACAATGCAAAAAAAAAACAATTGTGGAATATACAAATATACAAATACCTTTTTTCTCCTATATTTTTGTATATGAGAAGGAAAGTCAAAATTTACCGCAATCTTGTCTAAAGATATGTCATGGTGAAAGTGCCTAAAATACTTTTCACTTACCCTCGTATTTATATATTTTTAAAGATATCTGATTTTCAACGCCTAATAAACGTTTACCCCCACCATAGATTAATTGAATAAATGTTTATTCCGTATATTTGTATGCGTACTTGTTATATTATTAGTAGTATAAAAACACTTTTTTTTACATTACTAAATGAGTATTATTAATAACTAGCGTAAAAGCCGCCTGATAGGGCGGCATTTAAGCTAGCTTCTGCAGAAGGATCTTGATTTGTTTTTCATCACAATATATAGGGAGGAGTAGATGCAATAATAATCTACGGAAAAACTCAAAATTGATGGCTGCATTTAGGATTTGCATTAAAAATTAAAGTTATTTTTTAAAAGTTCAACGATAATTCTTCTGTCGACACTTAATTTAAAGACAATTTGATGTACGTAGGTCCTTACTTTCCGTACAAACAATTATTTTTATTTCATGCTTGATTTTGTAAATTAATTTCGAATTTCCTCAAATTTATTTCCAAGTTATAAAAATAATGGTACAAAAAACATTGTCGCAGAAAATCACGTAAAAATCCAAAATGCTATGATATTTGGGGCTACAGCCTCAAGGAGTAAATCTGAGAAGACGGACAATTTCATTTTGAAACACTGTAATTTGAGAACAGTATTTTTTTTTCATTTTTTCATTTGAACATGAGCTATTGAAAGTAAGAGAGTTATATCCCTTTAATTGTTTTTATCAGTAGAAGCCAAGATGGCGGATTCCGAAAACAATCGCAGTAATGAAAACTTGGGAATCCAGAATTTCAAGATTGCAGGTCTAGATCCGGGCGGAATGATTTTAATTTTCTAACGGAGTCGGTCTGATTCCAAAATCGTATATGTTGAACTACGGCCTCGAGGAGTAAATCTGAGAAAGTGTGACACACTGACACACTGGCATTCGCATATATTATATAGAAGAAGAAACGAAAAAATATTAGGACTTACAGGCTAAACAAAGGCATAAGATAGCGGATAATCTTTAGTTGTCAACACTCGTGGAATTTCCACTTGCCCATCCTGTTTCACATTTAAGTAGGTTATATTTGCAGCAAGAAGAAACTGCGTTGCTTTCCTGTCCTTCACATTCTTAATATTTTCTTTATTTTTTTTATTCGTGTTTCCAGATTTTATTCTCACTTAGACCCTTATCTATTCCCATTTGTTTATTTCTACTTTTGTTACAAGCGTTTTGCCACTCCACCCAGCCACCCGTTTTTATTACGATACGCCAAAGCTAGCGCCCACTTGAAATACATCGTTTTCATCCACATCGACAAAATGGCCGCTTCAGTGAAATGAGCACATTCTCTCAAGATATTACCTCTCGGTTCGAAACGCCACCTATCGTCCAGCACCACAACCAACCAGGCAAATCCCATTTGTCTCCAGGGGTTTGTATTTCTTCTAGTTTTCTTCTCGTTTCTTTTCATTTTTCTTCTATCTTTATTTTATTTTTCGTGCGTTATTTTTCCTTTCCTAGGCGATTTTCCTGTTGCCGTTAATCTAGACTTTATCATCTGACAGCTCATCTATTCAGTGTAATTTTTTAGAAATACATATCATCTCCTACTGCGTTTGTCTTTTTTGTTTTTCGCCCACTTCAACCATTCTGACGTCAGTCGTCGACAGGTCCGTATCCGTCAACATTTTCACCGTCATCTCACCGTCACCGTGTATACTTCTAATATTTTACCATTTCCATTTTTGTTTGTGTTTTTACTCACAAACTCCAAAAGAATTGATCAGTATGTAAGAGCAGTGACTAAGATTTTCTTAGTTCGTCACATTATAACAACTGTAGTAAAATTTGTAACATTGGTATCCAAGATTAATATATTACTCACATTTCCTAGCAGCACGTTCTAATTTTGCCTGTGAGCGTAAAATATATTCGGCAACCGAAAACGATTGTTTCGTTTGGCTAAATAAAAAGAACTTGTAACAATAAATATGACATTGTATAAATCATTATGTGAGATTCTAGGACATATATATATATATATATATATATATATATATATATATATATATATAGTATATATATATATATATATATATATATATATATATATATATATATATATATATATATATATATATATATTATGAAATGGACAAAGTCCGACAATTATTTTAAGACATTTTTATGTTTATACATTCTTTTTATAGATACAAATATTTAAGTAAACGCTCTGTTTATAATAAAGAAGACGGATTGCAAATTCCTTATCGGGATTACCATCAGCTGCCGCATCCTTGACCTGAATGTTTTTTCACTGTTTATCTTCATCGCTGTTCACTTGTAACAATGATTACATATTTGGAAAATAAAAATAAAACAGTCGAAGGGATACAAAATTGAACCTTGGAAGGTGCTCACAGACCTGATACTGATACTGTGAAACTGTGATACTGTTATGGTAATTTGCCCATGCACGCATGGACTCTTCCAGCTATAAATAAGAGCAGGTACTGCCTTTTGGAGAGAGTGGGTTTTCATCTTACTGACCTTTTAACGTCTGCTGTACTTTAAATTTAGATCACTCTGGGCAAATCCCTTTTTTACCATTTCTACGGATTCCAAACCCGCATTGTGCTGTCAATAATTTTGCGATGGCGAGTGATGGTATATGGCAAGGGTCTAAAATTCTTCGTAGTGAACTGCAGAAATTAAAATTTGGATCGACTTTGTTTAAAATGTCACCCATAATCAAATAGTTACTAGTATATAATGCGACAGACGACTTTTTTTCTTCTTCTACTAAGTGCCGTGTCATTGAGGACGTTAGCGGTCAAAGCCCTCCACAATTTCATGTTCTTTGTTTAATAAATTATATTATTACTTCTAACCCTACCATGCCTTTACTGAAACTCGCTGGGTAGGTTAGGCGTTGTTTTCTTCTGTCATTCTTTCCTTCAAAATGTCCTGTGAGTATCAAATTTTCCAAGCCCTCTTTCTTCATTATGCAGAATTAGAAATGTCAACTGTCTCTTCCTAATGCAGAATATAAATGTCCTTTTTGTTTCCATCTTATCTAAAACGTCCTCGTTGCTCGTATGTTTGCGCTATGGTATTCTCAGCATCCTTCTGTAGAACCATATCTGTGTTGCTTCAACTCTCTTCTTCATCTTTATGGAGACTGTCCAGGATTCACTGCTATATAGGAGGACTAATATCATATAACAAGTCAGTAATATTTTCTCTCTTTCCTAACGAAAAAAGTCTGTTTCTTAATACTTTGCTTAGCTTTTAGCAGGCATCAGAAGTGGAAAAAAAACGAGGTACAAAAGATAATAATCTGATATTTACACGACGTGAACTAAATCTGTTATCCATCAGTCTTTAACAGATTTTTAAGACAACGTACAAATAAAATCTCTCTGGTCCTAGCATCTGATAAGAATCTTTTATACAGTATTTACATTGTTCGGGCAGTTGTCATATTCCCGGCGTTTCGGCCGTTGTATGCTGCGGCCTTCTTTTTTTCTTCCGCCGGCTTTGATTATTCTAGTTCCACATGCCATGCCTCACCCGGATATCTAAGTATCAGTGTATCTCCTTTTAACTCAACTCTCCAAGTTATCGCTCATCTCTGTTTTAGCCAGGTATTAAACTGACAACTATTTTGATCAAGTCACTGGATTACTCCAACCAATGGGACTTATAAGCTTAATGACTTAGTAAATTTTTTTTTTACCAAAGCTCATATTACAATTTCATAGTTATTTTTGTTTTTCTCAAGTACTCCGTATTGTTGGTTCCCATGTTTATGCTTGGTTGGCTCAGGAGGTTTTTGTGGCCTAGCATATGTGCTGATTCCTTGAGTTTTCGTATTTTCCAGTGATGTCCTCTATCTATTATTTCAATCTCATCCTACAGGGAGAGGTGATCTCACTTTTCCCTCCATATATGATCAGGCATGCCTAATTTTTCTATTTCCCTTCGTGTTGTGACATTTTACGGTGTTCTTGCAGCCTTACCTTAAGGGTATGGCCTGCATCTCCTTTATGTTTCTTACCACCTGCTGCATAGGATGGCGTATAGGCAGTCTTTAATCATGTTCTACTCTACGGGCTCTCTTACTCGGAAGACCTCCCATAGAATAATAACTTGGAGAGTTGAGTTAAATGTTTCTAATATAAGAGTTTGTCTCTCATTTCAGCCTTTAAGTTTCCTGCTACAAAGGCGTGGTTGATTCGCTTTTTTCTCTTAGTCACATTAGCTTTGTTATAGTTCGGAAATAACTATTCTGATTGGTTGACAATTTCTGTCATGTTCCCATTCTGGCTCCCATCACATGTCTGATGGTAACCTCCAGGAAAGCGACAAGTTGCGTCTTCTCCGGCTAAATTTTCCGCTAAAAAATGGAAAGATTATATTGAACTAGCAGCATGGCCCGGCGTTGCCCGTGCTTGATTCAAAAATAGTACGACTCATACAGCAATTGCTATCACTTGACTTAAAATATTTTTGCCCTTCAAAAGGAGTGCCCTTTGCCGTGCTGATGTTGCTACATGCCTTACTTCCTGCCTATCACACACTGCGAATGTTTTCTAAGCTCTATACTAAACATTAAATCTGTTACGAAAAAAGAACTAAGCAAAATTAACACAAAACGATCAGCTTTAAAAAAAGGACTCGTAACTGGAAAAACCGTATGAAAAAAGAATGTTAACAACAAATATTTTTTCACACCCAACCCAGTTCTGCGACATCAGAATCAGCGTTGAGTTTAAGCAAGCGAATGAGCCAATTGGAGTAAAGTGCCATGCAGATTTAAATTTTTTCCCACTTGTAACGAATGCAGCTATCGATTTTTTTGCATGCTGGCATACTAGTTAACATTCGTGTCAGCCAGCTGTTGGCTCTCAAGCTGGCCAATAGAATCTTCCTGTCTATTCGTGACAGTCAGCTATAGGCTCTCATTCTGGCCAGTAGAAAATGGCCGCAAACTACATGACAACTACCGTAAAAGCATAAAAAAATCGATTATTTCCACTATCGATGGGAGTTGGGAAATTCAATGTCGGTCTTGGCCTTTTACTAACTTGGAGCATGTGCATGTAAATTTTGGTGCAAATCAGTCGGAATTTGCGGCGCTGCATTCGTTACACACACACACACACACACACACACACACACACACACACACACACACACACACACACATCCTGCCTTTTATAGATAGAGATAATTTGCTAGGTCTCTTGCTAATACAACTGGTTCACTGTGACGTGTTAGTTTTTTTTTTTCTCTCCAGAATCTATCCTACATATTTATAACTCTACCATTCGTCCATCCTTTGAATATAGCTGCTACGTATGGTCGGGTATTCCTGCTATATATTTAGAAATTCTTGATAAAATCTAAAGAACAATCAGGAATATTATTGGTCCTAAACTGGAGTCTCGTCTTCAGACACTATCCTCTCGCTGCAATGTAGATTCCTTGTAACTTTTCTAGAAATACTTTCATGGTAATTATTTGGATGTACTCCCAACTGATCTTGTGCTTCAAGCATCAGCTTAAAATCAAGATTAGAACGGAAAAGCGGCGGCTTACTTCATCAGAATTTGGCAAAAGGTGGGTGAATCTTGCGCGTTTGTGTTGATTGAAAGGGGCTGACTTGGAGTGGCACTTTGATGCCGGTTAGGCCTCAGGATATTGTTCTTCCTGGTTTGAACTTAGGCAAACCAGCCCGAAATTAGGCTAGGTTAGGGTTGTTTTTTTATCTTTAATTTCTTCATTCTAGTTAACTTATGGTGTGTATGCTTATTGGCCCTTTTTATTTGGGAATATTTTTAGATTGCGAACATTTTTTGAACATTTAAGCATCATTTTAGGCTTTCTAACATCTTTTTGCATATTTAAGCATTTTTTTTCGTTTCTAAATCTTTTGAACATTTAAGCATCCGTTTAGATTTCTAACATCTTTTGGACATCTTTTGGGGCATCTTTAAGCATCTTTTGGGGCTTTCTAACATTTTTTGAGCATTTAAAAAGCTACTAAGACACAAGAGCGTTAGAGGGTGTGGAAGAATTAGGAACAGAAACATTAATAATGAGCGAGAAAAGAATATTGCTGTCACATATGGACCGATGCCCCTGATATTTACCTTGAGCTCCTTGATAAGATCCAAAGAAGAATGTGCAATATTAATGGACTTGATCTGGCAGCTCAGCTCCAGGTTCTTTCCCACCGCCGTAAGGTTGCCTGTCTCTCTGTCTTTTCTATAAATACTTTCATGTTAATTGTTTGAATAAGCTCTTCTTTTGTATGCTCATTTGGCCCCTTTTATTTCTGTCCCTATTTTTCTTTAGGTTTAATTCCCCATCCTATCCCTCTTAGGTGGTTGGTGATGTCACTTCGCAGGTGGATGCGGGGCGCCTTTCGTTTCGCGTGAGTGTTTTTCGTATTTTTTTTGTTGTTCTGTTTGAATGAGTGCGTGTCAGTGTGCATGCTTGGGATGAATGAATGTTTTATACTATTTTTTAGTCCCGCATTGATTTCGGCCTGTGAACTGGTATTTCTGCCACATTTAGTGATTGTGGGGGGTTTTATTACTAATATTGTTTTTCTTTAGTTTCTTGTAAATATTTTGTATTATTTTTGCAAATTATCATTGGGGCTAGATTTTAGAATTCTTATTTTATTCCCCTCCCCCCACAGACCCTGAATTGTAAATATGGGGACTAGTTAGTATTTTCATAGAGACAGTGAGGTATTATGGTGATTGTAGTAAGAAAGGTACGTATGAATGTGGTGTTTTGGTGTAAGGAATATTGTTCGTACGATTGGGTCAGTGTTTGCGGATAGCTAAGTTATATTTAAGACAGAAGAAGACCGTCCTTTCCCTACTCCCCCCTACGGCCTTGTGCCACATTTCTGTAATTTAAACAGAATAAATATCGCTCTTCTTTTGTCCTTAGTTTCTTCTTTTAAGTTAACTAACGGATGTACACTCATTGGCCCCCTTTATTTTTGCCCCCATTTTTTTTGTTTATTTCCCCATTCCCTCCCTCGTTATGTGACCAGTGATGTCAGTTCTCTGGTGGATGCGGGGCGCCTTTCGTTTCGGGTGTGCTTTTCGTATTTGTTGTGTCTGAATGACTCTGTGTTTGAGTGAGTGTTTGGGATGAACGATTGATTTTATATTATTAAAGTCCCGCCTTAATTTCATCCAGTTAACTGATGTTCCTACCACATTTAGCGATTGTGGGGGTTTATTACTGACATTATTTTGTTTAGTTTCCTGTAAATAGTTTTTTGTTTTCATATTGTAAATACTCATTGGGACTAGTTTTTAAATTGTTGTATTATACCCCTCTCCCTATAGACAATGAGTTGTACATAAGGGGACTAGTTAGGATTATATTGTTTAGTTTCTTGTAAATAGTTTTGCTTTCATATTGTAAATACTCACTGGGGCTAGTTTGTAAATTGTTGCTTTATTCCCTCCACACAGACAATGGATTGGACATATGGGGTCTAGTTAGGATTTTCATAAAGGCAACGAGGCATTATAGTGGATGTAGTAAGAAAGGTAAGTAAGAATGCGCTGTTTTGGTGTTAAGAATATTGTTTGTATGTTTGGGTCAGTGTTTGTGGCTAGTTAAGTTTAAAGTTAAGACAGAAGACTGTCCTTTTCACCATTCCCCATTTTTGGCCTTGTGCCACATTTTCTGTATTTAAGCAGAAATAAATATCACCCCCCACCCGCTATGGTATCTACACTTTATAAATTTAACTGTAGATTGGTAACAAGGTCTCATCTATTTAGAGTTGGACTAGCTAGTATGTTCTACGCTAAGAGTTTCTTTTTTCTCGAATTTCTAGAACTCTCTCTCTCTCGGTTTCATGCTTTCCTGCCATTAAATTAAACCCTTATCTTCTTGATTAGTTCTTTTCGCTCCTTTATAATGTTTCGGTTTTTACTTATTCTTTCTCGTTAACCCTTTCTGTCTTAGTGGCTTTACTGCCGTGGGTGGGGTGAAATGATTACATTAAAAGGCGTACATGATTTCCGTGACAAACTGGCTGAATACTTTCCGAACAGACCTCGTGCTTTCAAGAAATAAATTCTAGGCAAAGCTTCGGCTCAGTTCCGATGCTCCGCATCAGATTGTAAAGCTATTAACCAAATATCTCAAATTCAAATTCTCTATGTTGAATTACTTCTTATCACTGTACAAATAGAATAATCCTATACGTTTTCTAATACCTAGTAATCCTATTTTGCCCTTAGGATTTCATTTGTTAACTTCTGATATCAAATGGTGTTATTTCTTACATTTTCAGCCAAATATCCGACTATGTACAGAAGAGGCAAGAGTAAATTATCTATCCCTCTTATCCTTATACACTTCACTTACTACCACTTATTCCTTTCCTCATATCACATGGCCGAGTGGGTAGAACGTTGGCATTCTGACCATGAGACCAGGGTTCGAATCTCACTATCACCGATTTGTCAGTAAGGAGATTTCCTGATGTTATCGGACTAGATGGATCGATCCTGGCGTGCGGGACCTTTGGAAAATACATGAAACCATACCAAGGGTTGACCCAAGCCTTGTGAGTGAAATTGGGTAGACGGGACACTTGGGGGCCGTCGATCGCTGTGTTAGCACAAAGTCAAAAGTCATCTTGGCTGAGAGATTGAGCGTGCTGGCCTTGTTTAAATTGTTGATCACACTAGATAACACGCTCATTCCCAGAAACTGTAACTAAGGTCTGCTCAGCATAGTTGCAGTATAAACCACAGGTGGGCTCTGTGGGTGTTGAATAAACACCAATGCGCCTGAACAAGCGTCTACAATAGGGATTGGCTATCCGCCCAAGTAGACAGGTATCCTCGAATACGAGTGGTCATCTGTACATCTCATTTGTTATAATTCATTTTATTTTTCTCTACCTTGAAAACCCCCCGAGCCTTGTATTGGTGGAATTATAGGATACGTTCTATGAATTCACCACACATTATTAATTCCATCCAAAATAAAAAAGAATTTATATATACTAAAATTCACACCAAAGTACCTCAAATATTATCCGCATTTACAAAATTTGAAAAACTCCGTTTTTTGGCATTCTTTTTTTTTAAATGAATGGAGCACTTTGGCTGGTTGGTATTTGTTTACATTTGTAAAAACAATACGCTAGATTTAGTTGTGTAACTCTGCCGAGTGAAGATAGCTCTGGCTGACACAAAATTAGTTGTGTTTCAATCCTGTCTTGAGGCATTCGGAAGTCTAGTCGCACTGAGGAGCTGTGATACAGCGAAACAGTACCGTCTGTGAATGACATAATATATATATATATATATATATATATATATATATATATATATATATATATATATATATAAACTGAATTAGTCCTGTAGATAACACGTAACCCGATCGACGAAAGACCGAATATAAGACAGGCCGACGGTCTGTTGGTTACTGTTTATTTTCTCCTGCGCAGCGATGGCAATTTTATATATACAGGATAAACGATACACACACACACACACACACACACACACACACACACACACACACACACACACACACACACACACAGACAGATATATATATATATATATATATATATATATATAATTGTGTATTTAGGATGCAATCCTTCATTTACACATGTTTCTTTAAAGACGAACGTCAAGGTAATACGATAAAGTTTTTAATTTAGTTTTTCTTGTGTTCTAACAAATGTTTTTTTTTGGGGACACAGAATGTGTAGAAACTGTCCAAATGTTCTATAATTCCGAGCACTTTCGGTTATAATTTTAGGTATTATCAAGGTTGATATATATTTTGATTCTAAATCGGGTGTAAGAGTTGTGTGTATGTTTTAGGTTTATAGGGATGCTTTATTTTCCGAACACAGTCAGGGCATGCTGTCCGTGTTCGTAGTAAATATTATTAAGTATTGGCTTTTTCATTTCATTATCATTGGCTTCCAATATCTTTAATCTTTTTTTAGATGTGGATGAGGTTATATATATATATATATATATATATATATATATATATATATATATATATATATATATATATATATATGTTATGAAATGGACAAAGTCCGACAATTATTTTAAGATATTTTTATGTTTAACATGCTTTTTATAGATACAAATATTTAAGTAATTTTTCTGTTTATAATAAACAGTCTTAAAGAACATTTACCGGACTGAATGTCCAATAACTTTTCATAGAAAATATTCTTCTACGGCAAGAGTCGAACATGTATCCTATACGGAAGCGTCATATAGCCTGACGTGCCTTTTAATCGATTCGGCCACAGAGCATCGTTCGGTTGGTTCGAGACAGAGGATTTACTAAAATATTTATATCTATAAAAAGAATGTATAAACATAAAAATGTCTTAAAATATATATATATATATAAATCATTCATACGAATAACAAATAATGAAGCTAATTATGACAAGAATCACTCTCGCAAACTTAAAAAACTTAACTAATTTACTACCTGATGATGATCGAACGATACGATCGAAAGCCCTGGCTAGTAGAAAAATAAGACCACTCAACACCAGAATTTATAAACAAGGATCGTACCATTCAGTAACGGATATGATGTTGATTATATTTTATTATTAAATGTTGTTTGCGAGAGTGATTCTTGCCATAATTAGCTTCAAAAAAAAGAATTAATTAGCTTCATTTAGCCAACTCAAGATTTTCGACTCGAGATGCTCATCAGATTCAGATTTCTATTTTTTTTTATGAATCTTCAGTTATTGAGTATACAGTCATCTATCCTCGTGCGCAAGATCCACGGCATCTACAAGAGTTTTAGAATATTCATGCGAGGCGTCCATCGATATTGGTCTGCAAGTACTTTCCAAACGCTATGTCGTCTCATCTATCGCAGTCGTGATGCCGTTAGGATCGAACTCACCATGAAAGCTAAATAATCTTTGTATACTCATCATTGTGGCAGGCAGGGTAATAAATTATTAATCTTAGCTTCGTATGACACTAGGTCATAATTGCGGAGCATACAGTTAGTTTCCTGCATATTAATGCAATAAAATACGTACTGTCAGCTACTCGATATATTTTATAAATTTAGATTACTCAGGCACAAGGTTACGGTCGAAGGGTCCCGAGTAATGATCAAAGAGCTTACTAACTATCGCTTGAGGGTAGGAACCAGCAACAGCGGCTATATGTTTGTTGGGTGTTCGCTAGCGTACTTTGCTCTCCAAACGAGATTTGAGTTGGTTTCATTTCGAGTGTGGACGATCAGATTGGACAATCAAATAAAGAGAATGATTCAATTTTGCGCTTTAGGCGAGCAGAAACAATAAGAGCAAATTTGATTGGGTGAGGGAATGGGCAAGTTGTCTGAGTGAAATGCAATTTTATTGGTTGAGGCATTCAACAGTAATGATGAATTTGAAGGCAGCGGAGGCGGTTATGAAGTCGTGATAGCAGGTCGATTGAAGGCAATTGAAGCAGAATAAAGAACGAAAGGATAACAATAGATAGATAGATAGATAGATAGATAGATAGATAGATAGATAAGAAAATAGGAAAGAAAGAAAAAATAGATAGATAATAAGAAAGAAAGAACGATATAACGAAATAAAATAGACAGAATGAAACCAGCAAACGCAAAAGAGGATACACGCACAAACATATAAAAAAATATATATACATGAGATAGATAGATAGATAGATAGACGGAGAGATAGATAGATAGATAGATAGATAGATAGATAGATAGAAGCCACGAAAGAGAGAAAGAAGTATTAAAATATAGGTTGTCCGAAAACGGAATCATATATATATATATATATATATATATATATATATATATATAGAGAGAGAGAGAGAGAGAGAGGGAGAAGGATAGATAGCTACACAGCTAGCTATCTAGATAGACAGATAGATAGATAAGAATGAAAGAAGAAAGAAATAGTGAAAGACAAAAAGAAATTAAAACATAAAAGAGGATAGATAGATAGATAGATAGATAGATAAGAAAATAGAAAAGAAAGAAAAAAAAAATAGATAGATAATAAGAAAGAAACAACGAAAGAATGAAATAACGAAATAAAAAAGACAGAATGACACAAGCAAACGAAAAAGAGGATACCTACACAAACATATATATATATATATATATATATATATATATATATATATATATATATATATATATGTTGAAACTTGACTAATGCATGGAATAATAATGCAACACAAAATGTACTTAGAACAAAATGTATTGAAACAAGAAAGTGTACACAATATTTACATATAGTCTTTTGTATATTCCTGGGAAGACCGTTCCTGGAGAATGTGTGGACTAAGTCGCAGTCGGGCAGAGTCTCTAGTTGAATCTCTTGATTCGCCCCTCTTGTCTTCCCGGTACCAACCATATTTATATAGTCGGTACTCCACTATGCAAATTAGGTGGATCCTACCACAAAAATATATGAGATAGATAGATAGATAGATAGATAGATAGATAGATAGATAGAAGCCACGAAAGAGAGAAAGAGGTATTAAAATATAGGTTGTCCGAAAACGGAATCATATATATATATATATATATATATATATATATATATATATATATATATATATATGTATATATATATATATATATATATATATATATATATATATATATATATATATATATACAGGTATGGAATAACACAGATATATTACAAACAGAAATATTTACAAAGAAGTAGAAGTATTAGTAATGACTATCAGATTTGGTTAGAGTGAACTATGTTGTCTCGACAAGTATCACTATTCCAATGTCTTACAGTAATCGTCTGACTCGACTCTGTCTCTGACTCTGTCTTTGAACGCTGCTCCCTCCTGAGGCGCAGTATTTATGATGTACGGAATAGTCCGTTATTATTATGGGTAAGTTCCAATAACACCCGCCTCCCGAAACTTTTGCGTAGCAGGGGTTTTCATTTTTTCTTTGGATCTATTTCCAAAGGTTCTGCGAATTTTCTTTTTCCGGACGATTTTCTTGGTTCTGGCATTGTTTGCGGTCTTTTTATATCAAATGTATCGAAAATCGTGTCCATCACCTCTTCCTGAGGTGGACCGTTAGCATCCTGTAACGGTCTCTTCCTAATTTGGTTTACGTGTTTTCTATGTGAGAATTTTTGTCCCTGTACTATTTAAACCATATTGCCGATTCATTTCTCAATTGTCCCTTGCTCCCTGTAAGATGTGTTATTTTTATATGCTTTAAAAAAAACTTTTTTTCTCCTGGGAGGAATTTTCTTTTTGGTGCGTAGGGCTGTATTACTTGTTTCGTTTGACTTGGTAGCAATTTATCAAATGCAGATCTGATTTTTCTAGCGAACATCACTTCTGCGGGTGATAATGTCGATGGTGTAGCATTATTTGGCATAATTCGATATACCTGAAGAAATTGCAGTAATGCTTTTTCCGTAGGCACATCATAGGCTTTTCGTAACGCTCTCTTGAGTGTATTAACAAATCTTTCCGCTTTCCCATTTGATATTGGGTGATAAGGCGGGGATTTTATATGTTTGACTTGATAAATTTCGCAAAACTCTTGGAAGTCTGCTGATGTGAATTGCGTTCCATTATCTGTGACTAGGCAATCCACTACTCGAAATCGAGCGAATAGCTCGTGGAGGCAATTTATGGTCGTTTCTGAAGTAGAATTTTTGTAACGAAACATCTCCGGCCATTTACTATAACTATTCACTATAATTAAATAGTAAAAACCATCAATTGGACCTGCATAATCTGCGTGTATTCTGGACCACGGCCGATCAATCTCTGGCTATGGCTTATGGATGACTAAGTTACAACCCTTGCACATTTCCACCGTCTGAGTAATATCCTAGTCCATATTTTTCCAATATACATAGCTTCGCATTAGCGACTTCATTCTATTTTTGTCCCCTGTGGAAATCCTTTAGGATTCGCTTTTGTAATGTTTTGGGAATTACAACCCTTTCGTTGTAAAGTAGCAAATTATCGCATAGAGAAAATATTTGCTTATCTTTTTCTGCTACTTTTGCTTTTGTTTCATTTATGAATTCGTCATTTTTGGCTTCATTTTTTATGTCTTCTAGTGTGACTGGGAGGTTTCTAACTGTACAACATAGTACTGTCCTTATATCTTCTTCATATCTTAAGGCTGCGATTACCGTATCTTCCAATGGCTCTGTCTTTGTTGGTATAAGTTTCGACAGACCATCCGCATGCCCGATCTATTTCGTTGGTAAATATTCCAATCTGAAATTGTAGTTCAGAAGAATTGTTCCCCATCTGAGTAACCTATTTGCATGTAAACCGGTAAACCTTTTTCGAACCAAAAATTGTTAGTAACGGTTTGTGATCCGTCTGTAGAGTAAAATATCTGCCATAGATATACCTAAGAAACCTTGTGAATGCAAAGATAATTACCAGAGCTTCTTTCTCTGATTGTGAGTAATTTTTCTCCGCTGGTTGCGGGGTTTGTGAAACATGTGCGAAGGGTTTTATTGTCCCATCTGGTATTTTATGCAATATACACGCCCCGACTCCGTAGGCGCTCGCGTCACTTGCTACAATAATTTCTAGTTTAGGATCGTAGTGTGCCAAAAATAAATCTGAAGTTAGCGTCTCAATTATTTTTATAAATGTTTCCTGGCATTGATCTGTCCACTGACAAACTTTTTCTTTCTTTAGGAGCTCGTTCAGTGGTGCGCGAAGTTCATGCATTTGAGGAATGAATTCCTGGTAGTAACTCACTTAGCCTAGAAAACTTTGTAACTCTGTTATGTTCTTAGTAATAGGCACTTTCTTTATTGCTGTTGACCTTTAAGGGTCTGGTCGTCTACCTTCTTGATCTGGCCAAGGTATTTAATTTTCTTCATGAAAAAATCGCACTTGTTTTCTTTTACCTTAAATCCATAGCTTTGTATTCTCTTAAACACTTCTTGTACATGTACCCAATGTTGTTCAACACTTTCGCTGTTTCTCAATACGTCATCCAAGTATGCAATTGTGTACTCTTGTCCGGCAAGCATCGTATCCATTGTCTGTTGGAATATAGCCGGCGCGACCTTAATTCCAAAAGGTAATCTTTGGTATTTGTACAATCCTTTGTGTGTGTTTATGCATAGTAGTTTTGAACTTTCCTCATCGACTGGAATTTGCAAGTACGTTTCACTTAAATCAATTTTTGAAAAACATTTCCGCCATTTAATTTAGTGAATACTTCTTCTGGACAGGCTAGAGGATAATGGTAGTCCTTTATTGCTGCGTTCAAACCTCTAGAAAAATCAGCGCAAACTCGAATTTCTCCTGACTTCTTTTTGACGTAGACCGTCGGTGCGGCCCATTTACTGTATTCTACTTTTGTCAATATGCCAGTGTTTTCGAGTCTAGTTAATTCTTGATCGATTTTTTTCTATTGACGCAAACGGTACGCTCCTTTTTTTCTTGAAGATAGGTTAAACGTTTTCTTTTATTTCGATATTTGCTGCCATTTTCTTACATCTTCCGAGACCTGCTGAAAATACTTCGGGGAAACTCGTTTTCTCATTTAACTTGTCTGCCTCGGTTGATAAGCTTTTTATATTTTGGCAGTACGTACTTATTGGTAGATCCCACAGTTCGAAATTTTGCATCCAGTCCGTTCCGAATAGGTTTTCTGTATTTCTTTAGACGTACATTTTTAACTTTTTCGTCATTCCATTAAATGTTACATTTGTAATTACTTCATCCTCAAATTTTATCTTTCTCTCCGTAACTGACCTAGCAATTTTATCCGTTTTTAACATGGCAGGTTTGTTCAGTTTTCTCCATGTTTATAACCGTTAAGTCCGAGCCAGAATCCATTTGTAGCCTAACTTTTCTGCTTTGCATTTCAACTTGTACGTATTTTCTTATCTTAGTCTCATCTGCTTGGTCAGCCCTCGTAATTCTTATTCTGCTTTTGCTTTCTCTTCTAGTCCAACAATGAGAACTTTTGTGTCCTATATTTTTGCACGATAGACAAGTTTTAAAACGATATGGACAGTCTTTAAACCAATGCCAAGTCCCACAGCGATAGCATGGACTGGGTGGTAGTTTTTTCTGATATTGACTTTTAGAAATAGAAAATTTTGTTTTACCTGTTTTTGAGGGGGAGAAATTGGTTTGGTTTGTTTCTGAGGAGGGTAAGTTGGTTTCCCTTCGTACTTTATGTATGTGCGCGATGACAGCTTCTTCTATGTCTTTTTAGTCTTTCTTCACACTGATGCATCTCTGGCAGCCTTCGGCTAGTTTTTGAAGTGTCAAATCTTGTTCACTCTCCAATTTAGTAAGGATTCTGCGTCTCATTTTCACGTCTTTGGTTGAAACCAGGCCTTGGACATAAATTAAGCATTTGAAATTGTCCGCTTTGAGTTCCGATAATTTGAAATGATTACAGTATTTATTAACAATAGACGCGAAAGTTATGTAATTTTCGCTGTCCTTTTTTGTAAGGTTCAGACATTTCCATCTTTTGTGGAATGGTGAGGTATTATGGCTGAAAGGTTATGTTAATAGTTTTATGGCTTCGTTGAAAGTTAGCTCATTTGTTTTCCTTGGAAGGATATAATCTACGAATTTGGTATATTCGAATGTGCCTAATTTTCTTAGTAATAGACATACTTTTCGTGCGTCTGACCAATCTTTGCAGTTAAATTCATATAGATCTTCATACCTTCGGAAGTAAGTTGCAAAGGTTTCGTATTCGTCGGTTGCATACGTGAAATCTTCGATAGTACTCCAAATAGCGCCTTTTGAGAGAACTGTTTCATTCTCGGAATGTTGCTCTTTATTTGACATTACACGTAGCAATAATTCCCGTAATTCAAGATGTCTCTGTTCGTACTTTTGTTGCTGTTCAAATTGTATTTTGATAAGTTCCACAATGGTTGACTTAAAATCTTCCATTTGACGTAATTTTGTGTACGTATTTTACCTTAATTTAACCTGATATTCTGAAACCTGTGTCCGCAAAAAAAAATTTCCTTTGTTGCCAGTAAAATTGATATCCAAAAAGAAAATTCTTTTTTTTTTTGTGTTCGCGTTGAACTTGTTTTTTTTTTTGTATAGGAATCTCCACATAGAACTTTTTTTTTAGAGTTTACTCGTCGACCACTGTTATGTGCGACGGATAGCGAAAAAGTTATGTCCTCCGCGTAGAGAGTTCGTTTTTTGGGTTTCCTCGTCGCCACTTGTTATGGTCCAAGTTCCTTGTACCACGGTGATGCTCCAAGGCAGAACCAATGAAGAATAACTCGAACACAGGTATGGAATAACACAGATATATTACAAATAGAAATATGTACAAAGACGTAGAAGTATTAGTAATGAATATCAGATTTGGTTAGAGAGAAATATGTTGTCTCGAAGTATCACTATTCCAATGTCTTACAGTAATCGTCTGACTCCACTTTGAACGCTGGTCCCTCCTGAGGCGCAGTATTTATGATGTCCGGAATATTCCCCTATTATTATGGTTAAGTTCCCATAACACATAGATAGATAGATAGATAGATAGATAGATAGAAGCCACGAAAGAGAGAAAGAAAGAAGTATTAAAATATAAGTTGTCCGAAAGACGGAATCATATATATATATATATATATATATATATATATATATATATATATATATAGAGAGAGAGAGAGAGAGAGAGAGAGAGAGAGATGAATGAAATAAGAAAGAAATAGTGAAAGACAAAAAGAAATTAAAACATATAAGAGGATAGATAGATAGATAGATAGATAGATAGGTAGATAATGAACAGACTGACATAGATAGATAGATAGATAGATAGATAGATAGATAGATAGATAGAAGCCATGAAAGACAGAAAGAACTAAATATATTTTTAAAAAAAGAAAGAAAGAAGTGTTAGGTTGACCGAAAAAAACAATCTCCGAAACAAAGAAAAATAAGGAAAGATAGAACGAATCAACGGTAGAAAGAAAGAAACTAAATACACAAAAACAAAACAAAGACAGACAGGAAAACGCGATCTGTCATTGTTGGGATAAAATCTTAAAATAAGAGAAGAAAACGGGATTGAATGAATGAATGAAAGTAACGGGAAAGCAAAAAAATAAGAAAGAAGAAACAATACATTTAACTTTGACAACTGATAAAGAAACAGACGGTGAGCAATTAAATTCTCTAAAGTAAAGATTTAACTGAAATGCCTTTCCCCATCAAGATTTATATTGAAAGTCAAGTCACCAAAAGAGATTTACCAAAAGCAAAAAAACAAAAAAAAACAATGTTGTCCCAGAACAAAAAAACATTGGTGAATAAACACATAGCTACTATAAAAACTACTTTATTGTACTTCGATTCAAAATTAAAATTGGTGTGCTTTAAAAGCATAAAATTTGTTTAAACGCACAAAAGATGTTAGACACCTAAAAAGATGCTTAAATGTGCAAAAAAAAGTTAAAAATCTAAAAAGATGCTTAAATGTGCAAAATATATTAGTAACCTAAAAAGATGCTTAATTGCGCAAAAATGTCAGAAAGGCCAAATAGATGCTTAAATGTTCAAAAGATGTTCGAAATGTAAAAAAATGCTTAAATGTGCAAAAGATGTTAGAAATCTAAAAAGATGCTTAAATGTGCAAAAGATGTCAGAAAGCTTGAAAAGATGCTTAAATCTTCAAAAGATGTTAGAAAGCCACAAAAAGATGCTTAAATCTTCAAAATATATTAGTAACCTAAAAAGATGCTTAATTGCACAAAAAATGTTAGAAAGCCAAAATAGATGTTTAAATGTGCAAAAGATATAAGAAATCTAAAAAGATACTTAAATGTGCAAAAGATGTCAGAAAGCTTGAAAAGATGTTTAAATGTTCAAAGATGTTAGAAAGCCCCAAAAGATTTTTAAATGTTCAAAGATGTTAGAAATCTAAAAAGATGCTTAAATGTGCAAAAGATGTGAGAAACCTTGAAAAGATGCTTATATGTTCAAAACATGTTAGAGAGCCCCAAAAGATTCTTAAATGTGCAAAAGATGTTAGGAATCTGAAAAAAATGCTTAAATGTTCAAATCATGTTAGAAATCTAAATAGATGGTTAAATGTGGAAAAGGTGTTAGAAACCACAAATAAATGTTTAAATGTTCAAAAGATGCTAGAAATCTAAAAAGATGCTTAAATGTGCAAAAGATGTCAGAAAGATTGAAAAGATGCTTAAATGTTCAAAAGATGTTAAAAATCTAAAAAAGATGCTTAAATGTGCAAATGATATCAGAAATCTAAAAAGATGCTTAAATGTGGAAAAGATGTTAGAAACATTGAAAAGATGCTTAAACTTTCAAATTTGTTTGGAATCTAAAAAAGATGCTTAAATGTGCAAAAGATGTTCGAAACCTGAAAAATATGAATAAACATGCAAACGATGTTAAAAATATATAATTATTCGAAGCTGAGGTGGTAGAAATTTTTTAAATCCAAAATAAAATTATTAAAAAATAAAAACGATAATTAAGGTACAAACGGTTTTAAGTTCTAAATTAGAAACAAAAACGGGAACAAAACATAAATAGCTAAAAGATGAATGCGCTGGGGATGCATTTCTCATCGCAGCTTGTTTTGGGCAACAGATCCTTGAAAGTGTTATAATGCAAACATTCCTGTAGCCGGGTTTTGTATCTCTGCATACGGCTGCATAATGAAAATGGCGTCGACGACATTCGCCCACTTTTGACAGGCTGAGTCAATGAAAGTTTTTTTTGTTTTTTTTTATTCATAGTGATTTTCTTTTTGACTTTTTAAGGCACTTAAATAACATTACTAGCTACAAAAACATCACTTCCAAACTCACTTCTAACATCAGAAGCCACTTCCGTTATGGTGGTCAAAATAAAATCATGGCGCGACTATGTAACTACTTGTTAACTTAAAATCTATTTATAACAAAGACGAAAGAGACAATGAAAAAAAGAAAGAACTAATTCGGAATACAGGTAGAAAAATATAGGAAAGTAAAATGTCCCACTTACGAATAAATAAGTAATTAAAATAAATTCTATTTTAGTCCTTGCAAAATAATAATAATAATAATAATAATAATAATAATAATAATAATAATAAAATCTATCAAAGCTTGTAAATAATCCCAATTAAATCTAAGAATGGATCACTGTCACCGAAGGTATTACATATCTCATGACGAAAACGAGTGAAACAAATGATCCGAAAAATTATAGGCCAATAACATGTCTCTCTACCACGTATAAATTGATCACGTCTGTCCTGACGAACCGGACTTACTCTTTTTTCGAAGCAAACAACATTCTTCCACTGGAACAGAAGGGATGCAGGAAAGGTTCATATGGTTGCAAAGATTAACTACTGATATAATCCGGGAATATTGCAAGAGACGCTGTAGAAATCTTAGCGCAGCGTGGATGGATTATCGTAAAGCCTTTGACAGTGTGCCACACTCTTGGATACTTACAACTTTGGAAATGTACAAAGTCGCCCTTGTGGTAGTAAATTTCCTTAGGTACAGCACGGGAAGGTGGAAGACCACACTATACCTAAATCACACCAGAGGCACTGCCATTTCCAACCGTCTGAACATCCGATGTGGAATCTTTCAAGGAGACTCCGTCACCACTTCTGTTTTGTTTGTCCTTAACCTTCGTTAGACATGAACTAAACAACAGTAGCTATGATTTCAAACTAGACAAAAAAGATTCAATCACCTACTCTACATGGATGATCTCAAACTTTTTGCCAAAGACGACAATGAGTTGAAGGGCCTCGTTTAATATTATAAAATGTTTCAGTGACGATATAGGTATGAACTTCTGATTAGATAAATGTGCAAAAGTAACATTCAAGAAAGGGAGAATTGCGCAAACACTTTCAATAGATTTAGACTTTGTTAGGGAACTGGAACAAAATGAAGCCTAAAGTACCTAGGAATTAGCGAAGAAGATTGTATGCAACATCCACAAATGAAGGAGAAGATAAGAAAGGAGTACTATAGGCACGTAAGTCTGGTAATGAATGCAAAGCTGAATTCAAAAAACAGAATATCAGCCATAAACACTTTGGTTGACCCTGTAGTGCAATACAGTTTCAACATCCTTAACTGGACCATAGCTGACATTAAAAAAAATACTTAAAAAAGAAAGCAAAAACAGATGCAACCGATAAGATACAGAAAGAATGGCAAGATAAACCGCTTCATGCCCAATACTCTGCCCGTACCAAACAAGCTGACGTAGACAAAACCCGTACCCATGAGTGGCTACGTAGTGCAGGGTTAAAAGCGGAAACTGAAGGATTTATCCTTGCTACACAGGACTAATGCTTGTTAACTAGAAATTATCAAGCACACATACTAAAATATTGTGTTGGCCCAAAATGAAATGTCTGTGATAAATATCCAGAAACAATTGATCATCTTGTATTAGGTTGCACGGTATTTGCACCCTCTGAATATAAAATAAAGCATGACAGAGTGGGCCAATATCTGAGCTGGAAAATCTGCAACTTCTACGGAAAGGAAATTTAAAGAAATTTGTATGAACACCATCCAGACCCGGTTATGGAGATAGGACCGGTTACAATTTTATGGGACTACACATGTGTACACACCAGACATCAAAGGAAATAATAATAATAATAATAATAATAATAATAATAATAATAATAATAATAATAATAATAATAATAACAATAATAATAATAATAATAACAACAATAATAATAATAATAATAATAACAAAAATAATAATAATAATAATAATAATAATAACAATAATAATAATAATAATAATAATAATTAGGATCTGTAACAATTTTATGGGACTTTACAATACACGCAGACTGAACAATCAAAGTACCAATACGTACTTAGAGTGGACCCAGTGCATATTAGAGTTACCCTTTATTATTAAATAATGAACTGACTCCCCGTTAAGTTACATTGAGATGTCGTCTTTTGAAGGCGTCTGTAAACTCGTATCAGCAGACATCTCAACTTTTGGGTATGTTTATTAACTCCTCGTGGTCTGGTGGAGTAATGGCTAGCGGCTCGGATTGAGGAATCGGATAACCGAGTTCGAATTCCAATCGGAGCCATTACACTCACTTACGTGCTAATAACCTTGTGAAAGGTATGAATCCTCTTCTTCTCAAGCTATGAGTAAGTAGAAGGACAAGCCGGGTTCTATTGCCTTGGATGGCAACTGGTCTACCGCAGAAAAAAATGACAACCTGCGAGAAATGCAGGAAAGAAATCTGCCTCGTCAGTCTTGTATCGAAAGCTACATGATCGCTTAAGCGTTTATCACGCATGGCACATAACTGACTGACTTGTTGACCATTGCTACCGAGGAGTGAGTGTTATCCTCATTGGGTACGCTATGCAATATTCTAGATTAAACGGATTGACGTCGTAAAATCAATCCATTTGATTTATTTTCAAAATTACATGATGCAAGAGAAAGAAAGTTCTCGAAAAATATTTCGCTAGTTTCTATGAATTGTATACGTTTGTCTCATTCGACTCAATATTGAGACGTAGACAGTGATCGAACCCACGCCGTCCGTCAATGACCAACCACGTTATCGTTTTAATCCGTAAACGACGGGAATTATCGATTACTATTTCATTAAAGGTATGCTGATATCAGTAATTGATGATTTACAATTTCCCCAGCGATACGGATATCAGTAATTTATAATTCGTGCGTAGAAGAGTAATTGGCAACCTGGAATCGATGAAGTTACCAGTTAGTAAAATTGATGAGTTTAGTTCATTTAGAGTATTTGCCTGAAATTAAACCTGGAGGAACAGACCAGAGTGCTATCGCTGCATGAATACTTCTCGAAGAGAAAAGAGGTGAAAAATGGTAAGAATATAGTGCAAAAATTCACAGCTTCCTTCTGCATGAAATGTTTTCACTGAATATAATCTTTGTGCTGTATCACATATAAATAGGTGTTCATGGCTCCCCACAACTACCTGTCCTTCGTAGCTGTTAATAAATATTATTTTTCCTAAACCCTGTTCCTCCATGTTATTCATTGTTTTCCTCTGTCACACTAGTCTTCAATCTGTCCTGTGAGTATAAGATTTTCCAACCTCCTTTCCTCAGTATGTGCTCTAGAAATTTCAGCAGGCTCTTCCTGATGTTAAGTGTAAGTGTCCTTTTTTTTTCCAATTTTTCTCTAAAAATTCGTCGTTGCTCCAATGTTCGGACCATGTTATTTTCCGCACCGTTCTGTACAAATAATTTTCTGTCTCTTCTTCATCTGTGAGGACGTTACCCAGATCATGAATATCATCCTTTTTAATTACAGTGACGTGTATCTTGTACAAGGCCCATGGGCCTCTTAAGTAGAGTAAGATGCACAGTTTATGCAGATATGTGAGGAAGATGACGGTTAACCCTAGACTTGAACAGGTTAAGATTATAGTGATCGGTAAAATATCCTCTTTTGAGTTGGTTCCACAGATCAGGAAGGAGTGGCATTCGAAAGGAGTGAGGATTGTTTGCTGCAATGGGCGTAGCTTGGTGGGTCCTAGCCGCGAAGGTTAGTACTGGTGTAACTAAGAAATGTAATTTCTCAGACCACTTTCCATTTAAGTAGCGATAGATCCGTGTGAGGCTTGCGACCTCTCGTCTCTGAGGGAGGGGTTATTGTATGGAAAATAGTTTCTCAACCACAAGGATACGGAGAAGCTTCTGAACTCTATCGAGACTAAAAAGTGAGGACAGGGAAAATATGAGTGCAGTACGCGATGTTCGGTCTGACCTGGCTCTTGTAGATGTAGATAATATCCCCTGGGGTCAGGTATTGAGTTGTGCGGTACTGCGAACGGTCTATTTTTTTTTCTAGCTTTTTAGCGCTAGATCATATGTACGAGTTCAACTTGAGGTCTGGATTGTGTTCAAGGATCAATAGGTTTCCGTAAAGTTAAAGGTTTCAAAAACATTTTTATACTACCTACAGCATGTACGTTCAGTTACAGTAAACACTCATTACTCCGATACTGCCTGATCCGGTAAATCACATGGTCCAGGCCTTTTTTTCATTAGACATCAGTAATTCGTTTAGCGGCTACGAGGACAGCGTCACGCTTTATGTTACAACTTTCCGTAGCAGCCGACAGCAGCAGAGTGTTTTGATAATCTTGAGGTCTGCATTGGGTTCAAGGAACAATAGTCGCTCAAGGCACGGACCCTTTCTGAAGGGGCATCCATACATTGCGACTGGTGGTGATTTAGTTTCCAATCCATACTATTTAAATATTACATTTAAAAAACATAATTGCAGTTTTGTTTGCCTTTTTTGCTATTTTATAATCTGAAGGATACCGTAAATGTTATTGTTTTTGTATATACTGTTGTGGTAGGATCCACCTAATCTGCATAGGTGACTACCGACTATATAAATAATGGTTGGTACCGGAAGACGAGCGAATACAGAGATCCAGCTAGAGACTCTGCCCGACTGCGACTTAGTCAACACATTCTCCAGGAACGTCTTCCCAGAAATATACATAAATACTATATGTAAATATTGTGTACACTTTCTTGTTATAATACATTCTTGTTCTAAGTACATTTTGTGTTGCATTATTATTCCATGCATTAGTCGAGATTCAACAATGAGTCAAGACTCAACATATACTATAAGCGAAAATAAGCATGAAAGACTATCATTGAAGAATAAATTTTCTTTTTAATTTGTTGGATGTACAAGTTCGTTAAAGTTTTTCCCGCCTTTAATCTCGTCGCTCAAAATATGTTACTTAGAAACAATTAGTTGTCACTGATTTTTTTTTATAGCTTACTAACACCGCCACAGTGAAATAAAAATTAAATTTAAAAGCATAATCAAGAAATCTTGATAAATACTAGAAAGTGTAACAGGGAAAATATGGCTGCATTATTCCATTTTCGGCATTATCTTGCTCTTGTAAAGGTAAACGATATCACGAGGAGTCAGGTATTTACTGGAGCAGTACAAGGAACCGCCCATTTTTTTCTAGCTATTTTTTGGGCGGTAGATCGTATGTACGAGATTCACCTGATGTTTAGGTTAATCTTAAGTCCGAAGAGGTTCTCAAAGACACGGGGCCTCCCCGACGGAACCCCTGTTCGTCGCGATTGGTGAATGTTGTGAGTCCGCTAGAGTGTCATGCAGAAAGAATCAATAGTAAAGATTACAGACAATTTTTTCCCACCTAAAATTGAAACTGAAAAATATTACTGACTCGGATTGCTTTCAGTTTGACATTGAGAGAATTCTTAACAAAGCAGACAGCTAAAAAATGTTCAGTTTTATAATATAACGAGTTTATTTCCTTCGGGTTTAATAACTTTACATTTTCTTCCTTTGTCGGATTTCTCAAAAAAATGTCATTTATCTAAAATCAATGATACGAAGTTGTGCAACGTATATTTAAAACGTATAAAGGAAGGATTAATATATCAGGTGTGCTTGTATTTACTTATCATTAATATCTTTACGAAAGGCATGAATCCACTACTCCCTCATTCGATTTAGCGGAGTCAACAATCTTCATAAATATTTCAATGGCTGTATATGTACCATGCAATGGCCTTGGTTATTTTTGGGAACTAGGAAACGAGAAATTATGGAAACCACTTCCCCATATCTACATTACAGCCTTGGTAGTACTAACAGTAAATGGATGCTTCAAACATAGTCGGTATTAATGTATGTCAGTCAAATTTTTATGCATTGTTTGATTGATTTAGGAAAGGGTATGTACAGTTAAATGCAGTTCATCACTCACAAGAACGCGTTGACGATTTTGGACTGCATCGAAACTGGAAACCGAAGACTGGGCAGATTTTGTTCATATATGGCAGCAGTAATCCATTTTCAGTCTGATCTGGCTCTTGTAAAGGTAAAAGATATCACGAGGAGTCAGGTACCGCCCATTGTTTTTAGCTTTTTTAGCGATGGATCGTATGTACGGGTTCCACTTGAGATCTGGATGGAGTTTATGGATCAGTAGTCGCTTAAGAACTGATAGTAGATACGGAAAAGAAATTACAAAATCTCCTACAGAAGGTAGCAACAGAGAGTGAGAAGAAGGGACTAAGCATAAACTACAAGAAGATAGAATGCATGGTCATCAGTAAAAGGATGATCCCGAAATGCTATCTACTTAATAATATAAGATACGCAGATGAGACAGTACTGATACTAAATACGGAAAAGAAATTACAAAATCTCCTACAGAAGGTAGCAACAGCGAGTGAGAAGAAGGAACGAAGCATAAACTACACGAAGACTGAATGCATGGTCATCAGTAAAAGGATGAGCCCGAAATGCTATCTACTTAATAATATAAGATACGCAGATGACACAGTACTGATAGCAGACATTGAAAAGAAATTACAAAATCTCCTACAGAAGGTAGCGACGGAGCAAGGACTAAGCATAAACTACAAGAAGACTGAATGCATGGTCATCAGTAAAAAGATGAGCCCAAAATGCTATCTACTTAATAATATAAGATACGCAGATGACACAGTACTGATAATAGATACGGAAAAGAAATTAGAAAAAACTCCCAAAACAGAAGGTAGCAACAGCGAGTGAGAAGAAGGAACGAAGCATAAACTACACGAAGACAGACAGCATGGTCATCAGTAAGAGGATGAGCCCAAAATGCGATTTGTAGGTCGGAAACACTAGAATCAAGCAGACGCAGAAGTTTAAATATCTGGGAAGCATCTTGACAGTAGACGGTAAGTGCGACACTGAGATCCATAGACGTATTGGGATGGCCAAGGACGCATTCCAAAAGCTGAGCAGAGTATCACGAGACAGGAGGATTTCTTTGGCAACAATGAAAAGAATACTGAGCTGATATATGTCCTTCTTTACGGCTGCGAATGATTTCCTCAAAGATGAAGAAGAGACTCTAGGCGATAGGGATGTGGTTCTAGAAAAGGATGCTAAGGATGTCATGGAGCGAGCTTGTGAAAAAAGATGAGGTCGTAGAGAGGTTGCAAACAAGGAGGAGGCTTATACTTAATATCAGGAAGAGGCAGCTGAAGTTTTTGGGGACCGGTAATGAGGAAGGGTGGGGGTTGGAGAATCTGATACTCACGAGTCAAATAGAGGGAAAGAGAGATAAGGAAAGGCAGCACGTGACACACCTGACGAGCTTGAGCAGACGGATGACAAAACGTGGTCTGAGGGTCGGTGCAGGGGGAAGGAGCTTGCTGAGAGCTGCAAGAGATAGAGTGAAACGGAGTGCCGTGTTCGCCTACGTCCTGAAAGGACATGGCACATAGAAATAATGTCGCTCAAGTCACGGGGCCTTTCTGAGGGGAAATCCATTCATCATGACTGGTGGTAATTCAGCTTCGAATCGATAGTATTAAAATATTACGTTTAATAACGTCATTTTTGTTTTGTTTTTCTTTTGCTTTTTAGCGATAGATCATATGTACGAGTCCCATTTCAGGTCTGGATTGGGTTCAAGGATCAATAGTCGTTCAAGGCACGGACCCTTCCTGAGAGGCATCCATTCATTGCGACTGGTGGTAATTTAGTTTCCAATCCATACTATTTAAATATTACTTTTTAAAAACGTAATTGTTATTTTGATTGCCTTTTTTGTTATTTTATAATCTGAAGGATACCATAAATTTAATTGTTTTTGTATATAGTACGAGTGCAAAAAAACATAAAACATACTAGCATTGAAGAATAAATTTTCTTTTGAACCTGTTGGATGTACAAGGTCGTTAAACTGTTTCCCGCCTTCAAACGGGTTGATCTTGTCGCTTAAAATATGTTACTGAGAAAGCAATAGTTGTCACTGATTTAATTTTAGAGCTTACTAACACCGCCACAGTGAACTGAAGATAAATTTAAAAGCATAATCAAGAAATCTGATAGAAAAGTAAGAGAAATAAGATAGAAAGGAAAGAGAAAAGCGGAGCAAAGTTTTATAAACAAATAACTGCAACTAATTTTATTGTGTGGGACCAAATAAAAAAAAAGAATTAAAATGGGATAACAGAACATTCCCAAAAAAATAATACAAAATGTGTCAAATTAAATAAATAAAATACAAGACGAAGCAAAAAATAAGGGAAAAAATAACGATCGCTGACTTTATTAAATTTCTGATGGCCACTTCCTTACGAAAACAACAGAATATGAAATAAAGATAAAAAAAAGAAACATGGGGAAAAGAAAGGAGAAATACACAGTATAAAAAGGAAGAGATAAAGAAAAAAGAGAAAAGGAAAAATTTTTAAAAGTGAAGATACATCAATATTAAAAGAAGGAAAGAAAAAAGAAGTTTAAAAGTGGAAATATGTCTGTCTTAGAAGAAAGAAAGAAAGAAAGAAAGAAAGAAAGAAAGAAAGAAAGAAAGAAAGAAAGTGAGTACGGAAGAAATGGAGGAGGGAAGAAAGAAAGGAAGAAGGAAGAAAGAAAAAAGAAGTTTAAAAGTAGAAATATGTGTCTTAAAAGAAAGAAAGAAACAAATAAAGAGAAAGAAAGAAACAAACAAACAAAGAGAGGAAGGAAGGAAGGAAGGAAGGAAGAAACACAGAAAAAATGTTTAAAAGTGGAAATATGTCTGTCTTAGAAGAAAGAAAGAACGAAAGGGAGTACGTAAGAAAGAAATGGAATACAGAAGAAAGAAAAGAAGAACGAACAAAGAAAAAAGAAGGTTAAAAATGGAAATATGTCTGCCTTAAAAGAAAGAAAGAAAGAAAGAATGTGAGGAAGTAAGAAGAAGAAAAAGAAGTTTAAAATTGGAAATATGTTTGTCTTAAAAGAAAGAAAGAAAGAAGGAAAAAAGAAAGGGAGGAAGGAAGCAAGAAAGGAAGAAGGAAAAAAGAAAAAAGAAGTTTAAAAGTAGAAATATGTGTCTTAAAATAAAGAAAGATAGAGAGAAAGAAAGAAAGAAACAAACAAACAAACAAACAAAGAGAGGAAGGAAGGAAGGAAGAAACAGAAAAAATGTTTAAAAGTGGAAATATGTCTGTCTTAGAAGAAAGAAAGAAAGAAAGAAAGAAAGAAAGAAAGAAAGAAAGAAAGAAATGGAGTACGGAAGAAAGAAAAGAAGACCGAATAAAGAAAAAAGAAGTTTAAAAATGGAAATATGTCTGTCTTAAAAGAAAGAAAGAAAGAAAGGGAGGAAGTAAGAAGAAGAAAGGGAGGAAGTAAGAAGAAGAAAAAGAAGTTTAAAAGTGGAAATATGTCTGTCTTAAAAGAAAGAAAGAAAAAAAGAAGGAAAAAAGAATGAAAGAAAAAGAAAGGGAGGAAGGAAGCAAGAAAGGAAGTAGGAAGAAAGAAAAAAGTTTAAAAGTAGAAATATGTATGTCTTAAGAGAAAGAAAGAAAGAAAGAAAGAAAGAAAGAAAGAAAGAAGGAAAGGGAGGAAAGAAGAAAGAAAAAACAAGTTTAAAATTGGAAATATGTGAGACGAAAGAAAGAAAGAGAGGAAAGAAGGCAGAAAGAAAATTAAAAAAATAAGTTTAAAAGAGTAAATATGGCCATCTTACAAGAAAGAAAGAAAGAAAGAAAGAAAGAAAGAAAGAAACAAACAAACAAACAAACAAACAAACAAACACAGGAAGAAAGTAAGAGGAAGGAAGAAAGAAATAGAAAAAGAAAGAAGCACTGGGGAAAAAAGAAGTTTCAAAGTGTAAGTATATTTGTCTTACAAAAAAAACATTGAAACGAAAAAGAAAGAAAAAAGAGATAGAAAAAAGGAGTTTCAATGTGGAAGTATGTCCGTCTTATAAAAAACTGAAACGAGAAAGAAAGAACGAAAGAAAGAATGAAAGAAAGAATGAAAAAAAGGGAAAGAAACAAAGACGTTTCAAAGTGGAAGTCTTCGAAGAGTGTAAAAAGAAAAAAGGAAATACAGAAGAAAAAAGAGAGAATGGATAAAAGGTGTAAAAGCAAAGAGAGAAAGATACAGGGAAAAATAGTTTAAACGTGGGAATAATTAAAAGAAAAGAACAAAAAAAAAGAGGAAAAGAAAGGAAAAAGTAGTTTAAAATTGTAAATATGACCGCCTTACGAATATACATAGAAGAAAGAAAGAAGGACAAAATGAAAGAAAGAAAGAAAAACAAAAAAGAAAAGGAGGTATGAAAGAGGAGAGGTGCCTGTCTTCTGAAGAGAGAGAAAAAATGGGGAAACAAAGTAAAATAATAATTTGGAAGAGGAAAGTTGTTCGTTTTATGATCAAATAAAAACGGATTTCATTGAATTCTTCCAGCCCCCAGCCCCAGCCCTTTGTAAACAGCCCAAAAGAAAATGTGGGTGAAAAGGCCCAAAACACATGCTAGTGAAATGAATGAAATACATTGAGTCAAACCTTTAAACATTTCATGTCCTCAATGTGAAATGATTTGGCATTTTATCAGAAGCAGCCAATAAATAAATGTAACAGGCAGCAATAGGTCATGTGAGCAGAAGGCGACCACGCAGTCTCGACCAATCAATAGCAATATCAACAAAACAAAGCACTAATAAAGGAAGAGAAAGAATAGAGAGTTGACGTAGTTGACGGCATAAAAGACGAAAAAGCATATCAAACGCTCGTCAGTTTCAATAGAGAAACAAAGAATTGTACGAAATAACAGACTACATCACTTCAGGACTAGCAAAAGGGGCAAACATTAAAATGGATATCACATGTAACCCGAAGATAAAATAAAGGCATAATCAATATGTCGAGATTACACAAGACTTAAAACAAAAGTTTCGAACAACCATCAATATTGGAAAGAGCGATAACAGCTACTGGACTTGAGAAACATATTTTCATGAAAAATTGGTCAAGAGAAATATTTAACAAATTTCAACAGACTGGCTGCTTGGTCAATGAATGCCGAATATTTCCTTATAAGGAAACGGATAATATCATTATTAGCATTACATTCAGAAAAATGATTTTAGCGTATTTTTGGAATGGTCATTAAACATTAAGGAAACTACGCGCTTGGTTTAGCCCCTTTGAAGAAGATTTCTTTCGGAGATCTATAACAATATAATGAAATCCTAATAATTATTTCGGGGATGTATAACAATATAATGAAATCCTAATAATTATTCCGTAGATCTATAACAATATAATGAAATCGTAATAATTATTCCGGACATCTATAACAATTTAATGAAATCCTAATAATTATTCCGGAAATCTATAACAATATAATGAAACACTAATAGTTATTCCGTAGATCTATAACAATATAATGAAATCCTAATAATTATTCCGGAGATCTATAAAAATATAATGAAATGATAATAATAAAAAAGGGGATTTATAACAATATAATTAAATCCTAACAATTATTTCGGGTATCTATAAAAATATAATGAAATCCTAATAAATTATTCCGGAGATCTATGACAATATAATGAAATCTTAATAATTATTTCGGGGATCTATAACAATATAATGAAATCCTAACAATTATTTCGGGGATCTATAAAAATATAATGAAATCCTAATAATTATTCCGGAGATCTATTACAATATAATGAAATCCTAATAATTATTTCGGGGATCTATAACAATATAATGAAATCCTAATAATTATTCCGGAGATCTATGACAATATAATGAAATCCTAATAATTATTTCGGGGATCTATAACAATATAATTAAATCCTAACAATTATTTCGGGGATCTATAAAAATATAATGAAATCCTAATAATTATTTCGGGGATCTATAACAATATAATGAAATTCTAATAATTATTACGGGAACTGTAACAGTATAATGAAATCCTAATAAGTATATAAATCGCTCTTTGCAATAGTTTGTAACACGTTTATTTATGCTCTCTCAGTTGCACCTCTGTCCTTGGGTAGAGTGCTCTCAGGGTCGACCTCACCACCACCTCGATCAAGCTAGGTTCTTCTTGTGTCAAGGCGATTATGATATTTCTTTGTATTTTCAACGCTAACCGCTGTGTTGTTGACTATTGTGATCTTCCTGATAGTAATAATAACTGTGACATAAATTATCATCAATTATCATATCATAATATATACATATGTGTGTGTGTGTGTGTGTGTGTGAGAGAGAGAGAGAGAGAGAGAGAGAGAGAGAGAGAGAGAAAATGTGACACCAAGGATAACAACAGTAGTGAAAACAACGGTGAAAACTGAAATCCTCACTTACCTGTCTTCCTTGCCATTTTGGAATTTGAGTAAATGATTTGAAACACTTACCTGGAAAATAAAAAAAAATAAATCCAATTAAAATATTTCCAGTAAACAAAGGTATATTCATACTATTTTTATCTACCTCTCGGCGTACTACGGATGCGCAATTGTAAAAGTTGAATTTATTGAGCAAATAAAACTTCCTTTCACATATATCTCATAACACAAATCCGGTCAGCGAAAACGAATTGAAACATTAATCATGGCATCATTTTGCTATTGAACACGGACTATATCATGTTGTTACATATGACTTGCTTCCATTCGTCTTCAGACGAGACATTGTGATCTCTGCACCACTTCAACCTCTTCTGAATGTTGCAAGTGGAGAGACGAGGTTTCCTTGCGGCAGCTCTTCCATGATATCCAAATTTATGGAGCTGACGACGAACAGTTTTAGTAGAAACTGGATTATTTAGATGATTATTCCATATATTTCGCTCGTTTTCTTTTTCCTGATGTTTCACAAATGATCTCAAAGAATAACTTTTCGTAGCATTTTTGCTTATTAGTAACTGCGGTCATCCTGTGAAACCTTTTTCTAACATGATTGAAATTTTACTTTGATCAGACACCCCTTTGAGATGGAATGCCAAGTAGAAAAGCACGTTGCTCATCTTTTTTTATTTCCTTTCGATAAAGTTCACAAAGCTGACAAAGATGCTCGAGATATCTGCGACAGAATGGAACAGAAATGGTTTTCGCGTTTCAGGTAGGGGAAGTTCGAACTCACAAATACTCAACGTTCTGTCCGACCTGTTCAGTTTGACGAGGACCAATACCACACGCTGATTAAAAAAAGAATCGCGCCAGACCACACGGAGAATTGAGCGCAGACGATGGCCAGCTCTAATGTTACTATCTCTAGTCAGCTTCACTCAATGGGTAACGCGACGCATGTGTGCCACACGCATTGTCCGAGAAATAAACTCCAGCTATTCTCCATCGACGCCAGTCTAATCGCTCCAAAAGACTGCTCGTGGATACAAAGAAAGATTCTTATATCATGTTATCACATGGAACGAAAAAGGGCGTCTTTACGTGAACATGTGTTATAGTGGAAGACACCTTGTCTAGATAATAGACTCTCCCACCTATTATAAGTAGGAGTCAGTAGGTAGTCGAGGGAAGAGTAGTTATCAGCGACCACAACTCGATTACTCTGCGTAACACTTATTTACAAGTTCCTAACGTTTCTGTACGTTTACCCTATTTAGGACGCATTTAGTCCGACTACAAGTTATATTGTGGAAATAACTCCACAACAACACGAAACAGAGAAAAAATGGGTGAATCCTGACTGGCTGGCAACTCAGCGAACCAAGCCA
>OZ038511.1:21485962-21515962 GCA_964036315.1 Acanthosepion esculentum | reverse complement strand
AACTCTCTTATATCCGGGTTTCTCTTATACCAGGGTCTCTTATATCCGGGTTACACTGTATATATATATATATATATATATATATATATATATATATATAGGTACCTCCACGAAAAGTAAACAAAAAGAGCATAGCATGATGAAAAAGACGCCAAACTAGACGAAAACAAAATTTTATCGTCTAATGTTCATATTATTATTAAAGAGGAAAGATCAATGTATTTTTTTGTACATTTTTTAATCGTTCCTAGCACGTCGGGAATTTTTCGTTAAAAATCTTGTTTTTTTTTTAATCAAAACTGAGAGATAATCCATCATTTTCAATCATTTTTTTTTCCATTTTATAAAAAAGATGAAAAAATCACTTTGAAATTCTTTTAGAAATCAATTATCATTTTTTCAAAACTTATTTTAATAAAATCAGAAATTATAATGTTTATTTAAAATATTTTGAATCAACCTTAACTTAGATTCTGCGCCGAAAAAATGTAATTTGAAAATAAGACAAAGCAGGTCATAACCTTTCGCGTCACTTGACAGGTGACGAAGGACATTTTCCTGACATTTAGATAACTTACGGGAAGATAATTCTTTCTACGGATGGAAGGAAGTGAAATTATTTAGATTTAAGTGAACAAATTATTTGCCTCGTTATTTTTAAGGAAAACTTTCAGCGCTCTAATTTTTTAATTTTTTTTTTTGTACTTAGCTTTCACCTTCACGTTTACGATGCTTTATGGAAAATATATTATAAAGAAATGAAAAAATAAGACTAAGAGTGAGATTAAATTTCATAAGAAAGGTATCTAATTAATTTATCGGTACCTTTCTTATGAAATTTTATCGGATGTGTACATAAAATACTATAATTTTATGTACATTTATTACATTTTACTGTGTTATTTGTATTTCCATTCATTTTATTATTAATTTTGATATTTCATTTATGGAAAAAATGCCATAACTGACATTAATATAAAAATAAGGTCATATAAATTTCATAAGATGATACTGATACTTGTAGGTACCCTTCTCAGTTGAAATTGAAAAATCAATTTAACTTCTCCATACGTGTTTCGCAAAAGTAAAGGCCTTAACAGCGGAGAACAATGCTGAACTCAAATAGCCTAACTTAATTTTATTCTTGTTGGTCTTCCGTACTTTATAATTACCGGCCGATTATAAACACAAAATTACATTTCTTAATTACTGTGGATATTCTGATTAGTCAAAATGATACAATTTACAACGCGCTAAAAAAACATCTATCTCATGAGAACACTTAGGAAACCCGATGCGGCTTTTAACTAATTTTATAATATTTTAACAACTTAAATGTAAAAATCTATTATAATTAAAGAAATAACAAATAATTGTATTAAAAATTCATTTTTCATCGAATAAAGTTTTTGCTTTCAGAAAATATTGTTCATATTCATAAAAACAACTAAAAGCAAATAAAAGCATTTTGAAATTAAATAATATCTTTGTTTTATTGAGTTTTGTATATTACATTTCATATATATAATGAAAAAAGGAATCCTTAAAACTTCCATAATTGGTATTGCTAATAAATTTATTTCATGGGTAAAATTCATAATCGTTCAGCCAAATTTCACATTGAGAAATAGATTTTTAAAAGTAGAAAGAAAAAAAGGTAGGTACAAAAAAGAAAAGCACAAAAAAGGAAGAAAAAAGGGAAAGACGAGGAAGTAGGAAAACACGAGATAGGGTTAAGTTTTAATATTAGAAAGGGAGAAAAAAGAAAAAAGATGAAGAGAGAGACTGAGATTTCAATATAAGGTTCGTTGGGGAGAATGGGAGAGATAGATATAGGAAGGGGAGAGATTGAGCATTGACAGACGGTCTGACCCAGAATATATTTTATTTCCAGGAATTAATAAAAGGAGAGGCTGGGAGAAGTTATATTGAAAAGGTCCAATCATATTGCGTAGTGAAATTTTGACAATGTATAATAGCCGTCACAACTACAAATTGATAATACTACCACTACCAATAATGATATTCATAACAATATTAATAATCTAAAATAAAAAAATATTCAATATAAATAAAATATGAAATAAGAAAAACCTTCAATATATAAATCAAAGTAAATTTTGTATCAATATACTGAAAAAACATACATTTAAAATTTTAAAGAAATTTAGATAAAAATTTTTCTTTATATATATATATATATATATATATATATATATATGCACATTTCATTAAAAACGACTGACAAGATGCTTTTATTTATTTTTTTATACAATTTCTCATGCGATCTCATAATGTTTTTCTTTTCGGATGATAAATTATATAAAAACTGTCCGAATGTTCTTTTTATCCGAGCGCTTTCGGCTATACATTTAGCCATTTTCAAGGATTATATTTAAACTGTTAGAATTAGAAATATCTTGACCGTGTTTTGAAACAAAAAAATGAAACATTTTATAAAACATACATATAACTAACTATTTCTAATTCTAACAGTTAAAATATGCCTCAACTCAGAGATAGAGACATATATATATATATATATATATATATATATGTGTGTGTGTGTGTGTGTGTGTGTAATTTGGCAGCAACATTTCTTTTAAACATGTGTTGAATGTCAAAGACAACATAGTCCTGCATATTCTCTTAATAGTATTTAATTTTATGTTCGAAATTACTCGGTTATCTTACGGACAATATATATATATATATATATATATATATATATATATATATATATATTATGAAATGGACAAAGTTCGACAATTATTTTAAGATATTTTTTACGTTTACATATTTTTTTTTATAGATACAAATATTTAAGTAAATTCTCTGTTATAATAAACAATATTAAACAACATTTACCGGCCTGAATGTCCGAGAAATTTTCATAGAAAATATGCGTTCTCCGACAGGAATCGAACCTGTATCCTATACGGAACCGTTATATAGCCTGACGTGCTTTACCGATTGAGCCACAAATGACGTCACACATTATGAAATGCACAAACTCCGACAATTATTTTATGAGCGTATACACATAAAAAATGTCTTAATTGTCGAACTTTGTCCATTTCATAATGTGTGACGTCATTTGTTTACATTTGGATACGCATCGAGCAGATATGAATGTACGAGAGAAAATCATGAAGAATTGTAGTTTAAAGACAGTAAAATCGACATCGCTAACCGAAAGCCCCTCTGTGTCTATAAAAAGAACATATAAACATAGAAAATGTCTTAATATATATATATATATATATATATATATATATATATATATATATATATATATATATATATGCAACAAGGCACACAAATATCTGGCGCCATTGAGGATCGAACTCACGACACACGAGTAAGGATCGATCAAATAATTACTAAGCCTGGGTTACTTTGGGACAAGGACATGAATATAGAGCACCCAGTGAATCTGAGTATCAGTAGAAATGGTCAAGAAAACAAGTTTACTCCCGCAAGATATAACCTCAGGTTAGGTTGGCACAAGGCCATAAATAAAGGGTACATGATGACCGAACCAGCTGCTAGGAAATAAAGTTCAACTATATGAGCGCTTTAACCATGATTCAATTTCGAGGATCTAAGTTACATTTTGCTAAGCTTAATTCAGTTTGGCACAAGCTTACAAATATAGAGCACACAGTGAGGATCGAACTCACTACTCACTAGCTCGTGTAATGGTTAACGAGATTGGCTTGTTAAACATGACACCAGCTAGAATTAGGAAAGAAAGAACTTAGGCACAAGTTCACAAATGTAGGGCATCTAGTAAGTTTCGAACTCATAACTACAGATTAATGGTCGATTAAGGTTGCTACTTAGTTATTATCCACACCACATGGCACCCTCACTAATCTTGCTTTAGACGTGTAGAAGATTACAAATTTCGAGAAAGCAATGAATACTGGATTCTCCTCAGTAACAGATTGTTGTCGCGATGAGTTTTCGAATCCTGATTGTGATACAGCTGCACACATTCTGTTTGTATAAAGATGTTTTCCAGATTTTTATTAGAGCGACACCGGCTGAGACAGTTGGGCGCCGAGCAAGAAACCAAATTGGTAAATTATCGAGGGATCTGAAAGACGACACCCGCTGTCTATCACACTAGTGTCGAGAAAGAGCAAAAATGATGTGTCTTTTTTTTTTTTTTTTTGCTGTATTAATTTCTTCAAAGTCACCTAATTTACTTTCTTTATTGGAGGCTAGATTCTTGTTGGAGTAAATGAAATAAGGAATATTTATGTCATGCAAAATACCTCCCCATCTGCATCCGTCATTTGCTTGAGGTCACTGTTCATTTTTATCTTGTAAAAATTCTGTCTGTTTGAGCCGAGGGCAATGAAATGATTTTCAACAGGAAAACGTTATCGCAAACAACAAAGTCTTCTTTTGATCTGTGCTACAGCACATACCGTAGAGAGACACACTCATAATACATACTCGTTATTATCTATCCTTGCCTTTATTTATTGATTTATTGATTGATTTTTCTCATCCTTTATTACTTTACGGTCGGGGACCATGGACGATTGTTACGCCCTCAACTTCAGATGTGTCCTTCTTCCACACAAGTTACCAGCCACAGCGAGAAAGCCTAGTTTACCTTGCTACTTACCCATTACTGGTGGGGGAGTGTGTAAATGTAATGAACTTGACAGGAATTCGAAAAGGTCTACGATTTATCACTCCGAGCCGCTATCGATTACACGAAAACTGGCTACCGAGTCACAACTCACCCGCCTTCATCACAAGGATGAAGCTGTTAGCCAATTGAATCATCTACTCCTGTTCCGAAATCAGTGATCCTTCTTCTTGAGAAACTAACCTAAATACTAGGATAGAAACTTTTATCCTGAGTTTGCACAATTCTCAGTCTTTTAATAATCCAATTGGTTCTAATGCAATAACTGTTGTATATTGAGAATTTAACCTAGCAACCTTCATCGTCTATAGCAAATTTTTCACTGATTTAAAGAGATACCCAGAGAAAACAAATATTCTAAATTATCACGATAAAACTTCGTGAGGGCAAGATATTGCTATGTGTTTATTATAACTACACCTTAACTTTCTGTATGAAAACAATTAAAAAATGTTCAAAATTACTCCCGTCCATGAGATAGTGATATCCCGCATATTTTAACACTAATTCCTGAATTTACAGATGGAACACACTTGACTTGACCTCGGATATCTCGTTTTAAACTAATACTGTATATATTCCCTCAAAGCCTGTTTTTTTTAAATCAAGATTCTAATCAAAAGTGAGAGAGGGTATTAGATAATTTAGTTCATGTCCGTTTGCAGAAGCGGGATCTGACTAAACAGAACTGGAATTAGTATATTTTTTCTATGTGTCTATATTTCTGAGATGAGGTATTATGCACATTATTTACATTATTCGGACTATTGTCCTCATCTTTGTCGCCATATTTGTTACAACGTTTCGACCGTTGTACATTCCGGCCGTCTGCAGGTGGTTGGAATGTCGAACTGAACCCTTTATTTCGTTCACTGGGGTAGACTGTTCTAGTTCCACGTGCCATGTTTAATGGATGTCAGTTATCAGTTATCTCCTGTTAATTTTTCCTTCTGAAAGTTCTCCACTGCCTTAACCGGGTATTGAACTCACACTCTTTCGGTCCTGTCACTGGATCTAACTAATGCTTTTATCCACTTAAGGACACATGGAACAGTGGATAATGGCGTTCAGTTTGACATTCCAATCACCTGAAGAAGGCCGGAGTGTAGATCGGCCAAAATGTTGTAACAAATATGGCGGCAAAGATGAGTACAATAATCCGAATAATGTAAATAATGTAATATCCTTTTCTGTTTTTGTTTTTTTCTCCGATGTGTCGTGTTTCTTCAGGGTGTGGGCGATCATGTCTCTCCACTATTTCTTGTCCTTTGAAGCTTTTAGTAGCGTTTGTCCTTTTGCTATCTTTCCAAATCTCTGTTCCGCTAAACACTTAAAGAACTCCATTAGGTAGATTAAGTAATGTTTTCCTTTGTCCGCTTTACCGTTAATAAGTTCTGTGAGTGTCAAATTTTCCAAACTCTGTTTCCTCGTTGTGTACCCGAGAAGTTGCAACTGTCTCTTTAATTCTTCTCCAAAACTTCAGTCCATGGTATGTTTAGCATACTTCCCGTCTCTTCTTCATCTGTGATGAGATTGTCGAGCATTAACTGCCATATTGGAGGACTGATTGTACGTCGGAGTTCAGTAGACTTTTGTGTTTCTAACGAAACTTTGAAGAGATCCGATGGAATGAACTATACAATTATTCTTATGTTAATATTCTTCTTGTTTATATATCGTGTTCCTTCGGGGTTTGGCGATCATGGCTCTCCACTATTTTCTCTCCTTTGTATGACTTAAGCTCGATAGATAAGTAATAAATTGTTTTCCTCTGTCCCTCTTGCCTGCATGCTGTCCTGTGAGTATCACATTATCCAAGCTTTCTTTCCTCGGTATGTGCTGTATAAATTTATACTGTCTCCTTCTGATGTTAAGTATAAGGGTCCTTTTTATTTTTATTTTCTCTAAAACTTTGTAGTTGCTCACATATTCAGTCCATGTTATTCTCAGCATCCTTCTGTAGAAGCACATTTCTGTTGCTTCAACATTCTTCTTCACCTGAAACAAGGTTTTTTTAATCAAAATTTAGAATGGTCTAGAAAGAAGGAAAAAATTTAAAAAATAATTAAAAATAAACTTTGGTCTTTCGTCTTCATAATAACATAAGCATTTAGACGAAAAATGTAATGAACTATATAATTATTCTTATGTCAATATTCTTTTTGTTTGTATATCGTGTTCCTTCGGGGTTTTGGCGATCATGGCTCCCCACTATTTTCTCTCACCTATCCCTTGTAGCCTTCAATAAGTTTTGTCCCTCTGCTACTATTCCAGGCGATGTTCTGTCATCCACTTGCTTCAGCCCACCATGTATGTCATGTGTTGCTTTCCATGCGAGTATCAGATTCGCCAAACCCTCATTTCTCATTAGGTGTCCGATAAATTTCAGCTGCATGTTCCAGATGTTAAGTATAAGCTTCCTGCTTGTTTGCAACCTCTCAGAAAACCTCATCGTTGCTCACACGATCGGTCCATAATATCCTCAGCATCCTTCTGTAGAACCATATCTCCGCCGCCTGGATTCTCTTCTTCATCTTTGAGGAGACCGTCCAACATTCGCTACCGTAAAGGCTGACAGATATCAAGTCTCATCTCAGTACTCTTTTCTTTGTTATCAACGAAATCCTGCTGTCTGGTAATATTCTGCCTAGCTTTTGGAATGCGTCTTTGGCCATCCTAATGCGTCTTCGGATCTCAGCGTCGCACTTACCGTCCTCTGTGAAAACACTTCCCAGATATTTAAATTGCCGTAACTGCTTGATTTTAATGTCCCAGACCTGTAAGTCGCACATCAAGTTCATCCTTTGACCATGCATTATCTCCAATTTGTAATTCGCAACCTTTGGCTGTTCCTTTTACTGACAACCATTCATTCAGCCATCTTAAAAATGGCGTTAATTTCTTTCTCCTCGATTTCCTCTACAGACTTCTGTAGGCATTACTGTAACTTCCTCTCTCTGTCTGAATTATCTGCATTTCTAATGTTCTTAAGTTTGTGTCCGTCCGTAATTAACCTGATAGGATTTTTAATTATATCAAAAGAGAACATACATAGACAACGATATTTCAGCGAAGCCAAGTTTTCGACAGCTACGACCAAGAGATGAATGGTCATTAGCATCATTGCAGTTTGCTTATATGAGATCGGCGATTCGTTGAACAGACTATTTAACATTTTTTAAAACCATTTCACCCTAAGCAAATAATAAAGCCAATAAGATTCAACGGGTTACTGAGCATTAGAATATGAGGTAAAAAAAAGGCCATTAAGGTGAGAGGACATTAAAAGACCAAGAATTAACAAAACAGTATTTAACCACGGACATTGCATTTAAATTTATGGAAATCGATGTTGACTGGTCAGCAAGAAGCTGGGAGAAAACTCCACAAGCGAGAAGTGCGATAGAAAGATTTCTTAGCATAGAACTTACTGTTAAATCTAGACATTTCAAATGTAAAATGTTGACTCTTGCCGCAAAGCCAGTACGGCGCGTAAAATTCATACTTTAAAACTTTGCTATCG
Source organism: Acanthosepion esculentum (assembly GCA_964036315.1). NCBI lineage: Eukaryota > Metazoa > Mollusca > Cephalopoda > Sepiida > Sepiidae > Acanthosepion > Acanthosepion esculentum. The sequence goes on along the minus strand of OZ038511.1, from coordinate 21,507,770 downwards.
CGTTTTTTGTGAGGATTCATAACACACACACACACACACACACACACACACACACACACACACACACACACATATATATATATATATATATATATATATATATATATATATATATATATATATATATATATATATATATAAATAAAAAGAAAGAACAGTAAGATATATAATCCGGTGTTCTTATAGATATTTTTATTTTTACACAATAGTGCTCAATGTAAATTTACAGAGCATTAATATTATAAATTAACTGATTTAAAATATGGCTTTTTCGCTACACAGTAATAACCATGTTTCAAAAGTGGAAGCCATAAGCTTCGAATTTAATTTTGTTATTAAATTAAAGACATTAGTTCCATTTCCTCGTCAAGCGAATTTTGGTTATTACTGTGTAGCGAAAAAGCCATATTTTAAATCCGTTAATTTATAATAATAATAATATATATATATATATATATATATATATATATATATATATATATATATATATATATTAAACATTTGGTATCGCTTTTTTATAGAGACCCTAATATATATATTGGGAGTGAAATTGGGTAGACGGAACATTTGGAGGATGTCAATGGCTGTGAAGCCACAAGGTATCATGATGGCCTTGTTCAAATTGTTGATCACGCAAGATAACACGGTCTTTCCCAGAAATTCTATGTTCTGCTCTGCATAGTTGCCGAGTGAACAACAGTTGGGCTCTGTGGTGTTGGGTTAGGATTGGAGTTAGCATTAGGTTAGGATTGAATAAACAAACTGATTGACAAGCCGCTCTGGTAGTCGGATTTATATATATCCGAGGCGGTGTAGTGGTTAGCAAGCTTGTCTCGCTAGAACAATTACGACTGAGTAGTGAGTTCGATCCTCACTGGGTGCCCCATACTTTCGTCCTTGTGCCACATCTAAGCTACACTTGGAAAATCGCTATATATATATATATATATATATATATAGATATGTGTGTGTGTGTGTGTGTGTGTGTGTGTGTGTGTGTGTGTGTGTGTGTGTGTGTGTGTGTGGCAATTATAAACTCACTACCCAGTAAGACCCGCACAAAAACTCACAGATTTCTTTGTCAATTTATTTTAGTAAATCTCAGGAGACTGACTTCCTGAACAATTTATTTTCCACCCACACAATGAACGCATATATCAACCGGTGGTTATTCATAAGTCAGTTTAAATCACCCAATCAGATACAAGAACCGGAAAATCAGGTGCTACTGAATGGCTACTCTCTTCACCTACTTCCTGTGAAACCGGAAACAGCGGGAATCAATGAAAAAAGCCGCAAGGTCTGCCTGTGTTGAGAATACAATCATTGTGGAAGCGACACCCGTCGCCAAGAGGCATTAATAGATCTACACTATTAGTCACAATTGAGATTTAGCAGTTGTCTGTGGTCGGTCTGAGAATATCCCGTAGCAGATAAAGTTCATAATTTTGAGCAAAAATCATTGATTTCAAAAGTATGTAGTCTTACTAATTACGTTCTATTTATGACGAAAGAATCAATTTACTTGGAAGAAAGCTGAAAAACGTTCAGCAAATCCTTCTATTGAAATAAGACTAACATTCAAGCAACACACACACACGTATATATATATATATATATATATTATGAAATGGAGAATGTCCGACAATTATTTAAGACATTTTTTTATGTTCATACATTCTTTTTATAGATACAAATATTTAAGTAAAAGCTCTGTTTATAATAAACAGTATTAACAACATTTACCGGCCTGAATGTCCGAGAAATTTTCCCCGAAAATATGCGTCTTCTAACAGGAATCCAACCTGTATACTACACGGAACCGTCATATAGCCTGACGTGCCGTAACCGATTGGGCCACAGAGGAGCGTTCGGTTAGCAAGGTCGATTTTACTGTTTTTAAACACAATTCTCCCTGATTTTTTCTCATTCATTCATATCTGCTGAATGCGTATCCAAATGTAAACAAATGACGTCATTATGAAAATGGACAAATCCGACAATTATTTAAGACATTTTTTTATGTTTATACGTTCTTTCTGATAGATACAAAACGCTAACCGAACGCTCCTCTGTGGCCCAATCTGTTATGGTGCGTCCGGCTATATGACGGTTCCGTATAGTATATAGTTTGAATTCCTGTCAGAAGACGCATATTTTCTAGGAAGATTTCTCGGACATTCAGGCCGGTAAATGTTGTTAATACTGTTTATTATAAACAGAGCATTTACTTAAATTTTTGTATCTATAAAAACCAACATATGAACATAAAAAGAAATGTCTTAAATATGTACATAAAATAAAAGTAATAGTTTTAAGATATGTTATATCTATTGCTGAAAGTGCTCAACATCAGGGCAGAAATTGAACGCAATGTTTGTGAACTGAAGAATTATTTCCAGCATTAAACAATGTTAACACTCGGTGTTGACCTTTATTATATATACAGAGAGTAACAGCAAAATTTGCCCAAATTGTGTAACGGCATAATTGTCCATCCCAGAAAATGTTTAATATCCAATAAACTACTAAACTAATTGTGTTTCTCTTTTCCACGTTTTCAGATAAGGCATATAGCCATCTTGATATCATTTGTCACAAGAATCACTGAAAAACCTATTCAACTCGAAAAAGAACAGGTTGAATCGTATTGTGTCAGCCCCACTGTCTTCTCAACTGAGCAATATTGAGAGGAAAATATCTTTCATGTCTTCAGTAATAGTAGCAACATTCATAGTTTGGCTTCCATCTTCAAAGTCCATTCAAGAACCATCAAAAGAACGGTGAACAAGTTTCAAAAAGAGAAAACAGTAGAGTTGAAAACTGGATCAGGAATTCACAACAGGAAGAGGGATCATCGTTTTAAATTAGATCTAAATATAGCAATTAGAAAAGATCCAAGTCAACCATTACGACGTTTTGCACGTGACAGATGAGTTTCAGCTATGACAGTCCAAAGAGCAGTAAAAAAAAGACTTGAATAATGAAATCGTACGTGAAACGTGCGAGGCAACTTCTTGCTCCAGGAGAGAATGGTTAAAAGGTTAGAGAGAGAAGATCATCATGAATAAGTTGGGAAATAATCATGGAATATATATATATATATATATATATATATATATATATATATATATATATATATATATATATATATCGTGGGCCGACCATTGCTTAGATACAGGGACAAACTGAAAAGTAACCTCTCAGCTGCGAATATGGACCATGCTACCTTTGAGAACACAACAATTGATCACAATGAATGGAGGACTACTTGCTACGATGGCATCAAGAACAACGCAGCCACAAACATCACCAAGCTTCGTCACACTAGGGAAAGGATTAAAATATCTGCTGCTGCCCCGGCCATACACTCCAACAATCGACACTCTTCCACAATCTGTAGACTACTTTGCAAATCACTATCAGGACTGAAATGTCACTTGCCACTTACACACAGGGTTAAATAAACACAGTTGTCGGAACCTCATACGTTGAAACCGACGGGAGAGTCCATCATATATATATATATATATATATATATATATATGTGTGTGTGTGTGTGTGTGTGTGTGTGTGTGTGTGTGTGTGTGTGTGTGTGTGTGTGTGTGTGTGTGTATTAAAAAGAAGAGAGTAATCCCAAACGTTTTTGGTTGGAATGTGGATTTTGAAAAACATATTATGCTTTATTTTCTATAACGGAATATAAAGGATAATATTTTCCATAATGGAAAATAAAACATTATTTTTTTTAAAATCCACATTACAACCAAAAACGTTTGCGTTTTCTCTCTTCTTTTTAATATACACACTTTTCTCTCGTTGGAACCACTATAACCTCTTCATTTTATATATATATATATATATATATATATATATATATATATATATATATATATATATATATATATATATATGAGCTTAATTACAACTCTTCATGAACTTCCTGTACTTAGCTATGATTAATTAATCATGGACATATCATTTCGTTTAAGATCGATTTAATCACGATTCTTCTGTTAAGCTTGAAAATTAATTGTACATTCTTATTGTTCAAAGTAAAATCCAATAGTTTTAGCTTTAAAAAAAAACAAAAAAAACAGAACAAACTCGGGGAATTCCAGTAAGATACGTTTAATCATTTCTTAGATACCACGGTTCAAACCTTTATGTCACATTTGGACAATTTTGCTGTTGCACAATTTGGACAATTTTACTGTTACACTCGGTATATAATTTGACAGGAAGTAAGGCAAGAGCATTGTTCTTGTACTATTTACTCTCTAATTATGCTGCGACAGTATTCCTCAGAATTCGGATGATAGGTTTTCGTTATGTTGCTCATTAAGTTGATTGTTCGATGGAGCTCACATGCCTTTGCACTTGGCTTCTTAGAGCGTGCTATAAAAATAGAAGATATATCTACTTAGGTCTTCCGGTACATCACCACGGTTGTAGAGTTCATTTCTTGTGACTGTATCTACGCCGAAATCATCTGAGGCTGCCCGCATCTCTTTTACGATTCCATCCAGTCCTACTGCTTTGTTTCTCTTCAATTTGGCCAGTGCAGATTCCAATTCAGGTTTTTAATATTTCCAGTCCTTCAATATTTCTGTCTATTTCTGGTTGTTCGCTTTTCTTCGTGGAAGAGTTCTCCATTAAATTTGTTAACATCTCTGAGTATTTCATTTATTATCTCTGTAATGTTTTCTATGCCGAAATCGCCTAATTCCGTCTGGCCCTTCCACTTTGTTTCTCTTAAGTTTGGTCAGTGCAAATGCCACTTTAGTTTTTAATATTTCTGATCCTTCGATATTTCTGTGTATTGCCAGTTGTTCTTTTTCGTCGTGAAATAGTTCTCCGATAAATTTGAAGTATTTTTTTTATTTCTCTAATGTAGGCATTCCGTTCTTGGATTTTATGCATCATCCTGCTGTTAAGCCTGTCTTTCGTCCTGGTCTATTATTTTTTTATGAATATCTACTTTGTCTGTGATATTCATTCTGCCTATTTCTGCACATTTTTCATTGAGACATTCCTCTTTTGCCTGCCTGCTTTTCTTCCTTATTTCTTCATGCAGAGTTCTATAATCTCTACCGGACCTTGACATAACTGAATGAGAATATTTTGTCCGATAGATTTCACATTCGTCTGCACCTAACGTCATTATTTCTGTAATCTTGTCTCTGTCAAAATCATCCGCTCCGTTGGTATTTATGTATATTGCCAGTTCTTCTCTTTCACGACGAAAGAAATCTCCGATATATTAATTCCATTTCCGGTTTATTTATCTTTTCTCTAATATTATTCTGTCCATGGATTTTGTGCAACCTGTAGATGAGGATGACATTTGTCTTGTTAGTTATCTTATTTTTCATGCATATCTGCTTTATCTGTGATACTAATTCTTTCTATTTCTGCATACGTTTCGTTGGGCCGTTCCTCTTTAGCCTGCTTGCATTTCTGCCGTTTTTCTTAGTGTAGTGTTCTATATTCTGTTCTATGTCTAGTCATTGTTTTCTTTCCATCATGTCGAGAATTTCATCTATCATTCGTTAATTTCCTTTTTTTCCTCTATTTTACTTTTGAATGATATTAATTTCCGATGATACCTAAGCTTCTCTTAATGTCCAGTGGAGTTCACATTCGTTTGCACCTCGTTTCTTTGGTAGTTCTTTGAAAATAGATCTATTTATGTCTTTCGGTATATTACCACTGTTGTAGATTTCGTTTATTATTTCTGTAATGTTGTATATGCCGAAATCTCCTAAGGCTGCCAGATTCCGTCTGGCCCTGCCCCTTTGTTTCTCTTAAGTCTGGTCAGTGCAAATTCCACATCAGATTTTTTAATTTTCCGATCATTCGATATGTCTGTGTATTGCCGGTTATTCTCTTTCGTCGTGGAATAGTTCTCCGATATATGTGTTCCCTCCAATATGTTTATTTCTCTAATATCAGCGTTCCGTCTTTGGATTTTATACAATCTTGTTGATGAACGTATCGTTTGTCCTGTTAGTCCTCTGTTAGTTTTTATGCATATCTGCTTTATCTGTAATAATCATTATTTCTATTTCTGCATATTTTTCGTTGAGCCGTTCCTTTTTAGCCTGCCTGCATTTCTCTCGTTTTTCTTTGTGTAGCGTCCTGTATTCTGTTCCATGTCTTGTAATTTTTTTTTCCTCCATTCCATCATGTCGATTAATTTCATCTATCAATTGTTCATCTCTTTTCTTCGTCTATTTTCTTTTTTTTGGGGGGGGGGATGATCTCAATTGCTGATATTACGTTAGCTTCCCTTAATGTGTCCCACTTCAAGCTTCCATTTTCATTTCGTCCATCGTATCTGCTTATCAGACTGTTCACATATTTCACTTTCAGATTTGGTCTCGTTCAAGAGTCTGCCGTATTGCAATTTGGGTGCTGCTTTGGGCCTCTTCAATTTCCGTACTTTCACTCTGTTTACATATCACTGGAAGTTGATCGCCTCCACAGACGGTACTTGGATATGTTTTGTCCTGTTAGTTCTCTTATTTTTATATATATATATATATATATATGCAGATATTCATAAAAAATTATATATATATATATATATATATATATATATATATATATATGTATATATATATATATATATATTTATTTATTTATTATAATTTTATCATATAGACAAAACCATTTTACTCACAACAAAGATGCAACTTGGTTTCAGTGCATTTTAACTGCACATCTACGGGTGTGAAGTTAAAATGCACTGAAACCAAGTTGCATCTTTGTTGTGAGTAAAATGGTTTTGTCTATATGATAAAATTATAATAAATAAATAATTATCACTCTACTACCTGTATCGAGCTCTTTTTGAATTGACCCTGCGAACGTTAGAATTTATATATTACTTTCCTTATTTTTTTTATTAATATCTGCATAATCTGTGATACTCATTTTGTCTATTTCTGCACATTTTTCATTGAGTTATTCCTTTTTAGCCTGCCTGTATTTGTTCCTTATTTCCTCATGCAGAATTCTATAATCTGTACTGTACCTTGACATAAGTGAAAGAGAATGAGAAAACTTTAGCGATGAGAAGTGAGAAAACGTACAATAAAGGAACAGGGTTCGGGAAGATAGAAGATGTGGTCTGACGTTAAATTTAAGGTTTTGAAGATTTTGTAGGTAGTAAGAAAGCAATAAATCGGCAGGATGTTCCAGACGAGAAAAGAAAAAAATATTAGAATAGAACTGACGGTTATGTTTAGCCATTTCAACAGTAAAACGGTGAGACATTGTTGTCAATCTAGTAGCAAGCTTGAATTCTTGCAGGCGATCGACTGATGAGAACAGTTCGCCAGAATAATGCCATGAAAATATTTTCAGAAAAGACAGAGGGAGGCCATCATATGTGATTCCTTGCAAATCCCGTCACCAATTTTGTGATGTTGGATGGCTTCGCTTGTTACTTTTTCTATGTCAAGCGAAAGCTCGTTATCACTTCCAAAAATGCTCGTTATATACGAGACTTCGTAGACGCCGGTACTAATAGTAACGCCTTCCAATAATATCTGCACTAGTAATACTTGTTCAAGTAGTAATTGCCAAATAGTATAATGATCAGAAGAGAATCGTAATCCGTATAGTAGATAGAGTGAACGTATAACAATAGTGGATAGACAAGAAGAGTTAACAGTGAACCGTATAATAGTAGAGAATATAAGCGGAATAGTGATCAGTTAGTCAACAAGCTACTTCCTATTTATTCACTTCCTTTCTGATCACGTGAGCTACTTAATAATAGGATCGCTCGTGTTGCTCACTGGCGATCTGGTTTCAAACCACAGTGTCGGCAACGATATTTACTTTTATAAGACACCATGTCAAGTCGGTAGTTGAGGATCGATTACATTGCAGAATCTTCTTTGAATTCTGTCAAGAATATTGAGATATACTGTAGGAACACCAGACTATATATGGCAACAATATTGAATGTACGGACGAATAGTATGCAAGATGGATTCTGACGAGCAAACAAACTTTCCTAGCAATATACGTAGCAATTAATTCAATATAATCGATACACTTCATGTAATGAAAAGATGTGAGCCCAATGAGGCGTGAAGTGTTGCTCTCCTGGAGGGGAGCATCAAATATGTTGATGACTGACAGAAAAAAGATTCTCTGCAGCAATTAAATGAAATTTAGAAACTGGTGACTTTGGGAAGATCATTGGTGAAGATCAGAACCTGCATAAGTTCGAGGAAAGAGTCTTCTGCAACCTTTGCATTAATATGAAATTGTGTCTATTCAACGCAATTTGTTAGGAACGGTTGTTTTATGCTATATTCTTTTTAAGAATTCAACCCCAAGCATGGCGGGAAGCTACTATCATGCAAGGGGTTACAGAAAGATGGAGCGAGAGCAAGAGGAGTGATAGAGGAAAGGATGAAGAGAAGGTTAGGGGATAGATCGGTGCATCTGGAGACGTCGATTGACGTTACATTTGAATAGTTGAATTGTTGTCCCTAGTTCGATGTTTAATTGCATGAAATTGTAAAATGTTGATTTGAGGTGATTAGAAATCAAAACTAAATTACGAAATTTAAGAAACAAGAGATTTCATAAATAATTAGGAGGAAATAGTAAAGAAAAGTAGAATTGAAATTACACCTGTCATATCAAATGAAATTGATGAGGGAATCCTAGAGAGTTGAAACCAAACGAATTTGGTGAAATGTAATTACCTTTAGAATTTCCCAAAGGTGTTCTATTTTCCGTGATAAAGAAAATATATTTGTTTGGGTTTTCGAGTTGAAATCTAATCCGAAACGATAAATTCTTAATACTACGATGCTAAACCATGAGTTAATTCTCATTACAAAATTGTTGAATTGTTGTTTTACTCTGACCATATGTCCCCGTCGCTCGAAGACAAGAGTACACTCGTATCCTTTGCATGGGTTGGAACGGCCACATATACACAAGGGAATGTAATTGTTGCAGATTCGCTGCGGGGGACTAGGACGGCTACGATTACTGTATTATCAATAGCAGCCAACAAAAGACACTTGAAGCGATTGGAAAACAAAGACCGCGGGAATACTCATACCACAATTTTCCTACTTGGATGTGTAGACAATGCATGCTTGTGTAATATTTCCCTTCAATAACTTGTTTTATTTCCTGAAGTGGTCCTTTGTCAGTGAAAAGATTTTCTGACTACCTCCGACGAATGGTGGCCAGCCTTTATGATTACGGAAGAAATAATTTCCTACGCTCCCGGTAGGGAGTTAATAACCCCTCTGTGGTGGGCACAGCAAACCACAAGGCGATCACCGACGATAAACGGACACATTTCAGAGAACGGGAGACATACTGGAACCGCTGACAGAGACACGTACATGTGTTTGGCTTGCCAGGCACACCGGACGAGGAAACAGCAGTGTACGTCTAGCCCTACGTACGGTTTACACCTGGCAGTCAGAGTATGTTTCGTCGGAGTCTATTTACGTTTGATTCGATGGCCGGAAGCGACCTGGTCACAGTCGATTCAGTGAACAACTTTTATTATTAATTTTACTAATATCATTTTTAGATTGTGCAAAGAGGATATTCCAAAAAAAATTCTATATATCTTATTTTATCAATTACTGAATATTTATCTTTTATTTCCTTTTATTTGTTTTTCTTCCTTTATTCTGACCATGAAGGAGTTGTGTAATTTGATGAATGATTGAAAGCCCGAATAGAAGCAGCTAACGCTTGTCCAATATCTGTCAAAATGTCGAAGGAATGTTGCAAGTTGACAGACTTAATATCTTCGTCAGATATCCGACGTATAGCTTCTATGGTGATTGACTTTTCAGAAAAAATCGACCCAGTGTTACTTTCTCTTCTTTTCTTTTTTGTTTTTAATATATATATATATATATATATATATATATATATTTCATTGAATACTTAGGCAGCAATCATTCTTGCATGCTCATTTCATTGAATACCACAGACAAGGTTCTTTGAATTAGTTTTTTATACAATTTCTCACGAAATTTAAATTAATTGCGAAATCCAGCGAAAGTAACACAGGAAATAAAATACGTACGCAAGATTTTCTTTAAATTAAGCGACGACAGAAGAATTATCGTTGAACTTTGTTATGGTCCAAGGTTAGGACCAAGGAAGAACAACACGAACACAAGAGTAGAAATAACAAAGATATATTACACAGAATAATAATACAAGATGTGGAAAATGTTAGTATGACTGTCAGTTTGGTTTGGAGTAAACTACTATTGGCTCGACTCGATTACGTCTCGATATTTAACAACCCTCCCACGTGGGTCGCATGTGGCACAAGGCCGGCTTAATGTGGGTTTTCCGAGCCCGTAGGCTCGGCCAAAAATATGCCCATTTAGAACCCGTATAAACGGGTTCAGGGACTGTCTACCTCCCCGGACTAAACTTTGCCCTTCGGCAAAGCCTCGTCCCGGTTCCTCTCTGCCAAAGCAGAGAGTTCGACAGAAGTCGCACACAGTCAGAGAGTGCTCACGACTCGATTCCGTCTCCTCCCTCTCTCTTGAGAGGCGCAGTATTTATAGTGTCAGGAAGAGTTCACTCTGTCGTTATAGGTAAGGTCCCATAACAAACTTTTAAGAGGTAAGCTTAAATATTAACGCAATACTTAAATACAGCGATCAATTTTGAATTCTTCTATAGATTATTGTTGCCTGTAGCATCTACTTCTTCCTACCAATTGTGATGAAGACCTATAAATGCTGGTTGTGTTGAAAAGGGTGTTGTGGCTGCGTGTTGAATAGCATTTAACAATTATACATTTTTGTATCAAGGAAAAACAATGGAAAACCGATTTTTCTTTCAACGATAAAATATATATTAAAATCAACAAATATAAAACATTTTCTGTAATGTGTGAAACAATAAGATAGAAGTTGTTTCCCTTTATCTGTTAGTTGAAAGATTAAATGTAAATAAACAAGTTTTCTGAAAGAATGTTAAAGTTCTGTATTAGATAGAATGATGTTTTCAGAAAAAACATGTAGTAATTCAGTTGTGGATTATATATAACTAACAGAGCTGTTGCAACTTGTCTTGTTAAATAGAACTGATGGTGAATGATATTTAAGTTCTGTATGCGTGCGTGCGTGCAGTGAGTAGAATGAATAGTCTGTGTAGATGCGTGTGAGTTGTTGAGTTCTACTGAGTTCTGCTTCTACTGTCTATTTTTGGAACGGATTCCGGTTTATATAACCATGGGTAGGCTCCCAGGACAATGGCGGGAGAAATTTCGAGAGCGAACAAAAAATATCTGATTGGATGAAAATTTACCCAATCGGTGATTTTGTAACAAAAGTATGTTTATGAATTAACAGTAGGAAAAATTCAGTGTGGTGAATGCGATCAGTAACTTGTCCTGTGATAGTTAGTATTTATTATTTGACCAATCACAGTTGAGAAAAATGTAGGCGTGTCAAACATGGTAGTAATCGCTACAGACCCAATTAGGGCTCTCCGCAGGAGTGAGATTAAATGTCACCGGATAGGGCAACTTGTAAGCTAGCGGTACGATGGCACATTTAGTTTCATAAACTTAGCACATAAGATAACCATCTCCGAAAAAATTAGCTCAAACAAAACATCTAAAAAAAAATAAATGGACAAATTACATAAATATAGCCGAGAGTATGACGATACCCTATATCGAACACACATACACACACACACAACACAACACACACACACACACACACACACACACACACACACAACACAACACAACACACAACACACACACACACACACACACACACACACATATATATATATATATATATATATATATATATATATACATATATACACACATATGCTTGGAGGTACAAAATCTATATACTATTTTAAAAACAATGAATTTATTAATGGTAATAGTCCCTAAGGCCCTTTCGTCCAACATCTCATCAGGAGAAAATCGTTGGAAAAATTGATAAATTAAACGAAAAGAACAGTAACGAAAATGAAGAGCAAAACAAGTGCGGGGGGTGACACACACACATATATATAATAAAAAGGGCTTAAACACTAATATTCCATGGTTATAATTTATTACATTGGAATCACAATTACGATCCAATCCATCAGACCTACAAATTCAAAAAGAAATCAGAAAAAATAACTTCGGGAATAAAAACTAAAATTTAGTGAGAGTGTATGTATGAGATTGGGGGACGAATGTGAGGGGTAACAGAAAGTTCTAGAGAGGGGTAACAGACGAGAGAAGAACAGGAAGGACTAAAAGTGATTATTTTCCGATGCATAATTCGTTCTTAAATCGCTGACCTAAATTCATTTAAAAACTGACACCGAAAATGGGTCCATACATTTGTAGTGACACTATATATGTGTAAAGATATGTTTAGTGGTACAAAACTTTATAACTGCCATGAATAAACAAAGATTAATTTTATTATTACCACTCATGCTGATAAGAAAAAGTTAAACTTAAAAACAGGCTAGCTAACCGGTTTCGAACCTCGCTGAACAGATGTAAATCGAGGTTAATAAACTGAATTATTTAAAAAAAAATGGACAAAGTGTATTGGAAAAATGTTTAGATGGTAATTAGTGGGAGGCCTAATACAAAGTCTTTCTGTTTACATAGAGAATGCTTCAACGATAAAATATACATTTACTTTTATTATCATCATAATAATAAAATTAATTTTTGTCTATTCATGGCAGTTATATATACAGGGTGTCCATAAAGTTCGTGTGCACTACAAAAAAACTTCATTTGTATTTGCGATAGAAATAATTTGTAAAAAGGATTAGAAAGAAGTAAATCTATTTTTTCTAAGGTTTTATTGAAATTTTATTTAAGTTTCCACATGTCCTCCATCATTAGCAATACAAAGGGTAATACGATTTTGCAGTTCACGGAAAACATTTGCCAACTGGTTTACAGTAATGCCTGAAATCACATTAGTTATTTTAGCTATACTTAAAACTAGGTACATTAAACTTTATAACATTTTTTACAGAATATTTCTATCGCAAATTCAAATAAAGTTAGAAATATTTTAAAGTGCACACAAACTTTATGGACACCCTGTATATATATATATATAAATATATATATATATATATATATATATATATATGTGTGTGTGTGTGTGTGTGTGTGTGTGTGTGTGTGTGTGTGTGTGTGTGTGTGTAGTATGCCATTCACAGACAGTACTGTTTCGGTGTATCACAGCTCCTCAGTTCGACTAGACATCCGAATGCCTCAAGCCAGGATTGAAACTCAACTGATTAGGTGTCAGTCAGAGCTATCTTCACTCGGTAGAGTTACACAACTAAATCTAGCGTATTGTTTTTACTATATATATATAAATATATGTATATATATGTATATATATATATGTGTGTGAGTGTGTGTGCATGTGTGTGTGTGTATGTGTGTGTGTGTTTAGATGTATGTGTGTGAGGATGTGTCTGATGTATGTTTATATCGTATGCAATCTGGTCTCGCATGCCGACAGCTATAATTTCGAATCACGCGGAATTTCTGTTATGTTCGCAATGGCACACACTTAGCGAAACCTTTTAGATATACAACATTGCAATCTCTGCAAGAGAAAGGCTTTCTTGTAGCATGAGTTCAGAAGAATGTTTTTAACATCTTGAAACAAACCAAAAGTCTTGAGTACAGAAAGAAGTGTTTGTATTCCATTCAGATTTTTATTCAGCCATTTTCCATCGGCTTTTGTCACCCTTTTCATAGATTTTTTTTTAAATGTTCACATATCCTTAACTAAAACTGTTCGTTTCGATGGAATGCAATTTCTTTGAAAATATTTAAATGGTAAATAAATAAAAAATAAAAATATAAAAATGGAAGGAGATTTTGAAAGAGTTGTCAAAGACAAAAACATGCAAACAAATGAAAAAAAATATACAAGGGAAGGAAATCTAGGAACACTGAAAAAATGTAAATCATTCTTTCTTTCAGTTAATTTCTTGTTTTTCTTATTCCAGTTATTTATTCTTATAATATATCACTTTAAGAAAAGGAACTGTTTCTTGTAAAAATAAATAAAGATAGTAAAATATATCTTTCAGCAAATAGCTATATATATATATATATATATATATATATATATATATATATATATATATATATATATATATGAGAGAGAGAGAAAAACGAACATTAAAATAAACCTAATATGTCCATTCTGGCTTTAAACTAAATCAGTCGAAAATTTAATCGATATCTCACCATGTGGACGAGTGTCGTTTGCCGCCCACCATATGTTGCCCGTTCAATTCGACGACTTCTTGTCAGACTCTGAAGCAAGTATGAATGAACACAGATACGAAGAAAAAAATATAAGAAGCAATTGATTTGAAACAAAAATCGAATAACCGAAATGAAAAACGGACAAGCAGAGAAAAGAAAAGAAAAAAAAAAGCATTTATTCCTCGACGAAACAATCGTAAGGTTATTTCAACCAAATTTTTCTGAGTATTGATCGTTACAGTCAAGTCTGCGACTCGTCTTTTAGATGTGAGTGGGGCGATGAAGGATTTTGTAAGGAACAAAATAAAGAGCACTGACCTGCGATGTGATATCAATCCTCCTCCATGGCAGTGAATAGGAAAGATGGATAGCGGTTCGGATTGAAGAATCGGAGACCCGTGTTCGAATTCCACTCGAATACATTTGGGAAAGATATGAATCCTCCTCTTCTCCCCCTCCTCCAGCTTTGGTTAAATAGGAGGACAGACTGGGTTCTATAGCCTTGGATAGAAACTAGTATACCGCAGAAAAAATTGCCAACGTATTGCGGGAAAAAATCGGACTCGTCAGTCATCTATCGAAAGATACATGATCGCCTAAGCGTGTATCACGCATGGCACATAACTGACTGAAATTCACTTACGTGCTAATACCCTTGAGAAAAGTATGAATCCTCTTCTTCTTCCCCCAGCTATGGGTAAATAGCAGAGCAGTTCGGTTTCTATAGCCTTGGCTAGCAACTGGTCTACCGCAGAAGGAAATGGCAACTTACTGCGGGAAAATATCTGCCTTGTCTTATAGCAGTGAATGCTGGGGAATTTCCTCGCAGATAAAGAGAAGACTGGAAGTAAAAACTATGTAGTTCTACAGAAGGATGCTAAGAATAGGATGGTAACAAAGAGGACACTTTTAGTTGCAATTAGAAAGAGATGGCTGAGATTTCTACAAAGAAAAAAGTGTTTCACAATTGCTGAAACAAAGCAGCGACCTCTAAAATGAGGAGGGCTCGAGGGGCGTATCGTTCCAACAGGATTGGGGTCCTCTTCACACTGCTAACGTTACCAGGGCGTGGCTCTCTGAGAAAATTTGGGAGAGCCTCATCAGCCGCAAAACTGAAGTGGAATGGGCACCTCACTCTCTGACATGAACCTTCCCAGATTTTTCCCTCTGGGGGTTCCTCGTGGACAACATTGACCGAGGGAATCTTTGCGCATACAGTCAATATATATATATATATATATATATATATATATATATATATATATATATATATACGAAACAGTCTGTCTGTGGATGACAAAAATATTGGCTCCTGGAAAATTAATTTCGGTTTAGCTCTGTGGGAAGGAAGCGTGGGTTTGTAAACAGTGACTATTAAAGCTAATATAGCATGACTCTTCGGCAGAACTGAGTCACTGTCAAACACTGTGAAACAGCGAAGCTGTCTGTCTGTGGATGACAAATATATATATATATATATATATATATATATATAATATTAGTGGTCAATATATATATATATATATATATATATATATATATATATATATATATATATATATATATATATATATATATATATATATATATAAATAAATTCCGAAGCGGATAGAATCCAGGTAGAACTCAATGTCCAGGACAGAGTAAGAATATAATATAAAAAGCTCAGGCACTAATATTCCATAGTTATAATTTATTACACTGGAATCGGAATCACGATCCAATTCATCAGACCTACAAATTCAAATTTTGGCGGGGGGGGGGATTTGTAGGTCTGATGAATTGGATCGTGATTACGATTCCAATGTAATAATTTATAATCATGGAATATTAGTTTTTAATCCTTTTATGTTATATATATATATATATATATATATATATATATATATATATATATATATATATATACGGATGTTTCACAATTGTTGAAACAAAACAGCGGCGTTTCAGATTGGGAGAGCTCGTGTAGCCTGAGGATCTTGATGTTAAGGAACAGTGGTTTCAGAATTATGCTGTTCCTTTTCACACTGCTATGGTTACTATGTTATGGTTCCGTGGAAAGCTGAAGGGAAATGGACACTTCAATCGCCTGAATTGAACCTCTAAACTTCTGCCTAGAATCAGGTAGTATATTTGTGCTTTCTCAAGAGCTAACGTCTAGTTTCTTTACACTTCTCCCTAAGATCAGCGTAGTAACTGTATTGTTTGTTGAAGGCCAAATTGTCGATTCGCTACAACTTTACTGAACATCAGTGTAGCACTTTTCGACCCCAAAAATGATATCTTCCTTGCAATTCTAGTTAGGATAAGATCGGCGATACTCTCTGTCGATAATTATATTTCACTTCTCTCTCTGTCGAAGGACAAAGTTTCGCTTTCAGGCATCTAGTTCAAATGTTAACCAAAAAAATATATTTTGACGCATGAAATAAGTAAAATATAAGAACAGGGAATTTTCATTGTTTTTTTAAACAAACGTGCATAAAATCAAAAATCGCTGCCCACATACACCCGATATGTATATATATATTACTATTTCGCCATATAAAAAACCTACTAGCATAAATTCATGTACACTTAAATACAAGAGCGAATGCCCATATTACTACAAAATAGCAATTATAAAAATCTAATACATCGTGCAGAAACTAATTCATCCACAAAACAGATTTTTTACAATGAACTAAAAAATATAAAACAAACACTTGTTAATAATAGCTTTCCAAACTATATAATTGATGAACAAATAAGATGCTTTCTTAGAAATCTCAATACTAAACAAATAGTACATAATACTGATTCTACTAATCTCAAACATATTAATCTCCTATATCGTAATCAAATATACTAAAAAAATTGTAAATACTAACATATCTACAACAGATCCTAGCAAAAAAATTAAGTTAATTATATACTACACTAAATCTAGTATATCCAACTCAATTATTCGCAATGATTCTTCTCTTCCGGTTAACGATTTGCAAAAAACTAACATAGTTTACAAATTCAGGTGCCCTTTGGGAGATTGTATCTCCAACGAACTAAATAATATCTATGTTGGTCACACCACAAACTCGCTTTCACGACGCTTGACACTACATTTGAATGATAACTCTAACATTTTTAGGCATTTAAAACAACATGCCTGGCCGCATACATAATTCCGGAAAATCCTCGTCGAAAACACAACTATACTTAAACATGAAAACAATAAACAAAAACTAAAAATTCTTGAAGCTATATACATAAAACAGTTGAAACCTAACCTGAACAAAATAAACTATGAAATCTCCACAAATATCCTTAAATGCCTATAATTGGTAACAGAAGTCATTGGTTTATAGCAACGGCTTTCCATACTCAATACTCATCGAATTCACTCTCGCGTGGTCATGTGTGACGTCATGAGCTGTGGTGCGATTTTCGCTTTCAGCGTCTTATATGCACGTGTTTATCGTTGCTTGGAAATCATCCATGTAAACAGAAACAGACTATCATCAATTTCTTGTTCCTGTATTTCTTAATATATTGTGTAATTGTCATCTTTGATAATGGCTTATGTAAGCCAAAAGCTTAGATTGGATTAAAAAATATGTATCAATATTGTGATTTTCTTTCATTGTTTAATGATAATGTTATTAAGCTTATCAGACGATATGAAAAGAACTGACACTGTTAATGTTACCAGGGTGTGGCTCCGTGAAAAGTATGGGGAGCGTCTCATCAACTGCAAAGCTGAAGTGGAATTGGGCAACTCACTCGCTGACATGAACCTCCCCAGATGTCTTCCTCTGGGGTTTCCTCAAGGACAATATCGACCAGCGCAACCCTCTCACATACAACCAATGTATAAATGTATATATGTACAGACGGGATATTTCACAATTATTAAAAAATGCAGCGGCCTCTCAGATGAAGAACGCTCGAGTTGCGTGTGATTCCAGTAAGATGATGCTTCTCCTCACACTGCTAATTTTAAGATGGCATGGCTCCGTGAAAAGTTTGGGAAGTGTCTCATCCGTCGCAAAGCTGAAGTGGAATTGGGAAACTAACTCTCTGACCTGAACCTCCCCAGATTTTTTCCTCTGGGGGTTTCTCAAGAACAACATCAGCCAGGGCAAAATTCATAACATTGCTGCCATGAAAGCAGCCATCACTGCGAACAGTCAAGCGATCACCCAGGAAGAAAGTGCACGTGTAATCAACAGCTTTGCATTTAATAGTGTCTTTAACTGAATGGCAGACTTCGGGAGCATGTAATCTAGGGATCCTCTTGCCATGTGTGGTTCAGATTTCAGACTAAATTGATGCAAATGCTAAAATTATATCGTTTTTTTTACCTTTCAATAAATGTAACTTCCATCACTCTATTATTTGTGGCTCGTAATTTCTGCCGGCTCATTTTGTTTCAAAAATTGTGAAACACGCTGTATAAAGAGGAAGGCGGGCTTAGAAAATCTGGCACTCACAGGTCATATCGAAGACAAAAGAGTAAAGTGGAGAGAAAGGATTACTTGTATATCTGAATTGATGACCGAGGTGGGAGGTATGGTAAAAAGCATGAACAATCACAAGAGCTACAAAGTACAAGTTTGTGGGCTTAAATGGGGGTCAAGCGGACATATGACAATAACATACGGTAAGCACCTGCTTCAGATGCTTAAGTACATTTTAGACAAATTCTAGGGTGTGGTATGCAAAAAAATTGATTTTCAAGGACTGAGATATGATTTTTTATGAGTTTTTGGCTCAAAAATCCAAGTTGGGGCCAAAAGATAGAAGGGTAGAAATTTTGCGGAAATCCGACATTTACGAACGAACTTCAAACAGGCATATCTTGAAAAACATTTGGAGTTAAAAGACAAATTAGACCATTTTTTGACACTACAGACAATGAGCGTTTCAAATATTCAAGTTTAAAAATGAACAATAAATCATATACAGCTACAACTTATCACAAAGATTACTGAAAAAAAGTTAATAGTTATTCATCTGTGAGGAAGCACAACAAAGATTCATAATGACTGTTACAACCATACATAGCAGCCTTCAACTCCTCACAGCTGCGAATGGTGTGCCCTGTCCCTTTGCAAGACAAGCGTTCCATGGTCTTAAAAGGGCTTAAAAAAGGGTAAAAATCACTTATACCAAGAGCATGGTGCAGTTTTATGGTGTTCTGATGCCAGATTTGGATTCAGCACCCCAAAAAACATGGGAAAAGTGGGCTGGATCATGAACTTTGAGTGAGAATTACATAAATTATCCGGATTTGGGATTCAAACGGAATTGAAGGTTGTCCCAAATTTTTTCAATATAAAAGAATTAAAATGGTTCCCCAGAGTGAATTTTTTCACCCAAATGGATTATGATAGCCCTACATGTCTAGATTCTTATATGTGAAGCATGAAAAATTTCATCTCGGGGCTTTTCTGCAATTTGTCATCACAGTTTATCAGCGGACGCCAATTTTGGGGCTTTTTTTATGGAAAAAATGCCCATTTTTACAGTAAAGTTTGTGGAAAACTCATAAAAATATGTCAAAAACCTGTCCATATACCCAATTTTTCATATTGAATCAAATTTTGGGCATTTGGCCTTATCTTAGGGGCTTATGGGACATATTTAAAAAAAAAACTTATGTTTCCAGGATGTATCGAAAACTTGAAATTCACGAGCTTCAAATGGGGATATCTTGAGAAATAATTGGAGTTAGAAGACAAATAAGACCATTTTTTGATACTACAGAAACTGAACGTTTCATTTTTCCATGTTCTAAAGTCATTTGAGGAAGTTGTCAAAATTCGATATGTCCACTTGGGAACCCACTGTGCCCTATTCCCATGGACCACAAAGAAGAAGAGATTAACGCAAACTGTCTATTTGGAATTATTATTTGGAAGATGTTTCTTTCGACACTCGTCTAATTACCACTAACCCCAGTGTACCAGGTTCGAACTTACCTAAGAATATGTCAAAACGAAATCAGAATTTTGTATGCTGACTTTCACGACACACTGATTCTTGAAAAAAATTTAACAAAATCTTCCTCCACTATTTACTTAATTCAGACTATTGTCCTCATCTTTGTCGCCATATTTATTACAACCTTTCGGCCGTTGTACGCTCCGGCCTTCTTCTGGTGGTTGGAATGTCAAACTGATTTCATTAATTCGCTTACTGGCGTAGAATGTTCTAGTTCCACGTGCCATGTCTAATGGATGCCAGTTATCAGTTATCTCCTCTTAATTCAAGGACACATGGCACAGTGGATAAAGGCGTAGGTTCGATCCTCTGACAAGACCCAAAGAGTGTGAGTTCAATACCTGGTTAAGTCGATGGAGAACTTGAAGAGGGGAATTAACAGGAGATAACTCCTCTGCTCGCACTGGTCCGATTTCAATGATTCTTAGCTCATTCAAAGGCCCTAGAAAAGTTAGGTGCAGGGAACGATTTTCGTTGAGCTCAGATTCAGGTTCGCCAGATTAATATATATTGTACTATCCATTATTGTTATTTTCGTGGTTCAAGGTAGGTAACTCTTATTTTGTTTTTTTTATCCAAAATTGCAGTGCACGATGTATCATAAACTAGCTTAAAAGCCGCCCTATCTGGCGGCATTTAAGCTAGCTCCTGTGGAGGACTCTTGTTTTGGCCATCATCAAAATAGCTAGGGAGGAGTAGATGCAATAGGCATCAATAAACTACAGAAGAACTCAAAATTGCTGCATTTAAGTATTGAATTAATGTTTAAGCTTAGCTTTTCAAAGTTCAACGTTAATTCTTCAGCTGCCACTTAATTTAAAGACAATTTCATGTACGTAAATAGATAAAATTAATATAGTATAAAGATGGGAGAATAGAATTAGTTAAACATTCATCATCGGAAGGGTTAGAGAAACATAAGAGCTAATTAAGTAAAAACTAATATTATAGAATCTATATGAATAATGCGAAATAGTAGCTCAATTTCTCCACGAATTCTGTGATTAAAAATCACAGCCTTACTTTATAGTATTTTACACAATGTTTAAGCATTCCCCCACGAGAATGAGATGTAACACAAGGTCTTTTTAAAGTGGGGACCCGAGCGCGTGCACTCAGGCGGAGACAAAAATTGCGTCAGCTGCGCTGGCCTCGGTGCGAGCACCGATCCCTCCGTCAAGTGAAATGGGAAGGCGCAGCCAGCTGTTCCCCAGGGCTGGGCACCTCTCAGTATTATTTTCTCAGTCGCACCTCTGCCCTTTGACAGAGAAGCCCCTGAGCGCAATCTGTCCAAGGACAGAGACGCAACTGAGAGATGTGGATTTACTTGACCTCCCACAGGGCCAGGTTGTGACACAAGGTCGAGGGTTAACGTGGGAAGGGAGGAGGGGTTGACCCGAGTGTTTCCACTCATGTCGCTGGTCTTTGCTGGTCTTTAGCTGGTCATAGCTTGTCCAAGCTGGTCTGAGCTTGTCTAAACTGGTCAGAGCTAGACTTAGCCGCGATACTACCAGCGCAGGG
>OZ038511.1:21473462-21480962 GCA_964036315.1 Acanthosepion esculentum | reverse complement strand
TCCGGATTATTTACCTAACGTGTTCTTTCCTATTTTTCTGCATAGCTGCACACACACACATACACACGCACACACACACACATATATATATATATACACACATTATCTTTCATATATATATATATATATATATATATATATATATATATATATAAAATATATATATGTAAAACCTACTGAGTCATATATATATGTTTTTGTTTTGTTTTTTGTTTTTTTTTGTTTTGTGTGTGTGTGTGTGTGTGTGTGTGTGTGTGTGTGTGTGTGTGTGTGTGTGTGTGTGTGTGTGTGTGTGTGTGTGTGTGTGTGTGCATAATGTTAAATTTTGAATTGGTAATTTTTATTTTTAATTTTATAGTATAATTTCGTATTTATTAGTTAGGATGAATTCTATTTTAGTCTAACCGCAACATTAAAGGATTAAATAATTATTATAAGCTGAAATGGCTATTTTTGTAGTGATTTCATAACATATTTATGTTATTTATGATATAATAAAGATAATATTCTCCACACGTGACATTAACTGACATCATTTTCAGTTAACAATATGAAAATTGCGTTCCCCACTTTCCAGTTGCTAAGAACACTCTGTTTTTTTGTTTTTATTAATTTCCTTGTTTAATTAAATTCATTTCGTTTAGATTATTACTTAATTATCAAATTCTCCTAATAATTTCAAATGTATATCATTGCTTGAACCGGCTTCTAATGTTCTGGAGTGAGCAGCTTGGTGATAGTAGTCGTGGCTGCGGGGGACACAGTCCTATGGTTAAAGAGAATCTCAGTAGAGTTCCACCACGGAATATGTGAGCGAGCGCCGCTATATTGAGTCTGATTTGCTACCTCTTCGTCACCGAGGCCCGTTCGAACAGTTGGTATGGTGTTTGCTTAATAACGTAACTGTCAGGGTTTCAATTCTAAGTAGTGGATGCGCACTGCTGATGAGTCCCAAATATAGGACGAAACGGCCGTCCAGTGATTTCTGCATTCTGTTGAGGTTTCAGACTCGATGAATCACTTAAATATAATTATCAAATTCTCCTAATAATTTCATATATATATATATATATATATATATATAAACCAATGCCGCCCAAATACTTACGGACGTAGTTGTAGACATACAACGTCTTATTTTTTTACTATTGAGAAAATAGCAATATTAATTCCCTTCCGCACACCAGCAAATTCGAGAAAAAAGATTTTCGCGGGCCAGTGTGAAATTATATTGTAACCAATGAAAATCTTCAACTCAAAAGGTTCACATCTGTATGTAAAATTAGATTTTGAATCTACTGACAGGTATGAAAATAGAAACATACTGCTTCTCGAGGCTCACAACAATTTCGGACGCCAGTTTGTTATACACCTATGTACACACGCAAACGCGCATCAATACACACGCACACAATGGCAGACACAGCCAGCAGCCCTGTCCCCGCACAAAATAGAAGGGCTTAAGAAGTATCTGCCTACTAAGCCTTTGTCTACGAACTCACAAACATTAGACTGAACATTTTTATTTCTATAGTATATTTCTGAAAAGAATATATAAATGTTACTTCAACCGAAGTTCAGCTTCTACTTTTCCTTCAGAACATAAAACTTTTTATGTTTCATGTAAAATATGTGTTGTTGTTGCTGTATAATTGCTATATTATCTTTGAAGAGATGATTAGACGAAATGGAAAATCTTATAAACGACCCGTTTCGCCGACGTCTGTTCATCTTGGCTTCCTCAGGTCAGAATTAAAGACACAACTGCGAAATTTATTGGGTAATAGTGTTCATAAATGAAATTAAATTATCAGATCCAATGACAGGAAAACACGAAATGTTCGAGGCCAGAGATTTTGGTGATTCGACTCTCTTCAATTTACATTCTTTTAAAATAAATATTGGGAATCCTAGCCGTTTTTTTTCTACTCTTGAACACCGACTTATGTTGCCAATAAGAATTGGTCAATTTCTCCATATACTATGCCGCCGAAAAAGCATTGTGCAGTATAATTTAGTGTGCGCCCCTGTTTGAAAATAAATGTTGAGATGCAATTTGGTGCACTAAACAAAGTATTAAGTAACTGGAAATGTCTTTTAGAAGCAAAGAAGGAGAACATTTATTTAATATCAGTCCTTCTAGATAGCAGTGAATGCTGGGCAATCACATCACAGATGAAGAAGATATGTGAAGGCAATTTGGTTCTATAAAGGAATGCTGATATTAGCATGAAGGGAACACATGGACGATGACGAAGTATTATAGATGTGGAATCAAAAAGACACTTATAATTAACAACAGAAAAATACATTTGAAATTTCTAGCGAACAGCGCCGAAGCGTCCTCATCCCCTTCGTATTCAATTGGTAAGAAGAAATTCCTATAAGGACAGCTTCTCATGAGCTGCTCTTTTGTGCAGTTTGCTTCCACTTCTATTTTAACCAAGTTCAGGTTCCGACGTTATCATATCTACATAATGTACAATTCATATGTTCATAAATCAACATCATTCAGTAACAAAGCTCTACCTTGAATGAATCTTGTGCCTTTTATTTGGGTGAACAGCAATATAAAAATAGATCTGTTTCATCTCAGACATCACCAATGAGTTCTCCTACATGGCAGTTAATGCTGGACAAAGATAAAGAAGAGACATGAAGCAACAAAAATGTGGTTCTACAGAAGGCTGATGAGGATACCATGGACCGAACACGTGAGCAACGACGAGGTTTCAGAGAAAATGAAAGCAAAAAGGAAACTCATGCTTAACACCAGGAGGAAACATTTCAAATTTCTAGGGTACCTAATGAGGACAGAGGGAGTAGAAAATCTGATAATAACAGGTCATATTAGAGACAAGCTGGGTCGAAGCAACAGAAATATGGTTCTACAGAAGACTGATGAGGATACCATGCACCGAACAGGTGAGAAACGACCAGGTTTCTTAGAAAATGGAAGCAAAAAGGAAACTTGTGTATAACACCAGGAAGAGACATTTGGAATTTCTAGGATACATAGTTTTGTAACCTAGGGAAGGTTACTAAATAGAATAATCAAATGAAGGTTGGTAATGAACGAAAGTACTTACGACACGAACACGACATATAAGATTCGCCAGCCGCGCGTTGAAGAAGTAGTCAACTGCTAGAAATGAGTCAAGTAAATTCCACAATGAATCTCCAACTGCAGACCAACATACAGTATTTACTACTGTAATTATGTGAATGGAGACATGCCCATTATTGTGCGTAGCTATGCTACAACACACAATGAGGGAAGAGAGTTTGGAAAATCTGATACTGACAGGGCATATTAAAGACAAGCGGGATTGAAGCAACAGAAATGTGTTTCAACAGAAGGATGCTGAGGATACCATGTATGGAACATGTGAGCAACGATGAGGTTTTAGAGAAAATGGAAACATAAAGGAAACTTATACTTAACATCAGGAAAAGACAGTTGAAATTTCTACAGAAGGATGTTGAGGATACCATGGACCGAACATGTGAGCAAAGACGAGGTCTTAGAGAAAATGGAAACAAAAAGGAAACTTATACTTATACATAAGAAAGAGACACTTAAGAATTCAAATCAAGGAAAACAAACCGAGTTGATGACGTTTACAACGTAATAGCAAGTTTAGGCGTAAAAAAAAAATAAAAATAAAAAATGGATTTTTGTTTTTTTTACTCTATAAATTGCCCTTTTTTTGTCATATTATATTTGGGGTGGAGGGGCAGAGATGCCCAGACAGGATGGAGATGTGATGCATTTATCCTATTGCAGGCATTTTTGTTAGTTGCTATTACTATTTGATGCAGCAAATGTTCCCTTCCCAAATCGAACTCGTAGGCCTCGACCGTGGTGATGGAAAGCGGCCGGATGGCATTACCATCTTCCCTTTTAAAATGGGTAAGTCGTTGATTTGGGATGCGACCTGTGCGGATACATTTTCGGCCGATAATTTGATCAGGTCCGCGGTTGAGCCGGGGTTCGTCACCCGAGACGCAGAGATAAAAAAAATAGCTAAATATTCTTCTCTTGCTGATAGATTTTTTATTTTTTACTCCTGTAGCAGTGGAGACTTCAAGGGTTATTGGCCTCGTTCGATGGCGTTCCTTCGGAGGATTGGCGCGATTGCGTCTCGATTAAGGAACGAGCCTCGCGAAACGGAGTGGCTCTTGCAGCGTGTCTCACTGGCGACGGTTCGAGGTAATGCTTTCTCCATCATAGCGGCTGGCAGAGGATATAAAAAATTGTTTATAGTTACGTTGTTCTGGAATTGTCATCATTGGTCGACTGAACTTGCTTTGTTTCAATGACTTTTGTTTTCATCTTAATGTTAACATTCTTTCATTGTCTGAATTGTTACCAACAAAAAAAAAATTATAGAGTAAAAAAACATAAATCTTTTTTTTTTACGCCTCAACTTGCTATTACGTTGTAAACGTCATTAACTCGGTTTGTTTTCCTTGATTTAAATTCTTAAGCGTTTCGAAATATTTCCATGAAATAAATCATTCTTTGGAACTACAAGTTTTTCTTTTAATTATGCATCTACCAACGGATATAAGCATCCTAACTTTGATCAGGAAGAGACATTTGAAATTTCTAGCGTACATAATGAGTAAAGACGGTTTGGAGAATCTGATACTCACAGGACAAATTGATGTCAGACCGACGGAAAAATAATGCAAAACCGACTTAGTCAGCTTGAGTAAGTAGATGTCAGAACAAGGTTTAGAAAAAATATCAAAAAGAAAAAAGTGTATTGAACAGTTATGTTGTATAAGTATCCTGCTATATGGCAATGAATGTTAGACAATCTCCTCAGAGATAAAGAAAAGGCATGAACCAACCGAAATGTGGTTCTACAGATGGATGCTGAGGATACCATAGACGGAACATGTGAGCAGCGACGACGTTTCTGGGAAAATTGAAGCAAAAAAGAAACTTAATACCAGGAAGACACATTTGAAATTTAAGGGTACATCATGGTGAAAGAAGGCTTGGAAAATCTGACACTCATAGGTTATATTAAATTTAAGAGGGACTGAAGAATGCACCGGATAACCTAGGTAACGAGTTTATGTAAATGGCTGGAAGAACAGGGATTCGGAGAGATAAGGCAAAGATAAAATTTAGTATGGGCTACAAAGGACAGAAATTGGGTGAGCCATCATCGCAAATGTCTTGAAGGGTCATAGAAAAACAAGCAACGTATCGAGAAATTAAATTTGAAAATCAATTTTTTTATCAAGCCGATGTTTTCTTTTTTTTTTTTTTTTTTTTGCTTTTCACGTGAGAAATTTAAATAACCAAGGAAACGCTGAAAACCAAGTAAATAAAATAAAAAAATTTGGCCCGCCAGAAATATAATAGGAATAAATGAAAATTATTATCGTTTTTGTTGCATTGCAAGGAAAAGCTTTTAATGATTTCAAATTGATTCGCTTTCTGGCGAAAACATATTTTCTCAGTCTTGTTTTGTTTTCGATTTCGTTGTTAAATACCGTTTCTATTTTTTTCTTAACTTTTTGATAAAATCGTAAATGAATTATTAGGTTACGCGCCAAATGTTGCCGATAATGGATTTTCATAATATAAAATATTAAAAATTTCATAATATATCATTACTATTATTATTTTTACTACTACTACTAAAAATAATCCCTGATGTTGCAGGTTCAGTGAGTCTAACAGTTTCTGATCATATTCAATTTCAATTGTCAACATATACATGACTAGTGCAGTAAACAACCCGTCCAGTACTTCAGATTTACTTGTTATTCTTCTGACCGGAATCAGTTTTAAATAATCTGAAGGCGCCAACAAACACTTTTTTTAAGTTTAAAAAATGTGGCAGACAAAGTGACTTTGGAGTAGCATCTAGATAATTAGTGCACCCATAAACGGAAAACTTCTGAATTGAAATAAAGACAAAAATTGTCCAACATTTGTATATTTTTATTAAGCTGTTCGTTGACCTAAGCTATGGCCTCATATATATATATATATATATATATATATATATATATATATATATATATATATATATATATATATATATATATATATATATATACATATATGTATATATATATATATATACATATATATATATATATATATATATATATATAATTATTTATTTGAATATTACAACATAAATATGTTATAAAATCACGACAAAAGTAGCCATTTTGTTTCAACACTTCTTGTGTCTTGTCAAGTGATAATATAGAATATAGAATAAATGGTTTTAAAAGTTTGTAATCCTGGCTTTCATGCTTTTGGGATCATCAATCAGAATATGCCTGATGATTGCAAAAGCATGAAACCCAGATGTACAAAGTAATATCCATACAACTGAATATGTTAGCTTTATTACTGATATTTGGCACTTTCGACTAAATACCGCATATATATATATATATATATATATATATATATATATATAGAGATTTCCAAGAGAATAGAATCCAGATAGAACTCAATGTCCAGGATAGAGTAAGAATATAATATAAAAGGCTCAAACACTAATATTCCATGGTTATATTTTATTACATTGAAATCGTAATCATGATCCAATTCATCAGACCTACAAATTCAAAAAGCTTTAGTGTTTTAACCTTTTATATTATATTCTTACTCTGTGCTGTAATGAATACAGTCGATCCTTACAAATCCAGTCGGTTATAGTTTATTTCATGAATATATCAAATATCAATCTCTTCAGACCCAAGTTTTTTTTTAATAAATGTAGTCAATTCATCCAGGCGAAAAGAGAAGGGAGAGGAAAAAGAAAAAACAAAAGGAAAACAATTAATATTAAAAGAGGAAGAAATAAAAAATACAAAATTCAATATAAGTTTTTAAAAAAGAATTGAGAGAGAAAGAGAGAAAGTCGGGAGTGAGGGGGAGAGAAAAGAGAAGAAGAAAGTAAGAGGGAAACAAAGAAAGCTTAGAAAGCAGAATTAAACATGAGCCGATAGGGTGACCTAGAAATGATTTTTTAAGGACTGAACAATTTAAAAAAATAAAATAACATAAAAAATGTCCTCCTTGGAATTATCTCTACTAATTTTTAATAGATATTATATATATATATATATATATATATATATATATATATATATATATATATATATATATACACCGGGTGTAACAGCAAAATTGTCCAAATTGTGTAAGAGCATAGTTATCCATCCTACTAAATATCTAAAAACCACTAAACTAATTGTGTAACCTATGTTCAGATTATACATTTAACCATCTTGATATAATTACTCTTAAGAATCACAAGAACCATTAAGAGAACGGTGAATAATTTTTAAAAAGAGAGGGGTCAGTAGAGAGGAAAAATGGATCAGGAGGTCACAACAGCAACAGTATTAATAACATTTACCGGCCTGAATGACCGAGACATTTTTATAGAAAATATTCATCCTCCGACAGGAATTAAACCTGTATCCTATACGAAGCCGTCATATAGCCTG
>OZ038511.1:21465962-21470962 GCA_964036315.1 Acanthosepion esculentum | reverse complement strand
AAGAAATGAAATAGCTATTCTTTGCCGTCATTGTCAAAAATTTTCCTTCAATAATATTTAAAAATAAAATATAAATAAAAAATGCGAGCTGGTAATATACATACTTATATTTGATATGAAAAAATAATTTTTAAATAATTTAAGTAATTCTATTACATTTACTTGAGTTAAAAAGAAATATAGTCTATTAGTAATTGGTTTATACCAACGGCTTCCCATGCTTAATAATTCTCGTTTTCAGTCTCGCGTGGTCATGTGTGACGTCACGAGCTGCGGTGCGATTTTAGCTTCCGCGTCTCGTATACACGAGTTTGTCGTTGTTTGGAATTCTTTCATGTAAACAGAAATAGGCTGTCATCATTGTTTTGTCCGTGTATTAATTAATATATTGTAATGTAATTGTCATCTTTGATAATGGCTTATGTAAGCCGAAAGCTTAGATATGGTTAAAAAATATGTATTAATATGGTGATTTTCTTTCGTCTTTCTATGATAATGTTATTAAGCTTGTCAGACGATATGAAAGGAATTTACTTACAATAAATAGAGAAAACTTGTCTATATTATTCAATGAATCATGTGTCAAGAAATGGCAACTAAGTGAGGGAAAAAAATCTGCCTCGTCATGTATCGAGAGATCCGTTTGTCTTGAAAAGGACCGTAAATAGGTTGTGGACTGGGGCAGGAATTGGCTGGTTTAACTTTAATGCCTCAAAAACAAAACTGCTCTCTATTACTCACCACAGAGAACCATCCCTGCCTCCTGTTGTTAGAATGTCTGACGCTCAAATCCACGAGAGCAACTCTTTGCAACTGCTCGGTCTCGCATTGTCCGCTGAACTGAGATGGAATGAATACATTGAGTCAATAGCTTCGTCCACCGCTAGGAAAGTTGGCTCTCTGTGTCGCGCCAGGAAATTTTTCTCGCCGGAGTCGATCCTTCAAAATCTACAAATCAACCATTCGACCTTGCATGGAGTATTGCTGGCATATATGGTCTGGAGTCCCTTCTAATTGTCTCAAGGTCCTTGATAAAATCCAAAGATTGATATGCAATGTAATTGGTCGTGATCTCGCATCTCGTCTAAAGCCGCTCTCTCACAGACGTGCCGTTGCCTCCGTCTGTCTTTTTTACAAATACTTTCATGGTAACTGCTCCGATGAGCTGCTTTCGCTGGTTCCCAAACTTCATGAATTTAAGCGTTCTACTAGGCTGGCATCTCGCTCTCACCCATTCACTGTCGAAACTGTTAAATGTAGCAGTCTATTCTACTCCAATAGATTCATGTCTCGCAACTTTCGCCTGTGAAACTCCCTCCCCATTACTTGTTTTCCTGATAGCTATAATCTCCAACTATTCAAATGTAACGTCAATCGACGTCTCCAGATGCCCTGATCTATCCCCTAACCTCTTCATCATTTCCTCTATCACTCCTCTTTGTTCTCGCTCCAACTCTCTGTAACCCCTTGCATACTAGCGGCTTCCCGCTTTGCTTGGGGTTGAATGCTTCAAAAAAATATTGAACAATTAAATAATGGAAGGGCTGATTTTGTCAGCATCGATATCCATGAAAGCGATTTTGGTACCTCGTGTCTGACAGATTTTTTTTTGTCTCATTTCACGTTATAAGTTCCTGAAGAACAATATGCGAACGAGAACCGGCTCCCGGGCAGACAAACAGTTTTATTGCTATCATATATGATCGAAAGAAAACAATGGGGGAAGTACACTTAAGTCGTCTTGGTGTTGACTTTCTTTCGCGTCGTCGACGACAGACGAAGTCAAGAAAACTGTCACGTTTGTTTTGCAGCTGAGCTGATTCCATCGGATTATCGCCTGCTTATCTATATCCGCCCGTCTGGTCTTTTGCCCTGCGTCGCTTGATAATCCCAACGAATAGTACTACCTTCAGTCTTTTATAATCGACGGCCTTTCTTCTTTAGGGCGGGAGGGTGGGGACCTTGGCATTGATGAAATTGTCTCTTGTCTTTTTCTCCACTAAAGACGACAAAGCTTGTCCATTTTGATTGCTTACTCTGTAAGTATGATCTTTTATCTACAGCAATTTTATTAGTTGTAAGGATGACTCATACCTCTTATTTATTTTCCGGGGTTCTTTTAGAATATAGGCGATCATGGATCTCCACAACTTCCTATTCGTTGTAGCTCTAAGCAATGTTATATTTTTACTATCACAGTTGCAGTTGCGCCATCCATTTACACACACCTGTTAGGTGAGCTACCAGATTTTTTTTGTCACTCTTGCCATCAATGTTTTGTGAGTGTCAAATTCTCCGAGCTGCTTTCCTCATTATGTTCCAGGGGAAAAACAACTATCGCTTTCTCATCCTCTGTTCCTGTGTTATTTTTGTTTTTATTTTCCTTAAAACTAATTCGTTAAATATTCTTCTTCTTCCATAGATCGTGTTCCTTCAGAAAAATGGACGTTCATGACTCTCTACGATTTCCTTTTCTTTGTAGTTTGTATGTCTTTTTTGCTGTTTTTCCTAATCCGTGTTTTGTCAATTATTTACAAAAGCTCATTAAGAAGGCTATTCTCTGCTTTCCTCTCTTGATCTTGCCTTAGATATGTCCCAGGAGTGTTAAATTCTCCATGCCCATCTTCCTCATTATGTCCCATAGAGATTTCAATTTATTTCAGTGATGTTAAGTATAAGTTCTCTTTTCGTTTCCATCTTGTCGAAAACTTTGTCATTCTTCACGTGTTCAGTCCATGGTACTCACAGTATCTTTCTGTAAAAGCAGATTTTTGTTGCTTCAAGTGTCTTCTTCATATGAGAGGAAATTATCAAGCATTTACTGCCATATCGGAGGATTGAGAATAGATAAAAGGTAAATACATTTTTCTTTGTTTCTAACTAGATTTTCCTGTTTCATAATACTCGGCTTAGATTTTGGAAAGCATTTTTCGCTATCCCTAAGCGCTTTCGGATTTTGGTGTCGCATCTTTCGTCTGTTGAAAAAATTCCTAGATATTTAAATTTTTGTAAAAATCGATAAATTATGGAACAAAAATTAAATTAAACAAGAAACAATGACAAGAAAAACAATTAAAAGAAATCCAATAAAATATTTCCATTGTAGATTTTAATGATTATAGAATGATAATTGAAAATCACTTTACACTTGAATATATGAAATAATAACATGTATTTTCCTCTACTTCAGATCACCTGTTGGAATATTCCACAGTTAGATATTGGGAAATTACTCCAGTATCATTCCTAAAAATTCATGGCAGTTCTTAAGTACTAATTGTTATAATTTGACCTCATCCTCGTCGCAAATATTCTGTAATCTAGGGAAGTTTACTGAATAGAATAATCACACGAAGGTTGGTAATGAACGATAATACTTAGGACAAGAACAACACATACAAGATTCGCCAGCGGCGCGTAGAAGAAGTAGTCAACTGCTAGAAGTGAGTCAAGTCATTTCCACAATTAATCTCTAACTGCAGGATATCTACCAAACGCCCCACGTGGTCAGATATGGTACAAGGCCGAATTTTATGTGGGGTATCCGAGCCCCGTAGGCTCGGCCAAAAATTCCCCGTAGAACCAGTCTAAAACGGGGTCGGGTAACTGTTTTCGAGACAAGACTCTGCTCTTCGACATAGCCTCGTCTGGAGAACCTATCTGCTCAGAGGCAGAGACTTTGACCAGCACAGCAGGAGACGAAAAAATTCCCCGGATATAGTTTATCATCTTACCCAGGACGCCGACTGATTGAAATTTTATATATTTTTTTCTTTTTTTCAGTATTTTTACTGATTTTAATGCGAATTAAAATATTTTTTCTTCTTTTTGTCTGGAGTAATTTTGTAGGTTTGCAAGAAATCACAAATTTAAGTGTAGTACGATACTGCCAGGAAGGTTTCGTCGTTTTACTGGCGAAATTAGGGGAATGTAAGTTTTATGCCAATAGTTCCCTCTCGATATTTACCTGAGACATCTCCACAAGGGGGAATGTAGCACAAGGCCGGTTTTTACGTGGGTGTTCCGAGCCCTTAGGCCCGGGAAAAATTGCCCGTAGACCCCGTATAAACGGAGTCGTGTAGCCCTTCGCTCCTCCGCAAATAACCTTCTCCGTACACTTCTGTTAAAATACTACGTAAGGTCCACCATTGGACTTAACAAGCAACTACTCAATGTTAGCAACGGACATTTAAATGGAACTTTATTCTCTTTGGTTACATCGTACAGACTTTAAATAACCCCCACTATACACTTCGGTTAAAACAATACAGAATTAAACAGTAACTTTTCAACACTTTCACTTGACATGTGAACTTACCTTTTGAACTGTGGACTTACATGCTAATTTAATTTACAAGGACTCTGGTCTATACACAAAATAAATTAAGTTCGTCATACTGTTGTCCACTTTTGTTCCAGCTGTAAGATTATGCGTCGTTAATTTAAAATGTTAGTGGGACTCTTGTTACTCATACTCCTTATTGTGGCGCACAGGACATATGATATCGCGCCCCCTCTAGGGTGTCCGCTACACTGTCTACGTCCCCCGACGAGACACTATTCTTCGGCATAGCCTCGTCTGGGTTCCTTTCAGCCCAGACAGAGAGTCGACAAGCAGAGTTAACTGTAATCGCTAACTGCTCTATATAGTTCCTTCCCACGCACTTTTCGCTTGTCGAACACTCTTCTGGGTTTTTGCTTTTTCGTCAACTCCAATCTTATTTCTTTTTCTTAATATGATATGTAACATCAATAGTTATCTTCTGTCTATTAAAATCGTATTTATTTATTTCCCCTTCTAATCAATAACGTTTTGTTTTTTTTAGTAATGTTCACCCTCAGTCAACTCTCACTTACGTCTTAGTGGCTTTATCGCCTTGTTTCAGGTGAAGTGATATTAAACATTGTCCGAGTTTCTTAATGCTGCACCACACTTTGCAGGTTGTCTTTCTCTTTTCTTTTTATTTACTATTATTCAACCCAGGCTCAAAAGCCACTCA
>OZ038511.1:21435962-21460962 GCA_964036315.1 Acanthosepion esculentum | reverse complement strand
CCTTTTGATTATGTGTTGTTGCCAGACAAAAAGGGAGATAAATCCTCGCAACAGAGATCTTCATTTCAAATTGGTTCAAATTCTATTAGCCTGTCTATCAATATTTTAGTTTAAATTTAGTCCTAAATATATTTCTAAAAAATCTTTAAAAACATTTAAATTTTAAATAAATTCTATTTATTAACGAACAAATTTGGAGAAAATGTTTATAATATAATTATATTTGATTTTTCTGGATTTAAAAACTAACATTTTTTCCTCGTCGCCAACTTTATGATAATATTGCTTAGCCCATGGTACGGTTTGTCCAGACTGAGTGGGAGTTGAATGTATCATTCCCATGTTTCACTTTAAACTTGGTTAAATTGTGTGTATCTAACTTTATCATAATATTGTTTAGCCCATGGTACGGGTGGTCCAGACTGAGTGAGTAGCAGTTGAATGTATCATTCCCATGTTTCACTTTAAACTCGGTTAAATTGCGTGCATCTAACTTTATCATAATATTGTTTAGCCTATGGTACGGGTGGTCCAGACTGAGGGGGAGTTGAATGTATCATTCCAATGTTTCACTTTAAACTCGGTTATATTAAACTTAAACTCGAATATTAGTTTCTTCGTCAGATAATATATTGCATCGTAAGAAATACCTTTTTTGATGAATCATCAAAATAACGACTGTATCAGGGCAACTAAGCTTTTCTGAGATCAAACCTAACAGGTGATGAAATATCAATTAAAAACGACAATGTTCAAAGCAATACACAAAAAGTAACCAGCAAAAGCTGAACTCGATCAAAGAAAGATATTTCTGTACTTTTGGCTGGATCGTCGGGGTATTGTTGTTATAAATATTTTCTCTGGCCTCTCCATTTAGACGGGATGTGGCACAAAGTCGGGTTAAATGTGGGAAACCCGAGCGGGTACAATCAGGCCAAGAACAAAAATTCTCTGAGATCCCGCAAACCCCGGCTGCGCTGTCCTCGGTGCGAGCACTGATACCTCTCTCTAGAGCAAGGAGAGGGTGTAGACTCGGGTATCTGTTTCCCAAGACTAGGCACCTCACAGTGTGATTTTCCTCAGTTGCGCCTATGTCCTTCGACGGGGTCACAACCGAAACGTGTGCTCGTAAAACGAGCTGACATCGTCAATAAGACAAAAAGTTTTTCGCCTCCATGACAAATTATTTATGACTCAACCTAATAAATAAATTATACTTGGGAGAATATATATTTTTTTTTTTTGTTAAATTCCTCCTTCAGTATCTGTCTATATTTCTGGGATGAGCTATTATGTACACTATTTACATTATTCGGACTATTGTCCTCATCTTTGTCGCCATATTTATTACAACGTTTCGGCCCTTCAGTATCTGCCTATATTTCTGGGATGAGGTATTATGTACACTATTTATATTATTCAGACTATTGTCCTCATTCTTGTCACCATATTTATTACAACCTTTCGGCCTTTCAGTATCTGTCTATATTTCTGAGATGAGGTACTATGTACACTATTTACATTATTCGGACTATTGTCCTCATCTTTGTCACCATATTTATCACAAGCTGTCGGCATTTCAGTATCTGTCTATATTTCTGAGATGAGGTATTATGTACACTACTTACATTATTCAGACTATTGTCCTCATCTTTGTCGCCATATTTATTTCAAAGTTTCGGACCTTCAGTATTTGTATAATTTTCAGAGAAGAGGTATTATGTACACTACTTACATTATTCGGAATATTGTCCTCATCTGTGTCGCCATACTTAATACAACGTTTCGGCCCTTCAGTATCTGTCTATATTTCTGAGATGAGGTATTATGTACACTATTTACATTATTCAGACTATTGTTCTCATTTTTCGGCCATTGAATGTCGAACTGAAATCTTTATTTCGCTCATTGGGGTAGACTGTTCTAGTTCCACGTGCCATGTCTAATGGATATCAGTTATCAGTTATCTCATGTTAATTTCCCTCTCCAAGTTCTCCACCGCCTTAACGAGGTATTGAACTCACACTCAAGGACACATGGTACAGATGATGGCGTTGATTAGATCCAGTGACAGGACCAAAAGAGTATGAGTTCAATACCCGGTTAGGCAGTGGAGAACCTGTAGAGGGGAATTAACAAGAGATAACTGATAACTGACATCTATGGCACGTGGAACTAGAACAGTCTACCCCAGTGAGAAAATTAAAGGGTACAGTTCGACATTCCAACCGCCTGAAGAAGGCCGAATCGTTGTAATAAATATGGTGACAAATTTGAGGACAATAGTCCGAATAATGTAAATAGTGTAAAGTCCCCCTTCTCCTTCTTCCCTGTAGGTCATCGTCTTAGATATTAATTTGCGCATAACTAAATGTAACGAACCTCATTGAAATTGGAACTTGGCTTTAACCTTACAGAATGAAAGAAAGCCAGCCATATATTTGACGTGAAATCTGTGTTCGCCACCGAAAGTTAACATTTTCTATCGCAAATACAAATAAAGTTATAATTTTTTTAAAGTGCACACGAACTTTATGGACACCTTGTATATATATAAGGATAGATAGATAGATAGATAGATAGATAGATAGATAGATAAGGAAAAGATGTAGATAGATAGATAGATAGATAGATAGATAGATATTACTGATAGGGTCATATACAGGGCTAGCTCAACTTATAGTTAACTCGGACAGTCGACCGGGGTGCCATCAAATGCAAGGACGCCATTTATACCGCCATGTCATGTGTTTGATATCTTCCAAAATTAAGGATTTTAAGACCTACTTGCAGTCGTACATGGCTCCCGATAGATTACATCTTTTGCTTATTTTGGTCAATAGACAATGATCTTTTAAAGAAGACAGGTGTAGAAAGTGCCATGAAAAGATTTGCAGATCTAAAAGCTAGAAAAAATGTTTTAGGTAATGATGAACATTTTCTTTCGATTGTATATTGTAGTATATTAAGTTGTATATTGTAATAATATCTTTATTCTATATTTTCACTTTTTCTCATTGTGAAAATTTTAAAAAAAATGTACTTGTAAGAGCGCTGAGGTTCCGCTTGTATGGGGTGCCAGCTATCTTCGCGCCGTCTTTCGTCATATATAGTATGTAGGCAAAATGTAAATATAAACACACGAGTTGAAGATTTACAGACATTAAGATTTTAATTTTAACATTCAATTTCTAGCTTCTCTTGTGTCTAAAAGCAGAAACGTGTCGACAATATTCAGTGGTTTATCGCTTTGATTTTGGTTTGATCACTTCTTTTATATGCCATGTCCCTTCGGGACGTAGGCGGTCATGACTCTGCAGTTCCCACTATTCCTTTTAGCTCCCAATCAGTTTTGTCTGTTTACCACTTCCCCCAGACCATGTTCTGTCATCCACTTGCTTCAGCCAGCTCGGTATGACACGCGTTGCTTTCCCCTTGTCTCTTTTCGCCCTTTGAGTATCAGATTTTCCAAACCCTCCTTTCTCATTACGTGTCCCAGAAATTTCAGCTGCCTCTTCTTGATGTTAAGTATAAGCTTCCTCCTTGTTTGCATCCTCTCCAAAATCTCATGATTACTGTTATGGTGGAACACACCTAGTCTATAGATAATAGACTCTCCCACCTAATATAAGTAGGAGTCAGTGAGAGTCGACTGAGAGTCGAATACGAAAGTAGTCAGCTACCACAACTAGATTACTCTGCGTAATACTTATTATAACAAGTTCATAACGTTTTTGTACGTTGAACCTATTTGGGACCGAATTTAGTCCAAATACAGTTTCCACTGCGGAAAGTTACTCTACAACAATTACTCAGACGCTCAGTTCATGATATCCTTAGCATCCTTCTGTAGAACCATACCGCCAGTTATGTCATGTGTTGTTATCCCTTGTCCCTCTTCCCTTTATTTGGCCTGTGAGTATCAGATTCTCCAGACCCTCCTTTCTCATTATGTCTCCTAGAAATTTCAGCTGCCTCTTCTTGATGGTAAGTATAAGCTTGCTCCTTTGATCCTCTCCAAAACCTCATCCTTGCTCGGTCCACGATATCCTTATCCTTTTGTAGAAAGACTACTGTTGTTAAATATGCCGCCTTCTCATGACATTAGATTTGTCAAGAAAGGCGGTATATGAAAACGATACTTTTTTTGGACGGCCTGGGTAAAGCAGCAGCCACTACTGGTAGATGTTTGCGTAATAAATAAATTAGATAATAAAATAAGGAGAATCAAAACGAGGTATCGAATATTCATTTTTTAAAAGAGAGATAAGCTCTTCACGCCCTTAAAGGTTTCTTCTAAATATTATATATAAATAAAACTTGTGCGTTGTGACGTCGGAAATATCAAAATAAGCCTATTTGCGTAATCCTTTTGAAAACAAGAGCCCGTTGCCCAACCACATACAATTAAACACGGATTTAGAAGAGAGATTTTAAAATTATGCAGGTTTCATCACTAAGGGGCCTGGCGGAACACTACCATTGTACGTTGAAGTATGATTCCCAAATTTAGTAAATATACGTTCGCCATTCGTCCGCCCACTGAGTACTGCTGCTCTATCAGGTCTGATACTTCTGTAATGAATCTACAGATACGTGAGAAAAATCAAAGAAGAATCTGCTATATTTTCGCTTCTAATCTGGCATCACGGCTTCATCACCATCCGGCCACCTAACATAACTTCCCGGTAACTTTTCTATGAATATTTTACAAAATTGTTCTTATGAACTTTCCTATTTGGTATGTTGTCTTCGCAAATTTAAGCGCAGCACTCTATAGGCAATTAGGTCTCATTAATTTACTGTTTAAATTGATATAGATGTAACCGTTATAGTCTGATAGATTCTTTTCTATCAGGTCTATGGAATTCTTTAACTGCTTCTTGCTTTCTTGTCATCTACGATTTTCAATAATTTCAAAACGTTATCTTCTTTCTCCTTGTCATTTCTTGCTTTTTCCGGTAATTTATTATTTCATATGTATATCAATTCATATCTATATCTATATCTATATCTATATCTATCTATCTATCTATATATATATATATATATATATATATATATATATATATATATATATATACATATATATATATATATATATATATATATATATATATATATATATATATATATATATACAAGGTAACCAAAAGAGTTCTGTCCGTTTTTAAAGGGAAAAAAGAAAACGCTTCACAGTATGTGTAACTTATATTTAGTCTTCGGAGTAATCGCCATCGTCATCCAACACCTTCTGTCAACGTGTCTCCAGCTGTTCAATGCCCTTGCGTTAGAATTCGGGGGGGGGGTGTTGACGCGAAGAAGTCCGTGAGGGCTTTGCGCAAGTCTGCTTCATTAGTGAAGGATTTCCCAGGAAGATGATTATCCAGGGAGTGAAATAGGTGGTAATCGGATGGCTCAAGGTCAGGTGAATAAGGTGGATGGCACAAAGTCTCCCACCCAAGTTGCTGTATGGTATCCCTGACCACTCGCGCGACATGCGGCCTGGCGTTGTCATGGAGGAAAAGCACACCTTTACGATTCACCAGTGCTGGTTCCTTCTGGCGCAATGCCTGTTGCACACGTTTCAATTGATGCAAGTATAAGTCACCAGTGACCGTTTAGCCCGTTGGTAGCAGTTCATAATGAACCACTTGGCGACCTGTCCACCAGACACAAAACATAATCTTGCATGGGTGCATAGGCGGTCTTGCGGTGTCAGGGACAGCATCCAGAAGAGACAACCAATGCCTGGAACGTTTGGGAGTTTCGTACAGAACCCACTTTTCATCACTGGTAGGCACACGATTGAATAAGGATGCGGTACGGTGGCGAGAAAGCAGCGATACGCAGGCTGCCACTCGTTGTCCCTTGTGGACCTCCAACAGCGTTTGCGGAACCCACTTGCTCAGTTTGTACGTCTTACCGAGGCGGTGCAGATGAAGTCTAACTGTTTCATCGGAAACGTTGAACTGTCTTGCAAGTTCACCACACGTTAGACTACTGTCCTCTTCAATGGCCGCCTGCAGGACTCCGTCATTCAAGACCTGTGGTCGTCCACTACGAGGCTCATCATCTCCCGATTTGAATTTTCGAAACCAACGCCTTTTAGTACGTTCATCCTCAGCACTATCCCCAAACACTTGACATATGCGGCGCTTTGAGGCAGCTGCTGAAAGCCCTCTTTGAAGTAGTAAAGCAAACAGCCCCGACAGAGATCTCTAGACACTTCCATCCTTCTTACAGCTGTCCGGCTTAGAACTGATGGCCGGGCACGGTGCGCGTGCTTTCTATAACGTCTGATGTTCCTACTTCCGGCTGTCCGAACTTGAAAACAATTGTTACACGTATTTCGTATATATTTCAACTTCATTCAATGACTACTCAAAAAACGGACAGAACATTTTAGTTACGTTGTATATATATATATATATATATATATATATATATATATATATATATATATATATATATATATGTATGTATATATATATATATATGTATGTATATATATATTAAAAAGTGGACGTTAAAGTTAACATTCAGTGGTAATAGTCTCTTTCATATGAGTTGTGTTTTAAAAACAAACAACACACAAGGCCTGAGGTTTGTGTGGAAACATGAATCATATTGTCACCGCTTGTTGAATTCACAATCCACTTTAATATTTACATGCGCTATATATAGGATATTGAACTCTTTAGCCATAAAATATAAGCTACCATAATATATATATATATATATATGTATATATATATAGTCAAACCTAATGAGCCAGACACACCTACCAAGGTTTCACTTAGGCAGATCGTCAGGGTCGATCTGCCTAAGTGAAACCTTGGTAGGTGTGTCTGGCTCATTAGGTTTGACTAGGTTTGCTCTACGCTTGTATTGAGGACTTTAGTTAGTTGTTTACTCGTATCGGGGTTTTTTCTTTGGGCCTTGAACCTGTATCTGTGCGATTATTTTCGACAGACTTTCATGTTCCTGGCTCTTTCTTTTTTTAAAACCTTTTTTTACTTCATGATTGATTTGGCTATTGTTAAATCAAGAGTTCGAAGGTTTTTCGACACGAGTTTAGTTACCTATATACATATATATATATATATATATATATATATATATATATATATATATATATATATATATCGTGCAGAAATTATCTATCAGTCTGTGTTTTTCTTTTGTTAATTTAGTGTTGATCACATACTTTTGTATAGTTGAATTTTTTGTCATCCCCAAGAGTCAAAAATTCTGTCAACACTGACACGTGTATGGAGAAAAGGATTCTAGCATATCCCAAAGGGAACTGATCATAATTTCCAAATCTAGCTGCAAGATTTAATAAACAGTTGAGCATTGCGCACACAATGCTTTGGAAAAGAAATATGCGATTTAGTCGTCTATCTATCCACACGTACATATATACCCTCCCCCATATATATTTTAGGGTTATATCAACTACCTCAGAAAGCTGAACGTCCCTACTTTGCATAATTCACCTTGAAATAAGAGTAGAGAGAACTTGTTATCTTTAGTCGGTAGTGTGTCCAGGAAAAGGAACACATTTCGATTTCAAAATCCAGATCCTCCCGTTAAGTTGAAGGTCAATGTATCGTATGTATCTATATAAAAGGAAACCCTTGTTGCCTTCCTATGCTGCATTTATGATCGAGTGCTTCTGCCGTATATTTAGAGATCTTTGCTAAAATCCAAAGAAGTGTCTGCAATATTATGGGTCCTGACATGGCATCTCAGATTTACCACCGCCGTAATTGACTTTTCTGTAAATGGTTTCCACTATTGGATCTAGAGGCACGGTGGAGTAATGGATAGCGGCTCGGATTGAGGAATCGATGAACCGATGTCGAATTCCAGTCAAATCCCTTACATTAACTTACGTTCTAATAACCTTGGGAACGGTATGAATCCTCTTCTTCTCCGCGGGGTGGGAATATATATATATATATATATATATATATATATATATATATATATATATATATATATATACGTATGTATACGAATACCATTGCGAGCAGAAATGACATTTTAAAAGAGAGTGTTGATATATATATATATATATATATATATATATATATATATATATATATATAAAAGGCAGGATGTGTGTGTGTAACGAATGCACGGCCACAATTTTCGAGTTAGCGGGAAGGCCAAGACCGACTTTACATTTCCCAACTCCCATCGATAGTGGAAATAATCGATTTTTTTCATGCTTCTCCAGCAGTTTTCATGTAGTATGCGGCCATTTTCTACTGCCCATAGTTAGAGCCTGGCTGCCACGAATAGGCAGGAAGATTCTATTGGCCAGCGTGAGAGCCAACAGCTGACTGACACGAATGTTAACTAGCATGCGAGCATGCAAAAAAGATCGATAGCTGCATTCGTCACAAGTGGGAAAAATTTAAATCTGCATGGCACTTTACTCCAATTGGCTCATTCGCATGCTTAAACTCAACGTTGATTCTGATTCAGAAGAACTGCGTTGGGTGTGAAAACGTATTTGTTGTTAACATTCTTTTTTCATTCGGTTTTTCTAGTTACGCTTCCTTTTTTAAAGCTGATCGTTTTGTGTTCATTTTGTTTAGTTCTTTTTTCGTAACAGATTTAATGTTTAGTATAGAGCTTAGAAAAAATTCGCAGTGTGAGACAGGCAAGAAGTAAGGCATGTACCAACATCAGCACGGCAAAGGGCACTCCTTTAAATGCAAGGAAGGGCAAAAATATTTTAAGTCAAGTGATAGCGATTGCTGTATGAGTCGTACGATTTTTGAATCAAGCACGGGCAACGCCGGGACATGCTTCTAGTATATATAATATATATATATATATATATATATATATATATATATATATATATATATATATATATATATATATATAATTCCACTGTTCATAGCATTTACCTTTAAAAAAGTACTCAATAAAAAGTAGAGGAATATATTATTATTATATTATAAGAGATTATAATGAAAATATGTTGGAATCAATGCACGAACGTGTTCGTGTTTCAATACCGATTGCACTTCTACATGAAACATGAAAGATTTGTGTAGGCATTTCTGCATGGTTTTATTATAATCTCTTACAATAAAAATAATATCTATCTATCTATCTATCTATCTATCTATCTATCTATCTATATATCTATATATATATATATATATATATATATATATATCTATCTATCTATATATATATATATATATCTATTAAAATAATACGAAAGAACAATAAGATTTATAATCCGGTATTTTTACCATTTTTTTCAATGTTGAAACAAATAGTAGAGCAATATTATAATTATTTTATTTTTTCCGTCGCGTTGGAATCATATTTTTTATAAAA
The DNA here is from genome assembly GCA_964036315.1 of Acanthosepion esculentum. Lineage (NCBI taxonomy): Eukaryota > Metazoa > Mollusca > Cephalopoda > Sepiida > Sepiidae > Acanthosepion > Acanthosepion esculentum. Next base: position 21,451,590 of record OZ038511.1, on the reverse strand, counting down.
GAAAACCATTATAATATATATAGCTGTATAATTATATATCTATGTCTCTGTGGATGAAGGTTTGCGTGTAAATCTAATGTCAACAAACTAAACTATATAAATATTTTGTACAATTATACGCAGAAGTATATCTTAAAGAAACATTCAATTTATTAAAGTGTAAATTGTATATTGTTTAACTTAAAAAGCAAATAACTTTGTGATAAAAATAATGAAATGGCAAGATTAAGAACATATTCTAAAAAATCTTACGAATAAAAAATATCAACGGAGTCTTTACAAAAGAATTTACGGAGGAAAAATGAATTAAAATAAGAAATATTAGGAGTAATGAAAAGAGAATAGAAAATTCTTCAAACTCTGAAAAAAAACAAAATGGAGGAGAAATATGGCGACTCGTCTGAAATAAAAGTTTTGCCTTGTCACAGCGGGAACAACCATCATCTTACTTTTATCTGAAAATGTCTATCGGGAAAACTACCGGAAAAGAATATGAAGAGAATCTATTAAGCGAACATCAAAATATTTTCTAAATATCTTGTCTTCTTCATACTTTTACGAAGCCTTTGTCAGCTTTTTATCCTCTTGATTAATATTACGACTGATATGAAAGAAAACCGACTTAACCTCACGGACATTTTTTAGTCATTTCACTCCAAGCAAGGCGACAAAGACACTAAAACACAAGGGGTTACGGGGATTGAGGGAAACGGTTAAAAGGTTACCGAGTACAAAAGACAATAAAAGAACTGGTATAAAAAATACTAAATGACGATTGGCAGTTTCCAATAAATATATTTTCAAACTTCTTGTATTGTCATTATAAGAGAGTTTGTTTTCCCCAAAAATCCGTTATAAAACCAGAGAAACATTCAAAACATTATATTCCTTTAGGCTAAGTAAACATGATACCCATAGAAACAACATTATTTACTATTGACTATTGTTTTCATCTTTGTTGCCATGTTTATCACAACGTTTCGGCCGTTGTACTCTCCGGCCTTCTTCAGGTTGGTGTAATGTCGAACTGAATCCTTTGTTTCGCTCACTGGGAGTAGACTGTTCTAGTTCCACAATACTATGTCTAATTGATGTCAGTTATCAGTTATCTCCTCTTAATTCACCTCTCCAAGTTCTCCACCACCTTAACCAGGTATTGAACTCACAACTCACGACACCGCCATTATCCACTGTGCCGTGTGTCATTGAGAACACATGGCACAGTGTATAAAGGCGTTAGTTGGATCCAGTGACTAGATCCAAAGAGTGTGAATTCAATACCGATGGTATGCCTTTAAATGTAATTAAGAAGCGTGCTCCCGAACTGGCTCCTGTTCTTTCTAAACTGTATTTCTGCTTTCATGCCTGCTATTGTTCCCGTTTTCAAGAAATCGAGTGAACCGTCCGACCCATCTATCTGCCTATTCGCCTTCTATCGCTTTTTGTGTACCTCCTAGAAGCTCTAATCAATACTGAAGTGGTTAATCAACTCTCATCGCAGGGCCTTTTCTAAGACAAGAAATACGGTTTTCGTTTTTCCAGGTCCACTGCTGATATACTGATGATAACTGCGGAAAGAGTCTATCGTGCTCGAGATAAAAACGCTGAAGTCCGGGATGTAGGTTTGGACATCTCGAAAGCCTTTGACCGGATCTAGCATTCAGGTCTTCTCCACAAGCTGAAAACTTACAGTATATACATTCACAATTTTGAGCTGATCCAGTTGTTGCTATCAAATCTGGAAATGAAAGTTGTCTTGAACGGCCACTCATCTACATCCTTTCGTACTAACGCAGGGTGTCCTCCTGGCCTTTATTCTTGGTGCTACGATGTTTTTAATCTCCTTTAATGACCTTCCCGATGACATCAGTTCTCAACTTGGAATCGATGCTGACAACACTAACACTTACTACTGCTTCAGTATTAAGTTTGATTAGTCTGACACGGTCTAAACGAACTCAAGACCGTTGTTCACTGGGGCAAAAGATGGCTCGTCAATTTTAAGACGTCCAAAACTAACCTTTTCTCTATTAATCATCTGAGAGACCCCTTTCTTCCTTCCATCAGCAACTTTAATTTGCACGCATTTAAAGATGGGGTATCCCTACATAACTTCCCACATAGAACTGATTCTCTGCCGAGAGATATGCATAAAACCCCTTCCACGATATCTGCTATCATCTCTGACTTTGATTTCCAAAAAGTATGTGGACCTGATGGTATGCCTTTAAGTGTAATTAAGAAGCGTGCTCACGAACTGGCTCCTGTTCTCTCTAAACTGCATTCTGCTTTTCTGCCTGCTGTCGTTCCCGTTTTTAAGAACTCGGGTGAACCGTCCGACCCATCTGTCTATTATCCCTCTATGCATAACGCAGGGCGTCCTACTGGGCTCTATCCTTGGTCCTACACTGATTTTAATCTTTATTAATGACCTTCCCGATGACATCAGCTCTCAACTTGGCATCTATGCTGACAACACCACCACTTACCCCTGCTTCAGTGTTACGCTTGATCAGTCTGACACAGTCAAAACGAACTCAAGACCGTTGTTCACTGGAGCAAAAGATGGCTTGTCAATTTTAAGACCGCCAAAACTAAACTTTTTTTTTTCATTAAGCATCGGAGACACCCATTTTCTGCTTTCCATCAGCAACTTTAATCTGCACACATTTAAATGCAATGTCAATCGCTATCCATTGTCCTCCTGAATGCTCTTTTCTTTTTCTACACATTTCTGTTCCTAATTCTTCCACACCCCGTATCCCCTTGCATCTTAGTGGCTGTATTGCCTTACTTGGAGTGATGCTGATTAAGAAAAAAACAAAAAAAAACATACCATAGCCTATATCCATTGATCCAAATCCTCATCTTTGTTACGTGACTATTTATTCGATCGGGTGAACCCTATGACTAGTGGGTTGACACCCCAAGCGCTACTGTTGTCATCACTATCCAGGCTGCAAATATAGTCCAGTCTACCCCATCGAATTAGATGGCCGTTGAGCCTACAAAAGCTTCATTCGTCCCCTGATATATCCTGATTGTAGTCCTGCTGGGTGTCTAGACGCCCTCCTTATGAAAAAATGACTGGTGAGCAACGCGTTTAATCGCCAGTGCTACGACCATAGTAACATTAGTACTCGTGTGACTCAGGCATATTAGTTTGATACTATAACAATGTTTTTCTTTCTGAAAATTTTTTGATGCATAAATGGTATGCCTCTCATAGTACCCCGGCTTGTTTAAATAGTTGATGTGCTGTAAAAACAAATCAGTCAGTCCAAATTAGCTTGAGTAAAGGTGGACACGTTAAGTTGCAATAAGTCTTGCCCGACTTCGGACACGTCGCGAGTATGTGTATTCAACGAGAGAAATGGGGATATGAAGACGACGAGTAAGAACCTGCGGAAACGCTCGAGTTCTATAATCTGACTGAGACACGGAAATTTATATTATCTCCTTCTGATTCTAAGTAAAAATATTGTTTTAGCTGCCATTTTCTTTTCCGTCCACGGTATACACAGTAGCTTTCTTTAAAACCAGATATATTTGGCTTCAAAAATCATTTTTACCTGTAAAGAAATTGCCCAGAAGCGACAAGCATATACAGAGACAGATATTATATAATAGTTCAAAACAGTATAACAAACGATCTTGATTTAATACTTTTTAATCTCTAAAATACATTATTCGCTATTTCAATACGCTTCCGGAACTCTGTCGCTTGCTCTATCTACCTTCTTAACGCTGAGGCTTCAACATCATAGCTCGTACCTTGGGATGCCTTTTGCCAACAACTAAATATTCTATCACAGTTAAAAATTAGTCTTTGCATCTGTCATATCCTTTGCCCCTTTTTCAGCTCTTGCAATTTCTTATCCGGGTCATCCATCAACTCACTTTAGTTTCCTTTCTTTCACCATACGGTCAGTTGTAGACGCACTGGAGTGACAGGGTGTAATCGAGTTCTATTTTTCCCTAATACTAGGTCGTTTGCAGTGGTGTGCAGTAATAATAATCTGTTTTCATGGTGTATGATGAAATTTGTTTGGCCGTGAATAAGTATTGCGTCATCAGTAACTGAATGAGATTTTCATCACGCTCAGACACTATTGTCTCGAATGTCGATTAGTTGTCCTACGGCCATTGTCTGCGATGGATTTTACCCCGAGGAAGCGTACGAAAATTTGTAACGCTTCACAAACACAAAAGCAAGCCTTACCAGTGAGCAAATCGAAGTACTATCGACTGGCTTGGAAAATCTGTATTTAAATCCAATCGAGACGTCCTGGACATGACGATACACTACATCCGTATCCTGGGTAAGACAATAAACTACGTCCAACAGCAAGGTTTCTGATCAGGAGGCTTTGAGGATCGTGGAACCAACTTTTAATTGCTGGTGTTCCCAGGTCCACCTTGACCAGTGGTAGGGTCCCAGTTATGAGCAAATAGTAAACCCCCAGACTGAGGTAAAAAGCATTATGAAAGTGTAAAAATAGGTTTTAATACCAGAAATACTTTGTAAAAAAATTATTACCAGAAATATATTTTGGGAAAAAAAGTATTACCAGCAATACGTTTTTGAACAAAAGATATTACCAGCAGCATATGTTTTAAAATAATATTACCAGCTATACATTTTGAGGAAAAAATATTACCAGAAATAGATTTTTGAGAAAACAAAATATTACCAGTAATAAAAATTGTCGGCATTAAATGCCTCACTGAGATTGATATGCCGTAAAACAATAACCCAACCAACCCAATCGAGAATCTGTATTCCATCTGCAAGGAACGGCTTTGTGGAATGGACATAACATAAGTACTAACATGTGCACTGGGTCATGTTTCCTTGGAAAAATTCGAAAAAAATGTAAATAACGGAATTATTCGTTTTGTTTCAATTAATTTGCACAAGGGTGTAAATCTGCGAAACTTATGTTGTTAAGAACGTGTCTTTCTGGACTTACGCATACCCTTTAGTCAATGGGTGCGTTCCATCGTGAAAGGATTGGACTTTATATGATTAGTTGACTTCAAGGAATTATTAGACTTATTGAAACTGTTCCTGTGTATTGAAGGAAGTGATATAAACCAACGACTGAAGATGGCAGCATTGATTAATAGGGCTGTTATGATACACATCATATCATAATATTGTGATACATCATAATATTGTGATATACATCATATCTTAATATCTGTGGAGACTACACGACTTAGTTCTAAGATTTTCTGTCGCCATCGTATTAAGGGATGATTACGACCGCCCGAAATGCGATGGAGTCAGATGATCATAGAATTAAAATGTACGGGTCCAACAGATGGTACAATTTTCATTGTTACAGCCTCTGCATTTATCCTGTTGGCTTCTTAAACGACGCATTGTTGTTGATAGAGATTGTGTTTAATGTAACAGGTAACGACGAGCAAATAGAATCAGGGAAACGTATTCAAATCTCAGCCTTGTTTATTCCATCTACATTCGTTCTTGGAGAAGGCACGAATCCATTTATCGTTCTCTACTTATGTTATATTTTAAAGAACAAGGTAGACGACAACCTCTAGCCTTGGAATGAAGCCAGTCTAAGAAGTAAGACTATCAACTTAAAACTTTGGAGAATGGACTCTCAAAATTGATGCAAGACGTAATGGCATTTCACAGCTAATAAAGAAAAAAGACGTGGCAATCCATGTTCAACGATATACAGAAGGAACATAGAAAATAATATAAATGAAACAAAAATATCTTTTGACTGAATACTGAATCAGTAAAGACACAATTCAATATCTGTCTATATTTCTGAGATGAGCTATTATGTACATTATTCGGACTATTGTCCTGATCTTTGTCGCCATATTTAAAAAAAAAGTTGTTGAAGACATTAGGTTTATAATACCCAGAAATTCAGACTCAGATGTCCTCATATGTGTGTGTGTGTGTGTGTATGAACATAAATATGCAAGAGAATTCGTGTTAAATTTTTAAAATTATGAGGATATGTAGGATAGATAATAGTTATCGTGACACTACGATTGTCGGGATTACAGAAGCATTCTTTCAGCAGACACTCGTAGCTTCATAATTAAACATAATGCGCGTTACACAACAGATCGTCGAATGGTGTCTCCGGATGAAGACATAGCCAGACGTCTGAAAATAGACGCTTCATGGCACAGACCATTGTTATGTTTTGCCATGACTTCGTTACAATATAAATGTTTTGCTGATGTACCCACCATATTAAAGTGAAACCAAAATTTGCGATTCTGCTGATGGTAAAGGCTTATTATATTGAAAAGTATATCAGTTTTTTTTTCTATTGTCTGTTACCAAATTTTTTTTTTATCTATTCAGTTTTTATCTATTTTATTTGAACTGCAGACGAACTGACCTCCAGGTTCAAGATTCTAAACTTTTGGATTCTAACCAAGCATCCTTTGGTATTTGTCACTGTCATTCGATGAGAAATTTATAACGCACCGGAGTCAAGAAGAATAAGGGTAATATGGCCATCTTCATTTTCAGCAATATTTTGTTTTACGGTAGATTTATAAAGATAAAAAGGCGAGTACTATTTGAAAGTTCCCGGCAGAAAGAATCTATCTCTCTCTCTCTCTCTCCTCAAGGACACATGGCGCAGTGGATAAAGGCGTTGGTTAGATCCAGTGACAGGACCCAAAGAGTGTGAGTTCAATAGTATACCCGGTTAAGTTAGTGGAGAACTTTCAGAGGGAAAAACGAACAGGAGATAACTAATAACTGACATTCATTACTGGTGGAACTAAAACAGTCTACCCCAGTGAGCGAAATAAAGGGATCAGTACGACATTCCAACCACCTGAAGAAGGCCGGAACCTTACAACGGCCGAAACGTTGTAATAAATATGGAGACAAAGATTCGGACAGTAGCCCGAATAATGTAAATAATAGACATAATTCAATTTTAAAAAGACTTCGAATGTTTCCCTAAACATTTTCAAACCATGTCGTTTTGAACATTGAGTCAAAATTATATATACAATATATATAACTTTGATACACGCATCCCCATAATATGCGCATATATAGGTTTTGCATATAAGCGTTTTCTTGTATGCTTGAATAAATATCTCCAAATACCTATATCTCTAAATATCCCAAATACCTATGGTTAGCGAGATAAATTATCTATACTTTTATGAAAGAAGTGATGGATTCCTTTCTGCTGAGTATAAAAAGCAGAACGTTGTAAGGTTGTAAGGCTGTAACGAGGACATGGCAAAACATGACAGTGGTCTGTGCCATGAAGCGTCTATTTTCAGACGTCTGGCCTTGTCTTCTGCCGATTTCAGCCGGAGACACTATTCGACGATGTGTTGTATCTTTAATTATGAAGCTACGATTGTCTGCTGAAAGAATGCTTCTGTAATCCCAATAATCGTAGTGTCATGATAACTGTTGTCTATCCTACATATCCTCATAATTTTTAAGATTTAACACAAATTCTCTTGTATATTTATGGTCATATATATATATATATATATATATATATATATATATATATATACATACATAAATGTGAACATAGAAGTCAACACTTAGAGGCAACAGTCTGTTTCATGCTAGATGCAATCGTCAGGACCTGAATGCTGTTATTTTTCTCGGCTATTTATATATACGGGTCAGTGGTGCATTGTGGGTAGTCTATTTTGGCGGTTATTTTACCACAATGTCGTTTATTTGTTTATTTAATTATTTGTGTCAAGTTATTTTGCTTGTTTTTATTTATTTTTATTTTTTATTTTTACTTTTTAAGATTTAATTTTACATTTTTAAGATAAAAAATAAAAATAAATAAAAACAAGCATAATAAATTGACACAAATAGATAAATAAACAAATAAACCACTTCCGGTAAAATAACTGCCATAACAGACTACCCACAATGCACCACTGACCCGTATATATAAATATACGAGGAGAATAACAGCGCTCGTGGCCTGACGATTACATCTAGCATGAAACAGACTGTTGTCTCTAAGTGTTGACCTCTATGTTCACTTTTATATTTACACACGCTCTATCTCTGATATTGACCACTTTATCCTATATATAGCACACTTTAAAACTATATTTCTTCATATATATATATATATATATATATATATATATATATATATATATATATATATATATCCCAAATACCTATGGTTCCACCATATGTGAGCACCTTTTAAATAACAGAGGGTGTGCGGCTAACTTTAGTGTGGACGGGTTGACTGTGTTGTCTCGGTCAGCCTCTTTATTTCATCACAAGGTGCTGGAGGCACTTGATATCGGGTCCCGCAAGCCTTCCCTGTGTAAACAGCGTGAATGTTTGTTGGGACTCGCTGTTATTTGTCTCTAGCTCCTTGTGTTTGTTTTTTATCCTCCCCATTTCCTTCTCATTTCACATTTTCTAGTGTTTTTAATTTAAGTTAAATCTCCCGTGGAAGCCTGAAGAGCGGGAGCGAAACCGGTTGCTTCGCTTTTAATATGTCTTTTAATATTCTTCTTCACACTTTTATTTCTGTGATATATATATATATATATATATATATATATATATATATATATATATATATATATATATATATATATATATTTTAGCATTTTATACAAAAGAGACAATGTCTGGACGTGGAAAGGGAGGAAAAGGTTTGGGAAAAGGAGGCGCTGAGCGTCATCGCAAAATGTTGCGTGATAACATCCCGGGTATCACTAAGCCAGCTATCCGCCGTCTTGCACGCAGAGGTGGCGTGAAACGTATCACTGGTCTCATCTATGAAGAAACCCGTGACGTCCTGAAAGTTTTCCTTGAGAATGTCATCCGTGATGCAGTCACCTACACTGAGCACGGCAAGAGGAAGACCGTCACCGCCATGGATGTCGTCTATGCCCTCAAGAGACAAGGCAGAACCCCGTACTGTTTCGGAGGTTAAACAAACGTAAAACCACCTTATTTGAAACAACTTCTTCCAACGTATATATATATATATATATATATATATATATATATATATATATATATATATATATATAAAAAGTATTCTACATCAATACGAGTTGAAACATCCAATCTTGTATCGATGGAAGATACTCATAAAGTCCTATTGTTGAGATATTGTAAGGCAATTCTAGTTGAATCAGGCCCCTACCACCACTGCTTCTTAGCAGATACAGGCACTCAACATCTGCCTTAGCATGGTGCATTCTATCTCATATGAGTCGTTTTCAAATTTTTACATAGTTTGTAGCTTTTCTTTGAGTTTCAATGTCTATATTGAAACTCTAAGTGACGCCTAGGATGTGTCAATGGCCGTTTTTATATTTTTTTCGAATTCAATTCAGTTTTTATTATGACTCCTTTCTAAATATTTTCTGTTGTCTTCGAATTCTGTATTCCATTGCATTCATTCACAACCAACATAGCTGTAAGTTTGGGTCACTAACACACAAAAAAGAGAATGTCTCATATCGAGAATATTTAAATCGAAAAACATAAGAAAACAATTATTTTGAATAATATGTGGAAATCTCCACGTTTTGCCTGATGAAGTTTGCGAGACCGGAAACACGTGAAATTTTTTTTTTTAAATCCACATTACAACCAAAAAAGTTTGCAGTTTCTCTCTTCTCTTTAATATACATGCTTTTCTCTCCTTGGAACTACTATAACCTCTTCCCTTCATGTGTATATATATATATATATATATATATATATATATATATATATATATATATACAAGGTAACCAAAAAAGTTCTGTCCGTTTTTTGATTAGTCATTGAATGAAGTTGAAATATATACGAAATGCGTGTAGCAATTGTTTTCAAATTCGGACAGCCGGAAGTAGGAACATCACACGTTATGACAAACACGCGCACCGTGCTCGGCCATCAGTTATAAGCCGGACAGCTGTAAGAAGGATGGAAGTTTCTAGAGATCTCGTTCGGGGCTGTTTGCTGTACGACTTATACAAAGTGGGCTTATCAGCAGCTGCATCAAGTCGCCGCATATGTCAAGCGTTTGGGGATAGTGCTGTGGATGAACGTACTGCAAGGCGTTGGTTTCGAAAATTCAAGTCGGGAGATTTGTCTCTCCATGATGAGCCTCGCAGTGGACGACCACAGGTCTTGAATGAGGGAGTCCTGAAGGCGGCCATTGAAGAGAACAGTAGTCTAATTTTTGGTAAACTTGCAAGACAGTTCAACGTTTTCGATGAAACAGTTAGACTTCACTTGCACCGCCTCGGTAAGACGTACAAACTAAGTAAGTGGGTTCCGCAAACGCTGTTGGAGGTCCACAAGGGACAATGAGCGGCAGCCTGCGTATCGCTGCTTTCTCGCCACCGTACCGCATCCTTATTCAATCGAGTGCTTACCAGTGATGAATAGCGGGTTCTGTACGAAACTCCCAAGCGTTCCAGACATTGGTTGTCTCCTCAGAATGCTGTCCCTCACACTGCAAGACTGCCTATGCACCCACGTAAGATTATGCTTTGTGTCTGGTGGACAGGTCGTCAATTGGTTCATTATGAACTGCTACCAACGGGCCAAACGGTCACTGGAGACCTATACTGGCAGCAATTGAAACGTGTGCAACAGACATTGCGCCAGAAGGAGCCAGCACTGGTGAAACGCAAAGGTGTGCTTTTCCTCCATGACAACGCCAGGCCGCATGTCGCGCGAGTGGTCAGGGATACCATACAGCAACTTGGGTGGGAGACTTTGTGCTATCCACCTTATTCACCTGACCTTGCGCCATCTGATTACCACCTCTTTCACTCCCAGGGAAATCATCTTCGTGGGAAATCCTTCACCAATGAAGCAGACTTGCGCAAAGCCCTCATGGACTTCTTTGCGTCACCCCCCTCCCCGAGTTCTACCGCAAGGGCATTGAACAGCTGGAGACATGTTGACAGAAGGTGCTGGATGCCGATGGCAATTACTTCGAAGACTAAATATAAGTTACACATACTGTGAAGAGTTTTCTTTTTTCCTTTAAAAACGGACAGAGGTTTTTTGGTTACCTTGTATATATATATATATATATATATATATATATATATATATATATATATATATATATATATGCTTTGAACAATAAAACATTAAAATTTTCAGACACTCTGAGTTGTGTATTTATACTTTTTGTTTTATTATTTCAGTTAGGTTCCTCGACTAGTTTCGGCCAGTATGCCCATCTTCAGGAGAAAAAATTCCTGCTTGTTAGTAGCAGTGAATTACATAATTTAATGACTGTTTCTAAACAAAGTGAAATTTATCTGCAGTTTTCATTTGTTTTTTTATCGTTAATTTGGGTCAGTCCTTGTGTTGTTCAAACGGCCTCTTTTAAGTTGTTTTTAAGATAGAGGATCTATGATTATTTACTTTAAGAATTCCACCATTGGTCATTTTGTCAGTTTTATTGGTGGCTCGGAATGAAATGTGTGTGTTAAGTATATATATATATATATATATATATATATATATATATATATATATACATATATATATAAGTGTTATCACACATGAAATGACGCACTTTTGGTTGTGTGTAGATCCGGTCGTCTAACGAATTAACCTCGTAAGTATATAAAAAAAACTTGACTTATTCCTGACTCTTTTTCTTTCCAGATAATTTAACTCGCAAAATATCGTTACTCATAAGTCCATTTAATTGCATGCAATGGCAAATGGATACTCTTTGGCAAAAGTAAGAGAGTAGGCCAATGATCACATGCAAGTGAATCGCCAAAACATCACCGAAAACCTCAACTGCGCCATAAACAGTTCCGGACATCCTGAGATAACATGATCGACAAATCCTACATTTCGGTTCAGTTTCATCCTCGATCATGTGACAGTGAGAGGGCCTGGTTGCGAGCGCTTTAGTCCTGAGCTGCAATAATTAGGCCTTCCTTCTATCTCAGCTATCAACCCGGTGCTTCTCAGCCACTGATGTGTTTTCTGTTGGTCCCCATCTGCTTCTTTTGTTCTTTTTAGGTATGTGTCATGCAATGCCTTGTCCTTTTTTTTTTCTTTTTGTAATTTCATTTGGCCAATTTGTTTTGTTTTCTCTTTTACGAGTTTGGCGTTCGCTTCCTTTTTTTTGTTGGTAGGGTTTCGGGTATATTAAATTGTTTCTTGAAGAGTGTAGCTTTTTTGTTGATGGAGTGGATTTGAAGTTTTACAATGTGTAGGAGAGGTCATTGGTTTTTGTGAGGTATGCTTCCAATCCGATTATTTTAGTTTTTAGAGTAAGTTCAAGTTGGATTAGCCCTCGGTCTCTTAAAGCTCTTGGTACATACAGCCTATCAACATCTGATTTCGGGTGGTGCACCCTCTTTTGGGTAAGTATTTATTATTATTATTATTATTATTATTATTATTGATTTATTTAGTTTGAATGTCTTCCTTTATTTATTTTAATCCTTTTGAAATAGATTTTGCGAAGATTTAGTTTAATATGTCTTGGGTATAAATTGTTTTTATATATTTTTATTTTTTATCTTAAAAAAGTAAAATTAAATCTTAAAAGGTAATAATAAAAACAAGCAAAATAATTTGACACAAATAAGTAAATAAACAAATAAACGACTTCCGGTAAAATAACCGCCAAAATAGACTACCCACAATGCACCACTAACCCGTATATATAAATAGCCGAGAAAAATAACAGCACTCGTGACCTGACGATTGCATCTAGCATCAAACAGACTGTTGCCTCTAAGTGTTGACTTCTATGTTCACTTTTATATATATATATATATATATATATATATATATATATATATATATATGTGTGTATGTGTGTGTGTGTGTGTGTGTGTGTGTGTGTGTGTGTGTGTATGAACATAAATATGCAAGAGAATACGTGTTAATCTTAAAAATTATGAGGATATGTAGGATAGACAACAGTTATCGTGACACTACGATTGTCGGGATTACAGAAGCATTCTTTCAGCAGACAATCGTAGCTTCATAATTAAACATAATGCGCGTTACACAACAGATCGTCGAATGGTGTCTCCGGCTGAAATCGGCCAGACGTCTGAAAATAGACGCTTCATGGCACAGACCATTGTTATGTTTTACCATGACTTCGTTACAATATAAATGTTTTGCTGATGTACCCACCATATTAAAATGAAACCAAAATTCGCCATTCTGCTGATGGTAAAGGCTTATTATATTGAAAAGTATATCAGTTTTTTTTCTATTGTCTGTTACCAAACTTTTTTTTATCAAACCCGGATATTTCTCGGAGTTACGTTTATCCATTTTCCACAATATATATAACTGTAACCACACTTCTGTTGATTTTTAAACCTTGGCGAATGGTCATGGGATTTGAACTGCAGACGAACTGACCTCCAGGTTCAAGACTCTAAACTTTTGGATTCTAACCAAGCATCCTTTGGTATTTGTCACTGTCATTCGATGAGAAATTTATAACGCACCGGAGTCAAGAAGAATAAGGGTAATATGGCCATCTTCATTTTCAGCAATATTTTGTTTTACGGTAGATTTATAAAGATAAAAAGGCGAGTACTATTTGAAAGTTCCCGGCAGAAAGAATCTCTCACTCTCTCTCTCACTCTTTCTCCCTCTCTCTCTCTCTCTCTCTCTTGTGCTTTATTGTCTTCATTCTCACGACGTAATGTATTTTGCCTGTTCGTTTCTTGCTTTTAAATTTATTAGCTTAGGTTGCTAACGCTTTTGTAGGTACATCTGATAGATCGATATTTCCCTTTGATAACTGATAGATTTGTAAAAAGAAACAGGAATATTATAATGACATACAAAAAGAAGACACCACGCACATGCGAATATTTTACACTTTATGCCTCACTATCACCTTCCGCTAGTGACGTGCCGGGATTTGGCGTTGTTTATTGATGCCCGGGGACAAATTCTCGATGGTTGAGCAGTCAGACAAGGTGAAAATTACAGCCGATGTACAAAACGACCTTAAGACCGTCGTTAACTGGTTGGAAAAAAGATGGCTTGTCAATTTTTGCCTTCCATAAGTATGGCCGATGCTGTCCTCCGGGAAAGTGATTCATTGAGCCTTCTCGAGCTGACGTTCTCAGCTGACTCGAGATAGAAAGACTTCATTGAATCCATCGCTAGACCAACTGCCAAGAAAGTCGGTTCTCTGTGTCGAGTGAGACAGTTTTTTCTATCCGGAATATATCTTGCATATCTAAAAGTCTACCATTCGTCCATGCTGAGAATATTGCTGCCATATATGGTCTGTTGCCCCTGCTATTTTTCCTGGAGCTCCTCGATAAGATCCAAAGAAGAATCATCAATATTATTGTTCCTGATCTGGCGATTCGGCTTCAGTCTCTTGCCCACTACCGTAAGGTTGCCTCTCTCTGACGTTTTATAAATACTTTCATGGTAATTGTTCACCTGAGCTCTTTGCTAGGTACCTAGACTGTATGAATTTAAACTCAATACTTGACCGGCGGCGAGATCACATCAGTTTACAGTTAAGCAATCTAGATGTAGCCTAACTTCTATGATACCATTTTTTTAACCCGAATATCTCGCTTGTGGAATTTCCTGCCAGTCATATTGCTTTCCAACCAACTTTGATATGCAAAATTTTAAAATGCAATATCAATCGGTATCTACTGTCTTCCTGACAGCCTTTTTCTTTCTCCTCGTTGCTAATGTTTCTGTCCCTAATCCCTCCACATCCTGTAACCCCTTGCGAGTTCGGGCCTATACTGCCTTGCATGCGTTAATACCGAATAAAAAAAAAAGATGTGGGGGCTATCGCGGGTTATACTGAGAAATGTGAGGAAGGAAGACATTTTAAATATGTAAAAACAGATGAAACATGAAAGAAACACTTTATTCAAATTAAATATGAAGTACATTTTTATTTCACTCTTTCATTGGACGACCGGGACAGACGAACCCTCTGAGAGACCCATGTCCACGTTATTGTTGCTAGTTCAAATATACGACATTAGGTCAATAAGGAAAAACTACATCCACGTCCTGGGTAAGACGATAAACTATGCCCAACAGCAACACCTCTCATCAGGAGGTTTTGATGAGCGTGGAACCTCCTCTTAATTCTACTATGAAATATATTGCTGGTATGTATTTTTAACTTTCAGTATTACATTTTGGTATAGGGGTCCTCTCTTTGCCCATAGCTGGGGCCCGATCATGTGCTACCACACCGGCACAACAGCACTTAAGAGGTGGTTCCACGCCCCTAAAAACCTCCAATCTCCTCGTAATAGGACAAGGCCTCGTAGGTGATTTTGAACAAAACTGAAAGACGAAAGGAAATCACCATATTGATACATGTTTAAATCCAATCTATGCTTTCGGCTTACATAAGCTATTATCAAACATGACAATTACTTTTTCAATATATCAACCAATACACGGAGGAAACAATAATGATAGTCTGTTTTTGTTGTATGAAAACATTCAGAGCAACGACAAACTCGTGTATACGAGACGCGGAAGCGAAAAGTTAATTAGCGATTTTCAAAAAAACAAAATAGTTTACAAATTCATGTGCCTTTTGGGAGATTGTATCTCCAATGGATTAAATAATATTTATGTTGG
>OZ038511.1:21425962-21430962 GCA_964036315.1 Acanthosepion esculentum | reverse complement strand
TCTAGCTTGCCTTCTTTCTTGCTTACTTTCTTTCTTGCTTGGTCGATTTCTTTGTTTGTTTGTTTCTTTCTTTCTTTCCTTCTTTCTTTCTTTCTTGTTTATTCTTGTATTCTTTCATGTGTGGTTGCATTCTTTCTTGCTTTCTTTTTTCTTCTTTTCTCTCTTGCTTGCTTGCTCGGCTTGTTTGTTTCTTTCTTTCTTTCTTGCTTGCTTGCTTGCTTGATTGTTTGCTTGCATTCTTTCTTGCTTGCTTGCTTTCTTTCCTGTTGACTTTCATTCTTTCTTTCTTTCTTTCTAACTTGCTTTCTTTCTAGCTTGCTTTCTTTCTTGCTTTCTTTCTTTATTTCTTTCTTGCTTGCTTGCTTTCTTTGCATTTTTCTCTCAACTTTTTCATTGACCTCGTGCCGGCGTTCCTTCTTTTTTATCACTTAATGTCGTTTTGTTTCTTGAGATTCTCATCCTCTTTGACATTTTCTTTTTCTCTTCTCCTGTGCTTCATTGTCTTATTTCACTGTCATCTCGTAAATACAACATTATGTTCTTTCTTTCTTTCTTTCTTTCTTTCTTTCTTTCTTTCTTTCTTTCTATACATCTACCTGCCCATGAATTGTTTATTTGACTTTCTCTTTCTATTTCTACCTGTATCATTCATTTTCTTCCTTCGCAATCTTCTTTGTGAATTTACATTATATTTTTTCTTCTTCTTTCTTTCCTTCTTTCTGTATTTATTTATTTACATCTGTTTAATTCTTTGTTTTCTCTCTCTCTCAGAAAAAAAGAAACAAACAATGAACGAAAAGAAATAAGAAAATGATAAAGTAAAGAAAAAGTAAAGAAAAAGAATAAAAAAGGAAAAGAAAGAAAAGAAAGAAGAGAAAGAAAAGAAAAGAAAGAAGAGAAAGAAAAGAAAAGAAAGAAGAGAAAGAAAAGAAAAGAAAGAAGAGAAAGAAAAGAAAGAAAGAAAAACGAATAAAGACAATGAATTAAATTTAATAGAAGATTGAGATGGAAGACATCAAATGGCAGGCACAAAAAATGAAACTTCTTTTTTATATGTGTTTCTTTCTTTCTTTCTTTCTTTCTTTCTTTCTTTCTTTCATTCATTATCTTTTTATGTCTTTCTTTCTGTCTTTCTTTCTCTCTTATCACTATATGTAGAGTTTGTTTCTTTCTTTCCTTCACTTTTTGCCTTTTTATTTCTGTCACTATCCTTTCCTGGACATTCTGTTTCTTTTCTTTCTTTCTTTGTTCATATATTTTTCGCTCATTTTCTTCGATTCTTCATTCAAGTGTTCTATGTCTCTTTCTTTCTTTTCTTTGTTCTTTCTTTCTTTCTTTCTTTCTTTATCTCTTTCTTTCTTTCCTTATCTCTTTCTTTATCTCTTTCTTTCTTTCCTTATCTCTTTCTTTATCGCTTTCTTTCTTTCCTTATCTCTTTCATTTTGAACTCTACCCCCATTTCAATCTTTCTGTCTCCGTCCTAGGTATGACGATAAATTATATCCACCTCCTGGGTAAGACGATAAACTACGTCCGACAGCAAAGCCTCTGATCAGGAGGTTTTGAGGAGCGTGGCATCATCTTTTAATTGCCGGTATTACCAGCCCCCCACCTACCTTGCCTGGGGTGGTAGCACCTGTCAGGATCCAGGCTATGGGCAAATAGTTAACTGCCTAAAAGGGTTCAAGACACAATGAAATTATAAAAATAGGTTTTAATACATTTTTGAAAAATTATTACCAGAAATACATTATTGAAGAAAAAATATTCCCTGCAATAGATTCTTGGGAAAAATGATTATCAACAATATTTTTTTAAAACATAATATTACCATCAATAAAAATCTTGTCGGCATTAGATAGATAGATAGATAGATAGATAGATAGATAGATAGATAGATAGATAGATAGATAGATAAAAATAATATCATCAATAAAAATCTTGTCGGCATTAGATAGATAGATAGATAGATAGATAGATAGATAGATTGATAGATAGATAAATAAAAAAAATTATTACCATC
The DNA here is from genome assembly GCA_964036315.1 of Acanthosepion esculentum. NCBI lineage: Eukaryota > Metazoa > Mollusca > Cephalopoda > Sepiida > Sepiidae > Acanthosepion > Acanthosepion esculentum. The sequence goes on along the minus strand of OZ038511.1, from coordinate 21,428,939 downwards.
AATAAAAATCTTGTCGGCATTAGATAGATAGATAGATAGATAGATAGATAGATAGATAGATAGATAGATGAAAAATATTACCATCGATAAGTATCTTGTCGGCATTAGATAGATAGATAGATAGATAGATAGATAGATAGATAGATAGATAGAAAATATTACCATGAATAAAAATCTTTTCGGCTTTAGATAGATAGATAGATAGATAGATAGATAGATAGATAGATAGATAGATAGATAGATAGATAGATAGATAGATAGATAAAAATTATTTTCATCAGTAAAAATCTTGTCGGCATTAGATAGATAGATAGATATATAGATAGATAGATAGATAGATAGATAGATAGATAGACAGATAGATAAAAAATATTACCATCAATAAAAAATCTAGTCGGCATTAAATAACCCATTGAGGTTTATATGCCGTAAACCAAACCAAACAAAACCCAATCTATTTGTCTTCATATCTGACGCACCAAAAGAGATCAGTTAAATGCATGACACTATCAACCCCGTCAAAGAGCAGCGACTGAAATTGGCATCTATGCCACATGTGTAGGGAAATTATTTGAAGAGGTGCTGATCTATGACGTCTCAATAGCCGTCCACATCTCCCTGATACACAGTGCCGGATCTTGAGGACGAATACAAATCTCCACAACTTCCCATATAGGCTGGATGACGTTCTGAAGGAGGACGCCAATTTTAATCTGGCTACACTATCTCCTTACGAGAAGGTAATAAATATCCTGATAAAATTTCCAACGACTTCGGGTATTAATTGATGTAATCCCTTTCAAACCAGTTGGACGGTGATGCATGCTGCGATAAGGATCGGTATGGTGAAAGCGTCCAGCGTCAACAGGTGTCCTGTCGTGTAAATGCATACCTGCTCCTTTCGTTCATTCATAAACGTTTCCAAGGTGTAGAATCGTGAGGCTGGTTAATTATTTAGAGGAATTACTGCGCAACTTGAACGTGACGATGATGAGACAAGATTTGTTGCCTACTGAGTAAACACACGCATACATTATATATATATATATATATATATATATATATATATATATATATATATATATATATATATATATGTAAGCAAATGTGTGGATGTAGGTCCGACGGTATGATGAAAATGTGGAAAAGACAAAGCAAAATCCGAATAAGTGAGTTTACTGTTTTTATTTTTATAACAAAAACAAAAACAAAATAAAAACAGTAAACTCACATATTCGGATTTTGCTTTGTCTTTTCCACATTTTCATCATATATATATATATATATGCAAGTTTCATTAAAAACGACAGACTACGGTTAAGTTTTCTATTTAATTTTTCTTGTGTACGAACAAGAGCTTTCTTTGCTGGACAAAGGGTGTGTAAGAACTGTCCAAATGTTTTATTTTTCCGAGCGCTTTCGGCTATACCTTTAGCCATTATCAAGGAGGATTTGATTTTTCAGCTTAATTGAGTGTGTGCATTATGTATACGTCTTAGTGTGTAGTAGTGGTGTTTTAATTTCCAAATACGGTTAGCACGTTGTGGCTTTGTTCGTAGTTAATATTGTTAAGGGTAGGCTTTTTCTTAATCACGCATAGAAATAATCACGCATTTCTTTGTATATAAAATACATGCTGCCTAATGTTTTATGTTTATAAATATATATATATATATATATATGTGTGTGTGTGTGTGTGTGTGTGTGTGTGTGTGTGTGCATCCAGGTAAGACGAGAACGAATGAAGTATGATTACATTGTGCGCAACATTTATTTTAAAAAAAGGCTCAATACCGAGTAGAGTGAAATATTGCAGATTTTAAGAGATTTAAACAAAAACATGTTAAAAATCGATACACAATAGCAATTGTGTTTCAAAGCTACAAATGTGTCTCCTCAGGCGATGGTAAACTACTGGCGAGGGAACGATTAATTTAATTTCAAAAGCAGGATACATCCTCTTTTTTCGAAAAAAAAATGTATTAAAATAAGGCTTATGTGTTTGGCCGTGATTAACCAATTAACCAATCCAATGGTGTGTATATATATATATATATACATATATATATATATATATATATATATATATATATATATATATATATATATTATAAATTAATAGATTTAAAATATGGTTTTACCGCTACACAGTGATGACCATGTTTCAGAAATGGAAGCTAAAGCCCCTGAATTTAATTTTGTTATTAAACCAAAATTCGCTTGATGAGGAAATGGAACTAATGTCTTTGGTTTAATAACAAAATTAAATTCAGGGGCTTTAGCTTCCATTTCTGAAACATGGTCATCACTGTGTAGCGGTAAAACCATATTTTAAATCTATTAATTTATAATATTAATGCTCTGTAAATTTAAATTTACATAGAGCACTATTGTGTAAAAATAAAAATATCTATAAGAACACCGGATTTTATATCTTACTGTTCTTTCCTTTTTATTTATATATATATATATATATATATATATATATATATATATATATATATATATATATATATATATATATATATATATATATATATATATATATATATATATACACACACACACATATACATATATATGGCTTTATCTCGTTTGCAAAAGTTTAATTTTAAAAACTCAGGAGTTCAACTAAATTACGCGACCATGGTTTCGTCCTGACGATCTCTTTGGGCAATACTTTTAAAATGACCTCTTTACCGCTTTATTTCAAAAACCACAAAGAACGTTACATAATTGTCTTTCAAATATTTTATATTTATGTGCATATGCATATTTATATTGACCGCATTTTAATACTACTCTTTCTTGATTTGATCTAGCTCTGACCATTAACCTGTGCCACGTGCCATGGAGGAACCATGGCACAGTGGATAAAGGCATTAGTATAAAGGCAGTGAAGAACTTGGAGTGGGGAATCGAGAGGAGAGAACTGACAGCTAGCATCCATTAAACATGGCACGTGGAACTAGAACAG
>OZ038511.1:21413462-21423462 GCA_964036315.1 Acanthosepion esculentum | reverse complement strand
AAAGATAGATTTAAGGTGTGCTATATTTACGGGATAAGCTGTTCAATATCATAGATAGAGCTATGTAAATATAGATATAAAAGTGAACATTAAAGTCTGACGATTGCGTTTAACATGAAACAATCTGTTACCTCTGAGTGTTGACTTCAATGTTCACTTTTACATATATATATATATATATGTGTGTGTGTGTGTGTGTGTGTGTATGTATAAAGTGAACATTGAATTAAACACTTAGGGGCTGTTTCATGCTAAACGCAATCATGATTGCTTTTAGCATGAAACAGTCTGTTACATCTGAGTGTTGACGTCAATGTTCAATTTATATATATATATATACAGACTGACAGACTGTTTCGCTGTTTAACAGCTCATCAGTGTAGTAGACGTCCGGTTACCTCTAGCTAGGATCGAAACCCGACTGAATTGGCGTTAGTCGGAACTTCTAGCACTAAGCCGTCGGCGCACACCTGGGATGAAGGTGAATTTTAGCGTGTTTATTTTTAGATTTAGATAAACACACAGTGACTATATATATATATATATATATATATATATATATATATATATATATATATATATATATATATATATATATATATATATATATATATATATATATATATATATATATATATATATATATATATATATATATATATATATATATATATATGTTCTTAATTTTATTTTCCATTCTATTTTTGTCCCTATTATCTTCTATGCGGCGTTTCCGTCTAAATTCTGTAATTTTCTTCATTTGTCCCTCCCGGTCTTTTGAACAGGAGTAGAACTGTATCACTTGTTTCCTGTTTAGGAGGGCGTTTCTCCTTCTTTCTAAAGTCCATTTCAGCTCTATGCTTACAACATCTCCGTCTGGAATTTTACTTAGTAATTCTTTTTTATTTGCAATTGGAGTAGATAGCTTCGATTATCGTCCGGTATACAATCCTCTCCCGGTCATTTAAACAAGTCGATTATTATTATTATCCCTTTATTCCGGTTCCTTCTAAAGTCTTTTCATTCTCAGTAGACTCTTAGGTCTTAGTGCATTATTGCTTGGCTTGGATTGTATTGATATATATATATATATATATATATATATAGGGGGCGGGGGTTGAAGAAATATTCGTACACCATGAATTTTTATTTAACATGAATTTTATAAAAGAATTTTATAATCTATACAATATTTGTATAGCATGGTATAATGCTGTAATATGCAAAAAAAAAAGAAAACAAAATTCTGAAAAATATGTAATATTAATGAAAATATATGAAATTAAAAAAATTGTAGCCTAAAAAAGTATACGAACTAAATTCTATTATTATTTGTAGCATCTTCAATTCAACAGCAATCAGTCTCTTTCTCTAGATTTTACTAACTGATTAATTCATACCATTTATATTATATCTTATATGTACCTATGTTTTAATTAGTATGTAGACAAATTAGAAATTAATTAATTAAGGTAAAATTTTTGATTGTTTTTCATTTATTTTGAAGGTTTTAAAAGGAAATTTCTGATATTTAGTGAAAAAATGTATGATTTAATTAGATAGAGAAATTTACTTTTATTAAAAATATAGTAATATAAAACCTGAATGCCTTTATTATGGAAATATTATAAATAAAATTTTCAGGTGAAAATACTAAGGATTATGTTATGTTAACAAAATTTACAAAAATAAAAACATATCCATGACAAGGATTCTTTAAATAGATATTAAATAAAACAATTAGAATGGCGATACAGTGACCGGGTTTAAATCCTATTAAAAATACATGGAATTTAAGAGATAGAAAAATGGAAGACAAAGTCTTTAAAAATATTGATGAATTAAATGGAGAAATAAGTATTTTGAATAACATCGATAGAAATTTAATTTTTTTCGATGTAGAAAAGAGCAATGTCGAGTTTTGAAGAGAAGGCTTTGAAGAATGTGAAGAAACCGTTCTTACGCGCCGGTAAAAGATGACAAAGAAGGAATTAGAAGAATTTTTCAGGGTCATTGAAAATTTTAAAGGAAAATGTTTAGAAGCAGAAACTCATGAAAACAGAAGCCGACGAATTTGCAGAAAAATTGAAGGAGAAACTGCTCAGTACCGCCAATTATATGAAGAACAGAAGAATCCCATTCAGCAAACCTATCTAAATAAGTTTTTCATAAAAAGTTAGATTAATAACATTAATTCATAGCATTTTTCTTGTATCTTCAAATATGTACCTATATTTTAATTAAAAAGTCGGGAAATTAGAAATTTGTGGTAAATGCAATTAAAATTTGATGACCAAATTACATAATTTCCTTTTAGTTATTTATAGCGAAGAAAACGGCGATTTACGTCGTCAAAACAAGCGAGAGAGCGTCTCGTGTATCCTACGACGGAAAATATGTCGAAAAAGAAAATTACTTACGAAAAAAAAAAAAGGAAAAAAAAAGGGGGCACGTATTACACATGAAATGGTGAAGACTTAATATGTAAATTAAAAAACTAAAAAAAAGTATGTCGCAGGAGTCGCTGTAAAAATATTTTGATATGCAAAAATTGGGCGTCGAACGAGTTTTCGGAATTTCTTTCTGCCCCCGATATTCGGGTCTGAACTTACAGTGATTTGTTCATTGTGTTGTGGAACTAATCTGCGACAAACATTTCCTTTGCTTTCCGAACGCTTACATGCTATTTTGATTACTGCGTATTTTTAATGTACACATTAGCCGCACTAATCAATGGATATATATATATATATATATATATATATATATATATATATATATATATATATATATATATATATATATATATGCTGATGTTGATACATGCTTTACTTCTTGCCTATCTCACACTGCGAATGTTTTTCTAAGCTCTATACTAAACAATAAATCTGTTACGAGAAAAGAACTAAACAAAATGAACACAAAACGATCAGCTTTAAAAAAGGATTCGTAACTGGAAAAACCGAATGAAAAAAGAATGTTAACAACAAATACTTTTTCACACCCAACCAAGTTCTGCGGAATCAGAATCAACTTTGAGTTTAAGCAAGCGAATGAGCCAATTGGAGTAAAGTGCCATACAGATTTAAATTTTTCCCACGTGTGACGAATGCAGCTATCGATATTTTTGGCATGCTAGCATGCTAGTTAACATTCGTGTCAGTCAGCTGTTGGCTCTCACGCTGGCCAATAGAATCTTCCTGCCTATTCGTGGCAGCCAGCTATAGGCTCTCACTCTGACCAGTAGAAAATGGCCTCAAACTACATGAAAACTGCCGTAGATGCATAAAAAATAGATTATTTCCACTATTGATGGTAGTTGGGAAATGCAAAGTCGGTTTTGGCCTTCAAACTAACTTGGTGCATGTGCATGTAGATTTTGGTGTATATCCGTCAAAAATTGCATTCGTTACACACACACACACACACACACACACACACACACACACACACACATCCTGCCTTTTATAGATAGAGAGTCATTTCAATAGAAACAAAATAAATAGAAAAATTTGTAATTTTCCTCACTTTCATCTTTCTCTACTTTTATAATTTTAAACTTAATATAGTGTAGATTTAAAATTTAAAATGGGTAATTTTGAATTTTCTAGTATAATTTAATATTTATTAGTTAGAATGAATTCTGTTTTGGTCTAACCCTAACATTAAAGCATTAAATAATTATTATAATCTTAGTCCGTTGTCAAGTTTTTTGTATTCTCATATACTTGCATTTTGATTGGTCATTCCAGCTTATGTAACAGCGTTTCCCCTTGCGAGGGGTGTTTCATTGATTTGAACCTTTTAAAACCCTTTATTCTACATTCAACATCATCACTTGATAAGACACCAGAAGTTTTGAAACAAAATGGCTATTTTTGTAGTGATTTTCTAACACCATATCTATACACCAATCCTATACTTATATATATATATATATATATATATATATATATATATATATATATATATATATATAGGCAGCAATTTTTCATTAATGCATGTTCCATTAAATAATATAGACATAGTGTTGTAGCATACCTATGTACGATAATAAATATGTTCCCATTCACATAAGTACAATAATAAATACTGCATGTTTGTCTGCAGTCGGAGATTCGTCTCCAGCAGTGCTGGTCAAACTCACTGCATCCGTTACACACACACACACACACACACACACATATATATATATAGTCTTAAGGTGTGCTATATTTATGTAATAAAGTGCTCAATATCAGAGATACAGCGTGTGTAAATATAAAAGTGAACATTAAAGTCAACACTTAGAGGCAACTTCATGCTGGACATAATTCTAAAAAGAAATATATTTATTTCCTTTTAGAATTACGTCTAGCATGAAACAGCCTGTTGTCTCTAAATTGGGGGAATTAGCTTAGGTCACTTATTTAATAGTTTGTCTTGGTCTGGGAAGATAATTAAAGCTATTTATTCACCCAATGTTTACATTGCTTGCCGTAGTCTATTCTGTTATTTTGGCGGGTGGACAGTTTTTAATTTATTTGGATTGATTATTTTTACTTATTTATATTTATTAGTTCGAACTGTTATTTAGAGGGGGCGATTTGTTAATTTGTTCATTTATTTATTTATTTCGAATAATTTTTATTCGATTTTTTTTATTTATTTACTTATTTTTTATTTTTTTATTCTATTTGGTTTTCGATTTTTGAGTGACATATAAAATATATATATATATATATATATATATATATATATATATATATATATATATATATATATATATATATATGTGTGTGTGTGTGTGTGTGTGTGTGTGTGTGTGTGTGTGTGTGTGTGTGTGAGCGAGTGGCGTTATATTGAGTCTGATTGGTACCTCTTCGTCACCGAGGCCCGTTGGAACAGTTGGTATGACGTTTGCTTGATAATTTCACTATCAGGGTTTCAATTCTCGATAGTGGATACGCACTGTTGATGATACCAAAATATAGGACGAAACGGCCGTCCAGTGCTTCCTGCATTCTGTTGAGGTTTCTTTCAGACTCAATGAATTACTTAATTATAATTATCAAATCCTCCTAACAATTTATGCATATATATATATATATATATATATATATATATATATATATATATATATATATATATACTTTACTTCAAGATGTATATGCTCCAAATATCAGTCCCTCGATAGATGCATAAATAACAATTAATTTAAACTATTAAAAAAAGCTTATTTATACTGAATGAATTCTGCAGAAAATCGTGCAGTGTATGATAAGAACAACGCCTCCGTATGAGGGAGAAATGGCGCATACCTCAAGCCTCAAATAAAACCGGAGAGAAAATGGCTTTCACCACGCAAGCCTCCTTCTTTAACAGCGTATCAATGCCAAGACGATGCCAATCTTCAGAACTCCAATAATGTCGACGATGACAACAAGAACCTAAATAAGATATCCGACGTCCGACCTGGATCTTACGGATCAAGGCCTCCGCTAGCAAACGAGATGTCTGCAAGATGGCAGACGATAATTAACAGATCTCGAGTGGCGCCCTCTTGTGTCCTAACGCAACATTGCGAGACGATCGTATCCAGAGAGTGACGATCTAATCAATTGAATTGTAGGTCCTAAGTGGAAAACATTGCGAGATCTTCGTCTGCAGGATATTGCTTCGTCAGTCTGAAAATTTCAAGGAAGCATGGAGTCAGTGACAGCCACTCATAGTGACATATACAGTATTAGGATTTTCAGTAATTAATTATGAATTTTAATGAGGCTTAGAAAATGTTTATTGTTTCATAAATCCTATACACTTTATATTCATGACTCTATTGTCTATTGGTAATTTGAAATACACAATACAGAAAATATTCGTATCTGTTGACGCACATTAATATACTTTCGTATAGTGGCTAAATGTATAGCCGAAAGCGCTTGGATAAAAATATTCTCCGGACCGTTTTCATATAATTTATCATCCGAAAAGAAAACAAAATATTAGATCGCCTGAGAAATTGTATAAAAAACTAAATAAAACCACCTTGTCTGTCGTTTTCAATGAAATGTGCATGAAAGAAAGATTGCTGCCTAAATAGACATATATATATATATATATATATATATATATATATATATATATATATATATATATATATATATATATATATATATATAGCATTTTCTCCGTTTAAAAACTTGTACATCACCCCCACTAAATATCGCTGTCTCTATTTCAAAAACAAATTAACCACCGCTCGCGGCAACTGAATGCCAATGGTTTGCAAGTTCTCTTTATGGAGGAATAAAATGGCGGACTTCTCTGCATATACATTCATATCAGACGTTGTTTTGCCAGATTGGTGGTCAGCTGCCAGCTAGCTGTAAATCATCTGAAATAGTACGGATTCAAACTTGATTTTCGATTTATCTCAGTGGAAAGGAAATAAAAATTCTGTACTGATCGTACGTGAGTAATTGGCAGTCGAATGTTATGGCAGCAATCAAAAATTTATACCATAGTCTGAACGAATCTTAGAACTGAAACATTTTCAGGCGCCCAATCGAATAAGAAAAAAAAGTCAAGATGGAACAAAGAAACAAACATGTGTCTGTTTTATTTCCCGACGAAAAATTGGCGTAGTGAACAACGATCAATTGAATTGTGGGTCTTAATTAAAAACGTTACTGGATCTTCGTCTGCATCAGTCCGAAGTCCTGGAATAATCATGGAGTCGGTGACATTCGCTTATAATGATGTATACATTAAAAGAAATTCCTGTAATGATTATGAATTTAAATGAGACTCGAAAAAGACTCATTGTTTCATAAATCCTATACACTTTATATTCATGAGACTTTTATCTAACGTTGATTTGAAATCAACAATACAGAAACTATTTGTATCTATTGGCGCACATTAATATACTTTCGTATAGTAATATGTCTTATGGTCAATGATGAAAATAGCGTTAATGTCACACAAATGATTATATTTCAACATTCTCTCCTTCCTTGTCAATGCACTTAATTCAACGATAATCATACATCGAATGTAAGTTACAGATCTCGATTTAGCTAATCATATTATTTCAGGCTATGGATCTTTTGATCAGCAGGTGGATAAATGTGAAGAAAGAAAGACACAGTAAGAAGAAGAGAGCTCTCTTGATAGATTGATATGAAGTAATAAGATAGATACATAGATAGATAGAGAGAGAGAGAGACAGAGAGACAGACAGACAGACAGACAGACAGAGATAGCTAGATAGATATATAGATAGATAGATATTAACATAATTAGATAGATATGAACAGAATTAGATAGATATGAACAGAATTAGATAGATATGAACAGAATGAGATAGATATGAACAGAATGAGATAGAAAGATAGATATATATGAACTGATTGAGATAGATAGATAGATAGATAGATATGAACAAAATGAGATAGATAGATATGAACAGAATGATATATATATATATATATATATATATATATATATATATATATATATATATATATAGATAGATAGATAGATAGATATGAACAGAATGAGACAGATAGATAGAAAGCTATGAACAGATTGAGATAGATAGATAGATTTGAACAAAATGAGATATATAGATATGTACAGGATGATATATATATATATAAATATATATATATAGATAGATAGATAGATAGATATGAACAGCATGAGACAGATAAATAGATAGATAGTAATGAACAGACCATGATAGATAGATAGATAGATAGATAGATAGATAGATAGATAGATAGATAGATAGATCTAATACTCAAGTTAGAGAATTTCGTTTTCCAATGTGATTTGATGGTTACAGCCATATAACGTTGAAAGAGTGTTTATGTTATCATTTCCGAAGTTGAGCAACGACAAGCTTTAACGTGATTTGGCTATACACTTCATGAGTGGAAAAAACTCTTTGAATCATATTATTACATAATGGCATAACAGACCAGGAAACTTTTATTTTTATTTATTTCTAAAGAAATTCTGTTTGTTAATAACATTTCGAAGGCAGCTTTCTCTATTCCAATGCGATGTCCGAAACGGAAATTCCGCAAAATGTAATTCTTAAGCGGTTGAATTTTTCGAAACTAATACACAGAAATTTCCACTTGTTATTCATTTGATCTGATATTTAGAAATTTATGTCATATTCTCTCAAGCCTTTTATTTTATTTCTGTTGAATATTTACACCTAGTATTGTCAGTTGCACAGTAATTCCCCATGTATAAAACGTATTTTTCTAAAAACATTCTGCGTATTATGCACAGCTACAAAAAATTCAATTTCTCCTTATATATTCTTATATGTAAGGAGAAATTGAAAATAAATTGACCAATATCTTTTGAGCATTTTCAGCTTTTATTAGATAGATAGATAGATAGATAGATAGATAGATAGATAGATATGAACGAACGGACACAGATATAATGATAGATATAAACAAACTAACACAGACAGATAGATTGATAGATAGATATGAACAAACGGATATAGAAATATTAATAGATATGAAAAAATAACATAGATAGATAGATATGTACGAACGAACACAGATATAATGATAGATATAAACAATCTAATACAGACAGATAGATAGATAGATAGATATGAACAAACGGATATAGACATATTAATAGATATGAACAAAATAACAGATAGATAGATAAATAGATAGATAGATATGAACAAACGAATATAGACATATTAATAGATATGAACAAAATAACAGATAGATAGATAAATAGATAGATAGATAGATATGAACAAACGGATATAGACATATTAATAGATATGAACAAAATAACAGATAGATAGATAGATAGATAGATAGATAGATAGATAGATAGATAGATAGATAGATATGAACAAACGGATATAGAAATATTAATAGATATAAACAAAATAACAGATAGATAAATAGATAGATAGATAGATAGATAGATAGATAGATAGATATGAACAAACGGATATAGACATATTAATAATTATGAAAAAATAACATAGATAGATAGATAGATATGTACGAACGGACACAGATATAATGATAGATATGAACAATCTAATAGAGACAGACAGACAGATAGATAGATAGATTGATAGATAGATAGATATGAACAAACGAATATAGAGATATTAATAGATATGAACAAAGTAACAGATAGATAGATAAATAGATAGATAGATAGATAGATAGATAGATATGAACAAATGAATATAGACATATTAATAGATATTAACAAAATAACAGATAGATAGATAGATAGAAGTTCAGCATTGCCTTCATATGTCAACTACTTTTTCCTGACCCGACCTAATACAATGTTGACACCTGTCTCAACCAGTTGGACTCGGGGGCTCGTATGTCTTGAGAATGTCTTCAATGATTTGCTCCTGCTACTACACCAAGCAAGAAACAAAAACAATATGGAACAACTCCAAGACTTTGCCTGTTTAGTTACTCTTATCGAGCGCATGGAATCGGGCCAAACATATGCCAGTCGTAAATAGGGAAAGCTTAGTGGGGCAGAATGACAGAAATCTTTGACTGCCGATTCAGATTATCTTTCATAATCTTTGGCTTACTTCTTGTATTACTGACACCTGTCTCCTCTAGATGTCTTCTCTCAACCAAGAACATTGACTGTGGCTTTCATATTTAGAAGTGTAACTGTATTTTATTACGAGAAACGAAATTACGTCTTCGGCAACCAATTATGTAGTGAAGTAACAAAAACACTAACTGTTCTAATGAAATAAAATAAAAAAACCCGGATATTTTCAAAAATGTATCACATTTCTTATTATTGATCACCTACACAAAGACCAAGACCCACTCAAGATAAATGATTACTGAATAAAATCATTGTATGTGTTAACCATGTTCACCGTAGTCTGTGAATGTAGAATCCAGCACAGTAAGTAATTTGTTCAATGAAACAACGCCAATACCACTAGCAGCAGCTGTTCAGTCTTTGATAT
>OZ038511.1:21333462-21408462 GCA_964036315.1 Acanthosepion esculentum | reverse complement strand
TTTCGTTTTGGAGGCGTTAAAATTAAAAAAAAAAATTCCTTGTCCCTGTTAAAAACAGATTGTAGATTATTTTTTAGATCAAGTGCCAATTTGATCTTATCGAACCGATCAGACTCATCATTAAGAAAGAATAAAATGTTGTGTCATCATAGATACCGAGTATGGAAATGATGCCATCGGGAAGGTCATTAATGAAAACTAGGAACAACTTAGGTTCAAGGATATAGCCGTTGTGTAAGTCTGAATTACTGCAAAAAGATATAGAAGAGTGGCCGTTCAAGACAACCTTCATTCTAAATCATAAAGCCTTTAAAATGTATGTTTACATTTACTTTCGACCCAACGTTATATAACGTCAAAGAAAATACTCACACTTTTCGAGGGGATACATATTCTTCGTCAGGATCTGGCGGATTCGTAGGAAAACGTTATTTACTTACCTACAAAAAAAAAAAGAATTTTATTCTTTTTAATATACTTGCGATAGAAAAGAAGGATGAGATATGCAGACAAAATCAACATCAACTATGAACACGGTTACAATATACTGGCGTCATTTGAGAATATGTCTGGCTTCTGCAACATGTAGACTGTTTAAATTAGAACTTAGATGCATTGCACAACCAAAATCTTTGAAAATGGGTCACACATTAGCTGAATGATAATCATTCAGACAATATCGACAACGTCTAAAAATGAGAAATGCTCTTTTTCGCATATAAGAAAAATACAATAAAATGTTTATAGAACTAACTTGCCAATCGTTTTGAATGAAAGATCACCTTGAGAGGGATCTCTGACTAAATGTACAGGTAGCTATCAACAAACAGTAACAGTCATATATGTCAACACACATACACACACACACACACAAATATATATATTCCATGAGATCGCTAAAAAAAGAACATGGTCTGATGAAAAAGACGCCAAACTTGACGATTTTCATATATGTTAACACACACACACACACACACACACACACACACACACACACACACACACATATATATATATATATATTTTCCATGAGATCGCTAAAATAGAACATGGTCTGATGAAAAAGACGCTAAACTTGACGAAAACAAAATTTTATCGTCTAATTGTTTATGTTTCTATTAAGAGGAAAGAACAAAGTAATTTTTAATTATTTTTTTTAAATTTTCTGTCTTTATTAAAACATTCTAACTTTCGATTGAAAAATCTTGTTTCTCGTCATCACCGGAACTCTAGTAAATAACATGGCGAATTTTTTGTGCATTTCTTTTTTATGTCAGACATTAAATTTGAAAATCTTGCAAAAATAGAAATAATTCTCAGATATTAATGAAATTTTAAGAAACTATACAGGAATAATAGAAATTATTAAAAATATGTTTTTTTTTAAGTCATTATAAAAATATATTTATATATATATATTACCCCCCCCCAATAAATAATTTAATTCAGTGTTGAAGCACGCACGCCATTCTATTAGTTAAAAACACAAGGCTTTGATGAAAGTAAATCAGGTTTTGTTTTTTGTTTTTTTTAAACCCGACCTCTTCTACCTAAAATCAGCTCTGAATTGTAACATACAAAACGCAATAAAACAAAGATATTATTTAATTTTAAATACTTTTAGTTGCTTTTATTTGTTTTTATGAATTTTCATAATATTGTCTGAAGGCAAAAAACTTATTCGATGAAAAATGAATTTTTAAAAGAATTAATTGTTATTTCATAAATTATTTTATTATTTTTACATTAAGTTGTTAAATATTGTAAAATCAGTGGAAATGCCAAATCCACTATATAAAATGTTTTTTTAAGTACATGCATCTGTACAGATTATAAATTGCACTAACTTTTTGCAATCAACGAACCAAGAGTTACAAAAATCTAACTGTTTCTTGCCTTTTGTGTTAATAAAAACGGTTATAATTCAAATGTACGGAACTGCTGACAATAGCTGAGTTAGATCTCATTTAAATATTCATGGAGACCGACCGGACACTATTCGAAACATACTGGTCGACAACACTAATATAATAGCATCATTCACATGCAAAAAAAGGCTAAAAATAATGGAAGCCTTACTAATATAAACAAACAAACCAGCACTTAATAATTTTAACGTTGAACATGGACATAATATCTTGACCGTATTTTGAAAGAAAATAATGAATCATTTTATAAAACATACATATAACAAACTATTTCTAATTCTATCGGTTGAAATATAATCCTTGAAAATGGCTAAATGTATAGCCGAAAGCGCTCGGATAAAAAGAACATTCGGACAGTTTTTATATAATTTATAATCTGAAAAGAAAATCTTTATGAGATCGCACTAATAAAAAACTAAATAAAAGCACCTTATCAGTCGTTTTTAATGAAATGTGCATGAAAGAACGATTGCTGCCTAAATACACAAATATATATATATATATATATATATATATATATATATATATATATATATATATATATATATATATATATATGGATGGATTCTTGCGTTGTGTGCCAACGCATGAATATTCCATCGAGACATTACTCATGAGTCCTTTCAAGTGACTAGAAGATTCGTCGAGTGTCATACAATTAGTTTTGTAAGAGTTATAAAAAAATTAAAAACAGCTTTCGGCACCCAGTGACGGGCGTAATCTCGTACACTAATTTCTTCTCCATAGCTGTGTGTGAACCGGCTGTACATAAATTCAGATTTATAATATCAAGATTTTTATTTTGTAAGTAGGAATAAGACAGAAAAACCATTTCGCTATGGTACCTAGGCTTTTTGAATTAAGGCGAAGTTTCTTTTCCCACAATTCTCATTTGTGGAACTCCCTATCACGTGTTTAATACGCGTGTTACAGTACTAACCAATGAGACTTGTTCCAAGCTAAACTGAAAATACCAAATTTCTGTCTTTGTGTCTGCGTTCTCTCAAAATCTCATGAAGCTTCAATAAAAGTGAAACATGTTATATTAATAAACGTTTCCTTTTTGTTCTTCAACTTATCATATTGCAGGATTCCAATACACATTTGAACTACTTTTCATCTTTAACTTACACACACACATATATATATATATATATATATATATATATATATATATATATATATATATATATATATATATTATAAAAATTGTAAGGAGGATTTGATAATTATAATATAAGAAGAAACGGCCCTCCAGTGCTTTCTGCATTCTGTTGAGTTATCTTTCAGACTCAATGAATTACTTAATTATATATATATAATTTTCTTAGAATGCAACCTATGCCAGATAGAATATGTGGAAAATCTGAATGGCCCTTTCAAACAAAATAAATAATTATCTCAATCGAATTAAGTTGGCCCCACACTAAAGATTATTACCTGTAGAACAATATTTCCGTCTAGAAAAACATGATTTTAAAAGCCATATAATATTTACTGTAATTGAAAAATAGAAAAAAAACAGAAAAGATAACATTAGAAAAATTCTAGAAGACTATGACGATAAATGGATTTTGCCCCTCAAAACACTCCATTCAGACGAACTTAATTCCATATTTAACAATATAGATATAATTAATATATAACCCCATAAATCAAGCCTACCCATATTTCTCACCCACACAAAAAAGACATGATTGCGGAAGTGTTGAGGTCTAATACTTATACACACACCCATACTAATATCTACTTTTACGCACATCATACACACTCCCGAAAAACTAAATGATAACATACACTTAACACAAACACATCCCCTTCCCAGGAACCAATAAATCTGCCAAAAATGATCAAGAAAGGAATTCACAATCACATGTATCTATCCAGCCTCTATCTTAAAAACAACTTCAAAGAGGCTGTTTAACCAACACAAGGACTGGCCAAAATTAACGATAAAAACTACAGACAAAGATCATTCATTCCTGTAGTTCACTGCTACTAACAAGCAGGATTTTTTTCTACTGATGATGTCCATGCTGACCGAAACTAATCAAGAACCTAATTGAAATAATAAAATAAAAAACATATTAATATACAACCCAATGTGACTGAAAATTTAAAACTTTTAACTTTTCAATATTTTTATTGTTCAAAACACACACACACACACACACATATATATATATATATATATATATATATATATATATATATATATACAGTGTAACCCGGATATAAGAGACCCGGATATAAGAGAAACCCGGGTATAGGAGAGATTTTCTCTGGTCCCAAATTAGAGCCATACTTACCTAAACAAAATAGACAAAGCCGGATATAAGAGAAACCCTGATATAAGAGACTTATTCTCAGGTCCCGGAAACTCTCTTATATCCGGGTTACACTATATATATATATATATATATATATATATATTTCAGGAAGGTGTTCACTAAAGTACGACAGAAGGGTCTTATGAAAAAAGTTTGATCTACAGGGTAAAATATATAATCACTCAGTTATGTGCCATGCTGATACACGCTTAGGCGATCATGTATCTGTCGATATATGACTGACGAGGCAGATTTTTCCAGCAGTAGATTGCCATTTCTTTCTGCGGTAGACCCTGTTGTCATCCAAGCCTATAGAACCTGGTCTGTTCTGCTATTTACCAATAGCTGAGCGGGGAAGAAGAGGATTCATACCATTCCCCAGGGTATTAGCACGTAAGTGAATGTAATGGATTCGACTGGAATTCGAATTCGGCTCTCTGATTCCTCAATCCGAGGCGCTATCCTATTACTCCGTGTGATCCGTAATCTGTTTGGGGAAGAAGTAGCTTATATATGCTGATGGCGAATGTGTTCAGAGGACTAGAAAATGACAAGGATGTGTTTTCTCAATGAGTTTATTTAATTCACACAGCGAGATGATTCTAGAAGGATTAGAACATCAGTCAGAATTTTTTTTATCGACGGGCGTAACCATAGCAACGGAGACGACACTCGGTTGATGATAAATCTAGAATGCAAAATCAACACAAGTATTAAAGAAGGTAGTCGTCGTAATCATGAAGACAGTCTGCATTGTTTTGTGAACGAGAAGCATCGGGTGGAAGTTGAAACAGGTTTGGTGCGGAAATTTAACTCCAGGGTACGATGACTATAAATTGTCGCCATTTTATATTTCTAATTTAGCGCATCCACGTTTTTTTTGTTTTTGATTTTGTCGACTGCACACTCTCAGCCATAACTACATGTACAAGAATGTTTTTGATAAAAGATAAAAAAATTAGCATAAATACGTAAAATAGGGTCAGTTGGGCGAGGTTTAAAAAAGAAATTACACCATGACGTAATTTACTCCTAAAATTTGAAAAAGGTACACTGTACTGCTTTGCATTCACGCCATAAGCTCCAGGTATTTACTTGACCCCACCCCCACTGAGTCAGGTTGTGACACAAGGTCGGTTTTTAACGTGGGGACCCGAGTGTTTTCACCCGGTCCGCTGGTCTTGGCTGGTCATAGCTTGTCCAAGCTGGTCATTGCTGGTCATAGCTAGTCTTGGCTTGTCCAGGCCGGAGCCGGTCCAAGCTAGTCGTAGCCATGATACCACCAGCGCAGGGACGAATCCCTACAGCAGGTAAGTATCGAGTGAAGCTCTCAGCCAGAAGGCCGACAAAGCCAGCGATCTGAGAACAGATACTACACCGTGATCTAGGCCTCCAGGCCGAGTAGCTTCAAACGCCATAAGCTCCATTGCGAAGTTTTTGGCTGTCAATCTGAAGGCAGTGAAGAGGATTCGAAAGTTGGATGATTCTAATGGCGATTACAAAGGTGTTTTGAGTGATCACTCGTGATGGCGACATTATGCCTCTATTTATTTTCCCACAGAAACTAAGACTCAAGAGGGAGACCTACTTCAAGTGCCTTGGGGAGATAGTGCTGCTCTTTGTTCAAGAGGGCGGCAATTGAAAGACCCTATTTCTGACAACAAGAGTCTGGAACATGACACATAAGTAGAAAAACCCTGTCATTGCTGTCAGAAAATCTTTGCAACCACATCATCCTTTACATCTAGCCACCAAATTCCCCAAACTGCAACGCCCTTGATTATTATGTGTGGGGCGCAGTTGAGCGAGAGACAAAAAAAACTTCTTGCTACCTGAAAGATGAACTGAACGTAAGGGTTATGTCAGTATTCACCATCTTAAACAAGGAGACCGTCCAGAAGAGTTGCAGGAGATTCCGAAGTCATCTGGTTGAAGCCAATGACGATTTTATTGAATAAATTTACTATATAGTGTTTCAAGATATTTTTGTGTAATTTTGGTAAATATAGCTGTTAAAATGAGATATCAGTGTTATTTTCATTTTTGTGTAATTTAGACGACAATTTATCCTTCGCAACCTATATATGTATATATATTATTCAACAATTGAGCACAATTACTTATTAATTAAAAAATAGTAATTAATGTATAATATTATCCATAACTACATGTACAAGAATGTTTTTGATAAAAGATAAAAAATTAGCATAAATACGTAAAAATGCGTATATTGTCAAAAATTCCTTTTTACACATTTTAGCTATTTGCGTTATGTTTTATGCTTATTACGTAAACAATAATAATACTGAATATTTTGTCGCGATCTCTGAATAAATTTACTCTTAAGTATTCGAAGATATTTTTGTGTAATTTTGGTAGCTATATCTGTTAAAATGAGATGTCAGTGTTATTTTCATTCTTGCCTCATTTAGACGGCAATTTATCCATGGCACCCTGTATATTTGATAAAGTGAGATGTCAGCGTTATTTTCATTTTTGCGTCATATAGACGACAATTTATCCATCGCACACTCTGTATCTGTTAAAATATATTAAAATATATTAAAATAAATTTTCCGGGGAGAAAGATTTCTGTGGTGATTAATAGAGAGCAGTTATTTTCATTCGTACGTCCTATAGACGACAATTTATACACGACCGTGTATATCTGTTAAAACGGTGAGTTTTAGGTTCATCCTTGCGCCATTTAGACGAGAATTCACCCATCACACCCCGTATACCTGTGAAAATCAGGTCAGTGTTATTTTCATTTTTTTTTTTGCGTCATTTAGACAACAATTTATCCATCGCACTTGCATATCTGTTTTCATTTCTAAGTAATTTAGGCGTTTATCGGACCCTGCATGTCGGTAGGAAGAGTGCTGAGAATTTGTGACTGATTGGTGTGATTGATTTTGTTTAGTGACATCTAAATATTATGAATGCCTTTGTACGCCTTCAACTACAGATAAAATGCCGCGGTGAAATGTCCTATGTTACCCTGTATAAAGGAGCGTTCGAATATGGAATACTAATAGAGAGAGGGAGAAACAAAGAAAAAAACATTAACAATGTACGTCAGGGTGAATCCTCTTGGTTAGGTACCTGAGTCTGACTAATGTGGATTTCCTGCAGATTTGTTTTCTTGCTCAACAAGTACACAACGTGGAATTGCTTGCTTAAGGAAGAAATTGAGAATATTTCAAAATTATAATTTTATCACCCAATACAAACCCCAAGAGTTGTTTTGTTTTGTTTTTTTAGCTTTTTTTTAAGCATTTCACCCCAAGCAAGGCGGGAAGCCACGGGTTACAGAAGATTTGGAGCGAGGGCAGATAGGAGTGATAGAGGAAAGGATGTGGAGAAGGATAGGGGATAGATCCAGGCAAGGGGTTACAGAAGATTTGGAGCGAGAGCAGATAGGAGTGAAAGAGGAAAGGATGTGGAGAAGGATAGTGGATAGATCAAGGTAAGGGGGTTACAGAAGATTTGGAGCGAGAGCAGATAGGAGTGATAGAGGAAAGGATGTGAAGAAGGATAGTGAATAGATCAAGGTAAGGGGGTTACAGAAGATTTGGAGCAAGAGCAGATAGGAGTGAAAGAGGAAAGGATGTGGAGAAGGATAGTGGATAGATCAAGGCAAGGGGGTTACAGAAGATTTGGAGCGAGAGCAGATAGGAGTGAAAGAGGAAAGGATATGGAGAAGGATAGTGGATAGATCAAGGCAAGGGGTTACAGAAGATTTGGAGCGAGAGCAGATAGGAGTGAAAGAGGAAAGTATGTGGAGAAAGATAGTGGATAGATCAAGGCAAGGGGTTACAGAAGATTTGGAGCGAGAGCAGATAGGAATGATAGAGGAAAGGATGTGGAGAAAGATAGTGGATAGATCAAGGCAAGGGGTTACAGAAGATTTGGAGCGAGAGCAGGTAGGAGTGAAAGAGGAAAAGATGTGGAGAAGGATAGTGGATAGATCAAGGCAAGTGGTTATAGAAGATTTGGAGCGAGAGCAGATAGGAGTGTTAGATGAAAGGATGTGGAGAAGGATAGTGGATAGATCAAGGCAACTGGAGATGTCGATTGACGTTACATTCGAATAGTTGGAGATTATAGTTGTCAGGGAAACAGGAATAAGGAAGGGAGTTCCACAGGCGAGAGGTGCGAGCTATGAAACTATTGGAGTAGAAGAGACGGCTACATTTAACAGTTTCAACAGTAAAAGGGCGGGAGCGGGATGCCAGCCTCGTAGGCCCTTGAATTCATGAAGTCTGGGAACCAGCGAAAGCAGCTCATCGGAGCAATTACCGTGAAAGTATCTGTAAAAAATGACAGAGAGAGGAGACGGCGCGTCTGTGAGAGAGCGACTGCAGACGAGATGCCAGATTAGGTCCAATTACATTGCATATCCGTCTCTCGATCTTATCAAGAAACCCGAGGCAAACAGAAGGGGCTCCAGACCATATATGGCAGCAATACTCCATGCAATGCGAATGGTTGATTTGTAGATTTGAAGGATCGATTCCGGGGAGAACAATTTCCTGGCCCAGGACAGGGAGCCAACATTCCTTGCGGTGGATGAAGCAAATGACTCAATGTATTTGTTCCATCTCAGGTCAGCAGTCAGCGTGAGACCGAGCAGCCGCAGAGAGGTGCTCTCGAGAAGTTGAGCGTCAGACATTCTAATGGGATGCTGGGAAGGATCTATGTGGTGATTAATAGAGAGCAGTTTTGTTTTTTAGGCGTTAAAGTTAACCAGCCAATTCCTGTCCCAGTTCACAACCGATTGGAGGTCCTTTTCGAGACGAACGGCCAGGTTAGTTTTGTCAGAGTTCTTAAAGACAGGAACAATGGATGAGGACTTCCAGCAGCCGGGAAAACAAGACTCCTTGAGGCAGTAGTTTAGAGAGGGCGGGCGCCAGTTCAGGCGCGCATATCTTCAAGACAATGGCTGGTATCCCATCTCCACCACTAGCCTTGTGGGGGTCTAAATTAGTGATAATGCGCAATACTGGGGATATGTATAACCCGCTCAATTGGGCCTCAGATCTAAGAGGGAAATCAGGCATGGGTACACCGGCAGAGTCAAGCGTTGAATTGAAAGAAGATTTCCGAGCAAAGCATTAAGCCTTGTCGGCAAAAGAGGTCAGGATCTCAAACTGGTTGAACAGGAGGTATAGAGGGTTTGCAATTGTTCAGAACGCTCTTGCAGAGACGCCAATAATCCTTGCAGCCGAATTTGCGAGATGAAATACGTTCCTACATCCGAGCAGCAAACAGTGACTTAGCTTCCTTAAGGACACGCTTACACTCGTTACGGGCGGAGGCAAAGAGACGTCTATTGCAGTCGGACATGTCGCTACGAAATAGGTGGAAGAAGTGGTCCCTATGGGCAATGGCGGCTGAGCTAGCAGCGGAGAACCATGGGGAGGAGCGCGGTTTGACCTTAAATATCCTTGAAGGGATGAAAGCGTCAATTCTAGCTTTAACCCAGGATGAGACCTCAGAAGCTCTTGAATGGGGAGCTTAAAGACAACATCCCAGGGGACATCGCGGAGGAAATCACGGAACGAGTCAGCTCGTTGATAGCAGAACGAGGTTCTAGTAATAGGAGGCTCTTTGCAGGGGGGTGGGGTTGAAGGAGATGTTAACAGACACTACAGCATGATCGGAGTTACCAAGAGGGCAGAGCTGCGTGGCACTACAAGACTCGGGGATGGAGGTAAAACACAGATCGAGAAGAGAGGCTTTACCATCCCGGTTGTAGACAAAATGCGTGGGGAAATCAACTATCTGCGTGAGCGATTGAAAAACTGAAAAGTTAAGAGTTTGAATGCCTGCGAGGTCAGTAGTAGCATTCATGAGGCACTTGATAAGTTGGGCGTTAAAATCAGCGTACGGATGGAGAGAGAGAGAGAGAGAGAGAGAGAGAGAGAGAGAGAGAGAGAGAGAGAGAGCATTGTCAATGCTGTCAGAAATGCTATCAAGTATTCCACTGTCTTGAGTGGATGGGGAGAGATAAAGGAAGAAGAGTTGGCTTACAGCATTGAGAAGAGATAGCCGGAGACACATGTACAAATGGTCCGGCGATTCGAGAGACAACTCTCTAGCCAGAGGGAGATGGTCCTTGAGGTAGACACCAAGGCCATGCATGTGGGTTAGAGAGGCTTTCTGAGGAGAGGAAGGTAGCCGGGGATCGAGAGATCAGAGGAGGAGATAGACGAGTCAAGGTTGGGCTCACACAGAGCCAGTATACCCGGGCAGTTTGCAGTGATGAATGATTCTACGCTGCAGAAATTGGTTCTAATGCCACGGATGTTGGAGAACGAAATGATGAGGGGTTTAGGTGATTTTTGGAGGGCTGGTTTAGGTTTACTTTTTCGATCTTTATAAGTCATCATGTGGACTTATGGTTGGAAGATGAGAAGGCCTGAAGTAAAAGAAGCCGACGGTTATCGACCGTGACGTGGGCAGAGAGAAGTTGCCACAGCCTGCATCATAATGTTGCCTCAGGGTTGCCCACCGCAGGTGACTGCATGGACACCTTTCCATGCGCAACATGGCACTACAGACACTCCGGTATTAACTGTTGATCGGAGCGGCCGGTCAAGACGCTACGCAAGAGTTAGGGCTCGTAACTACCAGTCGGAGACAGCAACCAGGGAACTGTCAACCGTGTACCCTCAGAAGGAAGAGGTTATGCCACAGACTGCTCACATCACGGGAGAAACACAGCAGCACTAGTACAGAGGCCAGAGAGAGAGAGAGTTCCGAGAACACCTTCCTAAACAAGAAACAAGTTATGAGCCTCTACTCATGTCCAAGAGAAGGGGTAGGAGTGTTGACCGGGCAGTAGGAAAGCCTACCCACTCCTATTACATATAACACATGCAAGAACGACAAAAACAACAAAAAGATTGGAGGGGGCTAG
Organism: Acanthosepion esculentum; assembly: GCA_964036315.1. Lineage (NCBI taxonomy): Eukaryota > Metazoa > Mollusca > Cephalopoda > Sepiida > Sepiidae > Acanthosepion > Acanthosepion esculentum. The sequence continues at coordinate 21,397,279 of OZ038511.1, read as the reverse complement.
TTGGCAAAGTGTCCGGGCTGACACTAGATGTATGTACTGGGGTTACTCAAGGTAGAGGATTACTCTGTGGTGATGCATGATTCCAAGGAAGGATAACAATTAAAGTTCATGGGGATATGCTGCTGTCATATATGGTCTGAAGCCCCCGCTGTCCCTCTTAGGGTCCTCAACAGAATCCAGAGACGGATATGCAATGTGATTGGCCCTGATCTGGCATCTCGTTTACAGTCGCTCTCTCACAGGCGTACCGTCGCTTCCCTCTGACTTTTCTACAAATACTTTCACGGTATCTGCTCCGATGAGCTATTTTCGCTAGTTCCCAGACTGGATGAATTTAAACGTGCCACTACGTCGGCATCTCAGCCCCACCCTTTCACTGACGAAACGGTTAAATGTAGCCGTCTCTTCTACTCCAATAGCTTTATGTCTTCCACTTCCCGTCTCTGGAACACCCTTCCCCTTACTTGCTCCCTTGACAGCTATAATCTCCAACTATTCAAATGCAATGTCAATCGACATCTCCAGATGACTTGATCTGTTCCCCTGTCCTTCTCTTCATCCTTTCCTCTTTCACGCCTCTTTTTCTCTTGCTCCCACTCTTGGTTGGGGTGAAATGCTTATATCTATCTATCTATCTATCTATCTATATATATATATATATATATATATATATATATATGATAAATTAATTGATTTAAAATGTTTTTTTTCGCTACACAGTGATAACCATGTTTCAAAAATGGAGGCTAAAAGCTTCGAATTTAATTTTGTTATTAAATTAAAGACATTAGTTCCATTTCCTCGTCAACCGAATTTTGGATTTTATATCTTACTGTTCTTTCTTTTTATTTATATACACATACACATATATATATATATATATATATATATATATATATATATATATATATATATATATATATATATATATGTATGTATGTATGTATATATATAAATATGCAAGGAAGATAACGATTAACTCTAGACTTGAAGAGCTCAAGATTGTTGTGATTGGGTTAGATAGTTTTGTTTAGCAGTATATAATCTCTAGATATATATCAAAATATTTTGTACACATTTTCATGACTATAACTGCATATATTTTATAAACGGTTATATTTATTTTTAGATATTCACCATATTTGACGGCATATAAGACGCACGGGTGTATAAGACGCATACCAATTTCAGCCGGGAAAATCAAGAAAAAATTAGTAATTCGTAAAATTAGTCAAATTATTAGTAACTGTTACAGCCTGCTACTGATACTATATTTATGAGGTATTATTTTGATTAAACAAGCCGTGATTGTCATTAAACGAAAAATAATAGGAAAAAAGAAGACGTGCCTATAAACACTTTATTAAATCCAAAGTAATTGAAACCTTAAAACATGCCATTTAAAAAACAATGATGGAATTTTCATTTTTTGTAAAATTACGTCCTGTAGATGGCGTCCTGCTGTACGAATGCATTCTTGAAATCTGCTGTTGAGATTCCTCATTGACTGCTGCAACATCTCAGCTGGGATACTGTGAATTTCATTCTCCTTACTAAAATGGCGAAATGTTTACTTGCTCAAGGCCACTGTCTCGAAGTGTTGCCACTTGCTTGTGTCTGGCAATACGTACTTCAAAAATTCCCATTTTTTGCGTCAGCCTGTATTATTTCAAGATTGCTTCACCCATTCGCAGACTTGCGCAATGCTGGGTCTTTTTACTCTTCTAAGTGTAAGATCGTGATCAGGCATTGCCATCAACGTGTTCTATTGCTCCTTCATGCTTAAGTCGAAGCTAAGAGGAGTTGCCAGGTAGCAAATTTCGGCCGACTATGGCGAATACTAAACCTACATATGGCATATAAGACGCAGGGGAATTTTAGAAGATATTTTTCAGTAAAAACAAGTGCGCCTTATATACCGTCAAATACGGTAGTTTATAGATGAAAAAAAAATATTGTTGGTATTTTGTTTGAATTGATGATGGTAATATTTTTTAGACTTTTTAGTCTTATACAAATTTATTTTACTATAAAATGTATTATGTTTTTAATTTTACTATACAAATCTATTGATGGTAATTTTACTATAAATAGGTGTTGCTGGTATTTTTACAGTAAAAATGTTGTTAGACATTTTACTCTAAAAATAACCAATGGAATATACACTGGCCTGTGCCTAGATGGGTGTCCACTTGCGAATATCAGGTGCTGTAAGCTTGGATGTGTGGGTGGTATGGCGTACAGAGATATAAGGGTGAAACAATGGTTCTCGTACGATCATCGAAGTTAAGCAACGTCGATCCTGGTCAATACCTAGATGGGTAACCGCTTTGGAATATCGGGTACTGTAAGCTTTGATGTATGGGTGACATGGTTTGCAACCATATCACGCAGAAACAACGGTTCTCGTAGGATCATCGAAGTTAAGCAACGTCGAGCCTGTTCAGTACCTTGATAGGTGTCCACTTGCGAATATCAGGTGCTATAAGCTTGCATGTGCGGTTGGCATGTTTTACAGCCATATTATGTTGAAGCAACAATTCTCGTATGATCACCGAAGTTAAGCAACGTCAAACCTGTCCAGTACCTAGATGGGTAACCGCTTCCTAATACCATGTGCTGTAAGTTTGAATGTGTGGGAGGCAAGGCTTACTGCCATATCATGTTGAAACAACGGTTCTCATACGATCACCGAAGTTAAACAACGTCAAGCTTGGTCAGAACGTAGGTGGGTGACCGCTTCATAATACCGGCTGTTGTAAGCTTGGATGTGCCGGGGGGGGTCTAATGGATAGTAACTCGGAATTCTTAATCGGAGTGGCAAGTTCCAATTCCCGTTAGATTCGTTATATTCAGTTATGGACAAATACCTTTGGGAAAGGCATGGATCTACACATTCTGCCCCCAGCTATGGGTTAATTAGTAAGCCTTACACCGTTACATCATTATGATCTGAAAACAAAAAAAAATCTTATAATCAAAAAATATTTTCTGACTTTAAATAATCGGCAAAGAAAACGAATCTATCAATCAAAGATGATGATTTGTCCCTCTTGCCAGCGAGTATATATTCTGGTTTCTTACAACTAAGATTTAGTCCTTTCCCCTTTACAAACTCGTTTAGGAGTTTCTGTAGATTTCTTGCAGTTTCCGCTAACATCACAGTGTCATCAGTGTATTGTGGGTGGTTATCAATCACATCTTAACAGCAGAAATTAGCTTTATGTTCACGGAGATAAAACATTCTTGACGGAAAATAAAACGTACACAAAGTAACAGGAAACATCATGGCAAATCATATATTAACTTCATACAAGTTATTTATATTTTTGTGTGTGTATTTGTTTTATGGTACGTGTGATAAAACGGAGAAATTTTCTCAGTAGTACTGCAAACCATATCACAGAGAAAAATCGGACACGTGTTGCCCGTACCAAGGTTTGTGGTGAAGAGATTAAATTTATCGTCTTGTGGCGGGATGCCCGTATTTCCGGCCTGAACAGTTTTTGTTGCATTCTGGGAGTGTTTTTTTTTTTTTTTTTTTATTGAATTTATTTTATACAACGTTTTTATGTTATTGTTTTATTTTATTTTAATTATATTTTCCATTATTATTATTATTATTATTATTATTATTATTATTATTATTATTATTATTATTATTATTATTATTATTTATATTTTGTTTTTACTTATCTATAATAATAATAATAATAATAATAATAATAATAATAATAATAATATTCCTACAGTGTCTTATGTAGGATTTCCTGTTGTCTTAGAATTGTCTCATTGTAACGGTGGAATTAATCCGGTGAGGAGACACATTCCTTTTGGAAATCTCTTTCTGTTTCCGTTTATTTGCTCAATCAATTTACCATCCGTCGGCTGGCGGTTTGTTCCCAGTAAGTGTTCCGGATTATTCTAATATCTTTCCTAAATAAATCAAGTAGAAAGCGATTCGATGAAAGAAAGAAAGAAAGACAGAAAGAAAGACATGTAATAATCGACTTCATCGGACACAGATTCATGGTTCCTAAATCAAGTGAATTTCTTCAATGATCGCGAGAATCCCACGGGGTGGTCCGAAAGTCATGTCACACCGACCAATCGTAGTAAAGAGAAAAAAAAAAGAACATAAAAATAAAAAAAAACACTGAGGTGTCCGGCTTGCCGTTCAGACTATCGGTAACTAATTTACAATTGTTTACCATGGAACGCTCTTGTTGTTAAAACAGAATTAACCAGAATCATTTTAATTATAAGTTTCTAAATAGCCGGACAGACCGGGTTCTATAGTCTTGGATGGCGACTGGTCTACTGCAGAAAGACATGGCAACCTACGGCTGGAAAAATCTGCCTCGTCAGTCGTGTATCGAAAAATACATGATCGTCTAAGCGTGTATGACGCATGTCGTATAACTGCCTGAAGTAACTGTATAGTAACTGTATAGTAATTTTATATACCATATATATATATATATATATATATATATATATATATACAGGGTAACAAAACGTCACTATACAGGTATATATATATATATATATATATATATATATATATATATATATATATATATATATCATGTCATCGAAAAATACATGATCGTCTAAGCGTGTATGACGCATGGCGTATAACTGCCTGAAGTAACTGTATAGTAACTTTTATATATATATATATATATATATATATATATATATATATACAGAGTAGTAAAAAGTCACTACACAGGTATATATATATATATATATATATATATATATATATATATATATATATATATATATATATATATATGTATATATATATATATATATAGGGTATCAAAAAAGTTGTATGTATGTATATATATATATATATATATATATATATATATATATATATATATATATACGCAAACCACCCACATTTGCCCCGTGTCCCATTCTTAGGAGGCATATTCCACTCGAGCAGCTTCTCTGTAGAACTAGCTCCCAAGTGGATGTTTCCCCGATCAGTAAAAATCTTAACCAATTTAGGACTAGATTTAACCGTTTTCCTCCTCTCCTATCCTAATGTTTCCATCTCTCTCTCTCTCTTCACACACACACGCACACACACGCACATACACACACTCACACACACACACACACACACACACACACACACACACATAAACACATATTTTTAAATATTAAAGTTAATGAGTGTCTAGTATGTATGATCATGAGCCGTTCTAATGTTCGTATATTTGCTGTAAATTGTCCAACATTTGGATATTTCTTCATTAAGTCTTTCCTTGATCTACGTTTATATATATATATATGTATATATATATATATATATATATATATATATATATATATATATATACACGCTCTATCTCTGATATTGAGCACTTTATCCCATAAATATAGCACACTTTAAGACTATATTTCTTTATATATATATATATATATATATATATATATATATATATATATATATGGTGGTTATAAAGGGAATATACAGTTACTTATTGTTATGATCCAGGTTCCATGTATCACGGTGATGGTCCATGGTAGAACCAATGAAGAATAACTCGAACACGGGTATGGAATAACACAGATATATTGCAAATAGAAATATGTACAAAAGAGTAGAAGTGTTAGTAATAATAATCAGGTTAGGTTAGAGAGAACTATGTTGTCTCGAAGTATCACTATTGCAATGTCTTACAGTAATCGTCTGACGCGAATCTGTCTCTGACTGACTGACACTCACTAATTCGGTGTCTCACTCACACTACTACTTCCACTTGAGGCGCAGTATTTATGGTGTACGGGATAGTCCATTACTATTATGGGTAAGTTCTCATAAGACTTATAAAAAAAAGCACAGCTTTTCACCAGGTGTCTTGCAGTTTGAACTGTATTGGTAATCTATTGATTCCCTTAACCGGAACAATTCTTATAATAAATCTCTGGAAAGTTGATTAATTTTTTTCTCTTAATTGTTATTGTATAGTGACTTTATTGCCGTCCCGTATATGTATATATGTATTCTCACACACAAACATGTATACGTACATGTACGCTGGAGTAAAAAATACATTTGTTCCCCACCCCGCCAATTACAATGTTTTTCAACCACCGGTAAAGCGGTGGTCAGGGCTCAAAGGGTTAATAGGTACATTCTCAGGACGGACATGTGTATATATATATATATATATATATATATATATATATTATAATATTTTTAGTTTTTAAAAATATGATTCCTTCGCTACATAAGAGTTCTCATGTTTCAAAAGCGAGAGCCGAGACCCCTAACATAATTTTTTAAGTTATGTCTCGGCTCTCGCTTTTGAAACATGAGAACTCCTATGTAGCGAAGGAATCATATTTTTTAAAACTAAAAATATTATAATATAAGCTCTGCTTCTGTATAGAGCACTGTCTTTTTGAAAATAAAAGCAAAATACTAAGGAACACCGGACTGGCTACCTAACGTGTTCTTTCCTATTTTTCTGCACACCTGCATAAAAAAATGAATCACTTTATAAAACATACACATAACAAACTATTTCTAATTCTAACAGTTGAAATATAATCCTTGATAATGGCTAAATGTATAGCCGAATGCGCTCGGATAAAAAGAACATTCGGACAATTTTTATATAATTTATCCTCTGAAAAGAAAAACTTTATTAGATCGCACGAGAAATTATATAAAAAACTAAATAAAAGCACCTTGTCAGTCGTTTTTAATGAAATGTGCTTGAAAGAAGGATTGCTGCCTAAATACACAAATATATATATATATATATATATATATATATATATATATATATATATATATATATATATATATATATATATATATGAAGAAATATAGTCTTAAGATGTGCTATATTTATGTTATTATTATGTGGCTACCATGTTGAATTTAAACTGATGTATACATTTTTGTCTGGAGCTATGAACATCCTTTTTAACATAATTTCAATGAAAAAATAATTTAAATAGCATATGTATCTTTTATTTTTATTTTTTTCCCCTCGGTAATTCTAAAATTTAAAACTTAATAGAGAATGTATTTAGATTTCTAAATAGGTAATAAAATTTTTTTACTTTTAATTTTAATTTCAAATTTTATAAATCTTTTAATATCTATGATAACCCTGCTTAGTTGTCAAATTTTTCGAATTACCATATACTTGTATTTTGATTGGTCATTCTAGCATATGTAACAGCGTTTACTCCTAGCTAAGGATCGTTAATTAGTTTGAAACTTTTAAAACCATTTATTCCACATTCAACATCATCACTTGATAAGACACCAGTAGTGTTGAAACGAAATGGGTATTTTTGTAGTGATTTTATAACATATTTATGTTATAATATTTACATAAATAATTATATCTGCTCTACTCTGTATTGAGCACTCTTTAAAGAATAATAATTGTTGGTTATTGGAATTTACTCCGTATATACCAATCCCACACTTGTATATATATATATATATATATATATATATATATATATATATATATATATATATATATATATATGTTGTGCCCCATCAGGGTATAGACGATATTACTGTACTGCCCTTTATAGCGCTTGTGATTTTTAAAAAGATTTTTTTCAATTTTTTTAAAAGCTTTTTAATTGTAGCATTTTAATTTAGTATTTTGATATAACACTTTCCTGCTACGAGCATTTAAGAACTTTGTTTCTATACTCGTAGTTGACTTTATTTATGTTGGGACGCAATTCTCTCATATAAAGTTCTACCAAAGTTTTAATTTTTTCCTTATTATTATCTTGATGCAGCATTGATGTATATTCGACTAATATCTGCCTAAACTGTGGATGTGGACATGATTTTCCTTTAACGGTTCTTAGATTGAACTATGATCCTATAAGTGACTAGTAAGCCTTCTTGTCATAGTCGTTGTTGTAAAACCGACATACGTATTAACATTTAACCAAACATGCTAGATTTCATATATATATATATATATATATATATATATATATATATATGAGTGTGTGTGTGTGTGTGTTTAATTATCAAAATAATAAATTATCAAACTAAATCTTCAAAAATTTAAATGCAATGTCAATCGTTATCTTCTGCCTTCTTAATTCCTTGTCTTTTTTGTTGTCTCGTCTTTTCTCATTCTCTGACACTCACTAATAATTTTCGTCTTAGCATCTTTATTGCCCTACTTAGGGTGAAATGTAAAAATGGAAGAGGAAGAGATTTGTTTCTGCCTTCTGCAAGGGCTTTAGTGAAACAGTGAATGCAACAGGAATTTGAACCTCGGTTGCCATTTCTAATTATTGTTTATAACGTCTGTACTTTTTATAAGAAATATTTACAATAATTATTAAGAAACCAAGAGTTTTTAGAGCGTCAACTCGCCTCCGTTTGCATCTGCACCCACATCCATTTATAAACAAAAAGCTGGGAGATAAATTGCACAAACTTTGGGAGAAATGTAAAAAAAAAAATCCTTAAACAGCAGGGTATGAAGAATACGTCATTGTTTTTTCCAAACCCTGTTTTTTACCCTCCGTCTTTTTCTTTTTTTACGTACAGCGTCCCTTCACGACGTCGACCGTCATGGCTATCCAGATTTTCCTATCATTTGTCGGTTTGAGCAAAGATAATCTCCTTAATACTTCTCTCATTCTACCTTGTTCTACCATTGATTCACACAAGCGTGTTAGACTACTCGCTTTTTCAAATAACCCAGCTTTCCTTCTGTGAGTCCTTTTTCCTCTTTAGGGTCATAATAAATGTTCTTTCGAAAAATATCAGTCAACTCGCCTCCGTGAGCATGTGCAGATACATCAATTTAAACATCACTTTACTCTGGTAAAGACCTAAAATTCGAAACGTGTTACACGAAAGTTTTTTCCACTTTGTAATTGATTTTCCTAACATTTTTAAAAAAATAAAAATTCATATATCTATTCCCCATACCATCCATCTATATATCTATCTAACTATCTATCTATCTATCTATCAGGTCATCCCATAAGTTCTGTCCGAATTTTGAATTTTAAAACATGTGACCAAATGTTACATTTAATTACAGATTCAATCTACAATGTATTTTCCCTGATTATCTATGACTTCCTTCCATCTGTTAACAAGCTTACTAATTCCATTACTGTAAAATTCTTTTGCCTTTGATTCGAAGAACTCACAAATGTCAGTTTTAACCTCTTCCTGTATTACAAAAGCTGTTTCTTCCAAATGATTCTGTAAGCTCGGAAACAAATGGTAGTCTGAAGGAGAAAGGTCGGGAGAATAAGGTGGATGAGGAATTTTCTCCCAACCAAGTTCTTCGATCGTTTGTGCTATGTGTGGTCGCGCATTGTCCTGATGAAACATCACCCGTTTTCGATTCACTAGAGCAGATCTTTTTTCCCTCAAAGCTTGGTTCAAACGCTCTAATTGCTGACAGTATATTTGAGCATTAATTGTTGCATTAGGTGGCAAGAATTCAAAGTAGATTATTCCTTGGCAATACCACCAGATTGAAAGAAGAACCTTTTGCCCATGAAGTTCCCTTCTCGGCTGTGGCTGGGGTCCTTCCCCTTTACCAAGCCACTGTCTACGACATTTCGATAAAAGATCCATTTTTCGTCGCCAGTCACAAGTCTATCCAAAAAAGGTGAAACAAGTTAGCGAGAATGGAGAGAAGAGCAGATGTCAACTCGGGATTTGAGGTTGTTTTCAGACAATTCATGAAACACCCATTTTCCAAGTTTAGGAATTTTTCCAAGTTGTTGAAGATGACGATGAACAGTTGTATGGTTTGAACTGAGAACCACTGCCAATTCCTCAACTGATAAAGCAGGATTTTCTTCAAGGGCTGCTTCAAGAAGCTTTTCATCAAACTCAACTGGACGTCCGGTTCGATCTTCATCTTCAAGTCTCAAATCTCCACCTCTGTATTTTGCAAACCATCTTCTGCAAGTTCTTTCACCACACATTTCTCTCCATAAACTGAGTGAATGTTTCTAGCCGCTTCGGCTGCTGAGTTTCCTTTCTTGAACTCATAAAGCATTATGTCCCTCAAATGATTCTTGGGTACTTCCATGTTAGCAGGGTTTTAATCAAACAAAATTTATTTTTATTTTTCTCTGAAATAAAATTTGATCAGTTTAATTGCATCTAAACATAAAAATAATGTTCAGCTCCATTAGACATTATGAAATACTCTTACAATTTCGTTCATTTAAACAAAAAGTTAAAATTCGGACAGAACCTATTGGATGACCTAATATCTATCTATCTATCTATCTATCTCTCTCTCTCTCTCTCTCTATATATATATATATATATATATATATATATATATATATATATATATATACATACATTATATATATATACATACATATATATATATGTATATGTGTGTATGTATATATATATATATGTATATATATATATAGAGAGAGAGAGAGACACACACACACAGACAGATATATATATGTATATGTATACATATATATATAGACAGATATATATATATATATATATATATATATATATATATATATATATATATATTAGTAATAATAGAAATACATTTTTTCACTTAGCTGTGATATTATATTTAGCAACTTGACTCTGAATTTACGTAGGTGAACCGTTTTATAATAATTCAGTTCACTCGCCAGATAGTTTCAGTGGCTCCCAAGGTAATTCTGTTCAGTTATTTAATGTATTTTTGTTGTATATCTGAATCGTATCATCAGTATAGTATAGATGTTCGTTCCGAGGACTTTCGGTTAGGCTGTTAGCAATTCTCAAGCATTTTTAATGGATTTTTATTAACTGAGACCTCACTCCACAAATCCTTGAAAATGCTTACCTCATCCTGATTCTATAAGAAATTTAAAGATCGACATGACAAGTTTGGCCAGTATATTTATGGAAAGATATGTCTATATTATCGTCCCTGGTTATAGAATGTCATATTGTCCTTCGAACCAGTTATAGATAGCCATGAATTCATTATTCTTTGGGAAGAAACCGTTTACTCTCGTAGGCGTATCAAGGCTAATAGACCTGATATCGCTTTTCCATCAACTGTTCAATAATATGACGAAATGAATAAATATAAGTAGCTTAAAATTTTAAGAAAACTGGGTCCTTAATAAAGTGAACTAGAGGTACCATCCGAAAATATACAAGCATGGGCATTACTAATATCGCTGGGAGTACCGTTTTTACAAAAGATGTTTTTAAAAAATTGCTCTGTGTAGATGTGTTGATCTTCTCAGGAGAGCATTAACCATATAAAATATACAGGATGCCCCTCCCCGCAAAGAATTGTAATCATTTAAAATGTGAATATCTGAGTATCTACATGTCGCAGGCAAAATGAAACTTGAACAAGCTTCATGTTGCACTATAAAAGATGTATTTTTTCAAAATTCGGACAAGTTATTTTAAGGGATGTATACTTTATTCCCATTTTGACAAAGCTTCACAAATGTTCAATATTAGCACCATCTATGACCCAATACACTTCAAGAAGGTCGTCCTACCAAACACGTCGTAGTATGTCCCTACGTAACATTCTCCAGATATATGTATATAATTAGATATACAACCTTTTAATGACCCACCCTCAGGAACAAAATGACAGGGCAATTCCATAAGATTTATACTAAACTGTTCGATTAATTGCTCTTACTAAGGGAAACTTTCAAGATGGAAATTCTCCCCATCATGCAACTTATGATTTAGTTGCATTTTCTTCTCGCTGGCCTCGTTTAGTTTGTTTTGTTGACAATTTTCTCAAGACAAGAGACGTTTGTACAATGACTTGTATATTTTTTTCATATTTTTTGTACTTGTATGCAATTTCTTTGTATAACCTAAAGGCAGACATATTGTTGAAATATTAAAATATTGTTAAACATTGCATCTTTTCTTTTTCTTTTCTCTTTCGTGCACCTTTCTAAGTGTTCCAATATATTGGATGAATTAGGTCAAACATTTTGTTTATTATTAATAATAATAATAATAATAATAATAATAATAATAATAATAATAATGAGGTCTATTTTGGAGAAGAACTTGTAGCTTTATCTTCATTGAAAGCTACACTATACAACTCTCACAAAAAACTCAAAGAGTACCGGAAAAGATCTTGAAGTAAACCCAACAGTGAAAAATAACATCGGTACATAATATTTTTCTTGGATGGCAAAACAGTGCGGTTGTCGCATTACCAATGCGGCAAGGTCACATAAAATATAACATTGTGAATATTGTACATGGTTATAGGATGAAGTTCTTATATTTTATATATAGTTCTCACTCATGTTTTTCTGGTTCCCGTTGCATTTCTTAGGGATCTTTTAATGTATATCTTGGTCTCTTTTCTTTTAATCACGTATGTCCTTCTTTTTTACGACCATTTGTTTTCATCATTCAAATTTTTTTAGTTTGGTTTTATCATATTTACTTCTGCATAAATCCTTTTTCTGCTATATCCTCAATTCCAATGTGATTTCCCTACAAAATGGCTTCCTACGCGTTTCACGAAGATGGCCGCCAATAGTTTATGGTTAGATAAAGCGCTTCGTTCATCACTTTACTCCTCTCTTCGCACACTCCTCAGTGTTCACCGTCCAAAAAGACCCGTTTGTTTATTTAATGGATTTGTCACTCCCTCTCGCGCTTATGGGGACCCCCGCTTATTAAATCCTTACCATTCATTGCCACTGTATTCGATAGATTGCTGGAAAATCTTGTCTTGAAATGCACTGCGGTGGAAAACCATGACAAAGGGAGAATTCCTTTTAGTGAAATGACTTTTTTGTTGGATTCATTTAATCTATAAATTTTATAAACAAAAAGCTAGGCGATAAATTGCATAAACTTTGGGACAAATTTAAAAAAAAAAAAAGGACTTCAGCTGGAAACCATGACACAAAAAAGTTCTAATTTCGGTTCTGACAAACATTATGTTAGGTGAAGTCGATGTTTTCAGAGTAAACATAATAATAACGAAACGATATTGAGGAAAATTGATACGACACACACACGCACACACACACACACACACACACATATATATATATATATATATATATATATATATATATATATATATATATATATATATATATATATATATATAATTCTTATGCCTTATGTATTAAGTTAGGCGATTAATTAAATTCTTAATGATCAATATATAGATCAACATATTAGAAATAACCAAAATAATATTAACATAAGACAAATTTGTATCTCATTTCCCCTCTGTCTTTCTCTCTCTCTACGCACATCACACACACACACACACACACACACACACATATATATATATATATATATATATATATATATATTTCATTCACAGACAGTACTGTTTCGCTGTATCACAGCTCCTCAGTGCAACTAGACTTCCTAATGCCTCAAGCCAGGATTGAAACATATATATATATATATATATATATATATATATATATATATATATATATTTGGTTGATTTGATTTTGTGATCCTGTGTTTCACGCTTTTGCAATCGTCAGAGTTTGTCTAACGATCGGAAAAGCGTGAAACACAGGGTCACAACCTCACATCAATCCAACCAAAAATGTTAGCTCTATCTCTGATATTGAGCACTTTCTAATAAGTACCGCGCATATAATAAATGAATAATAATATATATAATATATTACACATATTTATTTATATTATATACACACACTTTTATATATATATATATATATATATATATATATATATATATATATATATATATATATATATATATATACGCAATATCTTATGGCATTACATTTTATAACGTCTGTACTTTACAATAATTATTAAGTAAGCAAGAGTTGTTAGAGCGTCAATTTGCCTCCGTGTGCATCTGCACCCGCATCAATTTATAAACAAAAAGATGGGAGATAAATTGCACAAACTTTGGGAGAAATGTAAAAAAAAAAAAAAAACATAAACAGCAGGGTATGTTTTTTATCCTCCGTGTTTTTCTTTTTTTACGTACAGCGTCCCTTCACGACGTCGACCGTCATGGCTATCCAGAATTTCCTATCATTTGTCGCTTTGAGCAAAGATAATCTCCTTAATACTTCTCTCATTTTACCTTGTTCTACCATTCATTCACACAAGCGTGTTAGACTACTCGTTTTTTTTTTCAAATAACCCAGCTTTCCTTCTGTGAGTGTTAATATCTCCAAGTCCTTTTTCCTCTTTAGGGTCATAATAAATGTTCTTTCGAAAAATATCAGTGTATGCAATAAAGATATGCACAGGAAAGCGTGTTGGTTACAAGCATAGAAAAAAAAACTACACGACCTCATAGACAAGCTTGAAGGAAGAGCTAAGCATCAATTGTAAAAAGACAATATGCGGCTGTTAACAAGAAGGACAGGTACGACGGAGAATTTGGGACAGACGAATCAGAAGGCGCTTTGGAATAGCGAAAGATGCCTTTTGAATACTAAGCAATGTATTAAGAAAAAGGAAATGTTTGTTATAAACAAAGAAAGGATTGATGAACTACTGTGTAAAATCAAACATTTTTTTTAAAGCATTTCACCCCATGCAAGGCGAGAGTGCCACTATCTCGCAAGGGGTTACAGAGAGTGAGTGCATGAGTAAAGAGTGTGTTTGAGGAAAGGATATAGAGAAAAAGGGGGATCAGGATCAAGGCATGAGAAGATGCCGATTGACATTACATTTAAATATTTGAAGATTATATCTACCAGGGAAGCAAGTATGAGGAAAGGAGTTCCACTGTCGGGATGTGCGAGATAGAAGCTGTTGGAGTAGAAGAGACGGCTACTTTTAACTGTTTCGACATTGAAAGGGTGGGACCGAAATGCCAACCTGGTAGCACGCTTAAGTACATGCATTTGGTGTACCAGTGAAAGTTGCTCGTCAGAGCAGTTGCCATGAAAATATTTTTAGAAAAGACACAGCATGTCTTTAAGAAAGTGACTGTAGACGAGATGCCAGATCAGGACCTATCACATTGCATATCCGTCTCTGGATTTTGTCGAGGACCTCGAGATGCTGCAAGGGCACCAGACCATATATGGCAATAGTATTCAATGCAAGGACTAATGGTAGATTTGTAGATTTGAAGGATGAAACATTCTTAGACTCTTCGTATTCCATCGGTGAGATGTAAGTTCAACTCTAGCAGCTTCTTCTCACGAACCACTAACTCGTGGAACCATCTCCCAAGAGGATGCTAGATCGCTACCGTCCTGAATGTGACTATAAACTACATCCGCATCTTGGGTAAGACGATAAACTACATCCGATAGCAAGGCCTTTGATCAGACGGTTTTGATGAGCGTGGAGACGCCTCTTAATTGCTGGTGTTCCCAGGTCCATCCTGACCCGGGGTGGTAGCATCTGTCAGGGTCCCAATTTTGAGCAAATTGTTAACCGCCTACAAAGGGTCAAAACACTATGAAAGTATAAAAATAGATTTTAATACCAGAATTAATTATTTTTGAAAATATTTCAACCAGTATTACATTTTTTTAAAAATATTATCAGCAATACATTTTTGAAAAAATTATTACCAGCAATACATTTTTAATGAAAACATATTACAAGCATTAAAAATCTTGTCGGCATTAAATAAGCTATTGAGGTTGATATGCTGTAAAACAAACCAAAGCACACCAAACCTAGATCACTAGATTCTTAACATGTTCAAATCTAGAGTCAACCGTTATCTTCCCCACATATACCCATAAATTGTGTTTCTTACTCTGTAACACTCTACCTCTAGTGGCTCTTGGACTTTCTGTAGGGTTAACATCATTGTAAAAAATATAATAATCAGTCAATCTAATCGATTTTAGTTGGAATCATAGTGAAATTGATAACATTCGTTGGTTATATGCTATGCGTTTTGGCAGGACGTCATATGGGTATGAATTAAGAGTTTTCTTTTAAATCTTAACACCAAATGAACCAATCCCGACTAACCTATATTAATATTAGAAATGACTTAACATATACTGTAGGAATTGTCCTTCTACTGATATTAAGTAATAAACCAAGTACCCCAAATTTACTACAATAATATACTATCATTGTCATGGCATAGATAATTTAGTATCAGTAGACACTTCGTTGTAGAGTAATGACTAACGCGGTTAGATTAGATTACCATAAATCCTGAGTCGAAAGTTTGAACCTCACTGGGTGCCACATACGAAATTCGACGTTAAGTAACCTAACAAGATTTAGCATGGCGTAAAATTAACTAAAATCACCCAGTATTGAGGGATCGTTATTATACTTATGGAGCAATAAACTTAGGGACATCTAGCCGGTGTATAGGTTAGCAAGCTTGTCTCACCAGAACAATTACGAATGAGTAGTGAGTTTGATCCTCACTGGGTGCCCCGTACTTTCGGCATTGTGTCACATCTAAGCTACGCTTGGAAAATCACTCTAGAATAATAAACTGAACGCTATCATATCACTACATTTTTAGGTTGTCATTTATAGCATTAGTAAAAATCAGGGGCACACCGTCTAGGTAGACAAATTTGGCAGCGCCTACCCTGAATAAAATAGATCAGCAGGTACATTTTCCTTCTCTGGCACAATATGCACCTAAGCTAACAAAATGATGGGGGTTACTCTGATTATTATGTATAAAATGTAAAATATTTTATTTTATTGTAGATTTACAACATAAAGGTCACAAGCTGCCTTCCCTGAGTAATTACTAACGAAACGTCTGGTAAACATATAACTTTAGGCCCCACGATGTCGACTAAAGGTTAGCGAGCCTTGTCTGGCTGACGATACGTATGGTGTTTGATCCCCACTGTGATTACCAAACAAACTCCGGCATCAAATAATTCGACAAAAACTGGCATATCGTAAAAATAACCAAGTATTTATAATAAATAAAGTTTCTGAGATAATTTCATAATTACAGTTTTGTGCAAAAATGACGTCCAGAATGAGACTGGAAATTATTACGTCAAGAACGAGACTGAAAATTATTACGGTCAGAATGAGAGTGAAAATTATTACGTCCAGAATGAGACTGAAAATTAAAACTGTCAAAATGAGACTGAAAATTATTACGTCCAGAATGAAACTGAAAATTATTACGCCCAGAATGACACTGAAAATTAAAACGGTCAAAATGAAACTGAAAATTATTACGTCCAGAATGAAAGTGAAAATTATTACGCCCAGAATGACACTGAAAATTATTACGTTCAGAATGACACTGAAAATTATTACGTCCAGAATGAAAGTGAAAATTATTACGTCCAAAATGAGATTGAAAATAATTACGTCCACAATGACACTGAAAATTATTACGGCCGGAATACTTGAATTTAAATTAATTACAAATGTAGCCAATTTTTAAAAAAATATTTCGGTGTTTTTTCACAGGTAATAGAATTAGAAGTCCTACCAGGATTCATTATTGTCGGACACAGTCTTAACGACATGAGATATGTATATGACACAGTGTTGATTGTAGGCACAGAAATTAAATCAGAGAAACCCCTAAAGAACGTAGTAAAGGAAAGCGAGAAGAAAGGACTAAACAAAAATTGTAAGAAGACTGAGGTTACTGAGAATACCATGGCCTGAAATTTCAAGCGATGGGGAAATATTACAGAAAGCAAGAATGTACATATACGTACCAGGAAAAGATAGTTGAAATTTTTAGGCTGCATAATGAGGAAAGTGGCCTTAGTAAATTTGACACACACAGGACACATGGAAAGCGAGTAGGAGAGAGAAAAGCAGCGAATAAGCTACCTAACGAGATTGTGTAAATAGTTCGTGTGACAATGTTTAGGAGAGATAAAGTGAATATTTGGTAAGAGCTACAAAGGATAGAAAATTGTGAAGAGCTACGATCGTCCAAAGAAGAAGAAGAAGAAGAAGAAGAAGAAGAAGAAGAAGAAGAAGAAGAAGAAGAGGAAAAATGAAGGTGAAAAAGAAAAAGAAGTAGAAGAAAAAGTAGGAAAAAGAAGAAAAAAAGAAGGAAAAGAATAAGAAAAAAGAAAAAAGGAGAAGCTCAAGAGGAAGAGGAAGAAAGAAAAGAAGAAGAAGACTAAGAAGAAAAAGAATGAGAAAAAGGAAAAGAAGAGGAAAAAGAAGTAGACGAAAACGAAAAAGAATTTTAAAAAAAGAAAAAGAAGAAATAGAAGAAGATGAAAAAGAAACAGATGATGATGAAAAAGAAGAAGAAAAAAGAACTCAATGAAGAAGAAAAAGAAAAAGAAGACGAAAAAGAAGATAAAGAAGAAGACGAAGAAGAAAAAGAAAAAAGAAAAAGAAAAAAGAAAAAGAAAAAGGAGACGATGAAGAAAAAGAAGAAGACGGAAAAGAAGAAGAAGAAGAAGAAGAAGAAGAATATGCAAAAATAGAAGTGAAATCAATTTTTTGTTTTCATCTGTTTGCTTTGCCTATAAAAAAATATATGCCTTTATATCTCTGTAATACATCACATCAGATCGCAGTTCATTTTGCCCAGGCTTCGCAGAATGTTTTTCCTTATATATACTGAATAATCATAAGTCTCCCTGGCTCACTTTCTCTCTCTCTCTCTTTCTCTTTCTCTTTCCCTCTCTCTCTCTCTCTCTCTCTCTCTCTCTCTCTATATATATATATATATATATATGTGGGGGGGTAATATGTGTGGTGTTTCAGGTTTTTCCTTTTATATGGAAAAATGATTGAATACTTGTTCCGTAATACTTTGAGGATATAGAAACATTCCCCAAATCTCAGGAATGTCTCTTTCTGTAGAAATTGGGATGGCTTCCGTCTCTGCCCGAAGCATTTTTCCCACCTTGAAGACCCCAGCATAGATTCTTTCAATAATAAGACCACACATTTATCAGGTTTCTGGAAATATCAGGCAATGCGTGTATATATATATATATATATATATATATATATATATATATATATATATATATACGAAGAAATATAGTCTTAACGTGTGCTATATTTATGGGATAAAGTGCTCAATATCAGAGATAGAGCGTGTGTAAATATAAAAGTGAACATAGAAGTCAACACTTAGAGGCGACAGTCTATTTCATGCTAGATGCAATCGTCAGGCCACAATATTTATTACTGTATATGTACAGTAAATACGGCACAAGGCCAAAAGGGGGATTGGGGAAAAGGAAGGTCATCACTGGTCTTAATCTTAAACTTAGCTAGTCCCGAGCACTGACCCAAACATACAAAACAATATTCCTTTCACCAAAACGCCACATTTAAACTTACCTTTCATGCTACATCCACCAAAATACCTCATGGTCTCTATGAAAGTCCTAAATAACCCCATATGTACAATAAAGTCTGTGGGGGGCGGGAGTAAAAATTTTATACAATAAATAATCCCCAATGAGTATATACAATATGACTAAAATATATATGTACAAGAAACGAAACAAAATGTATGTTAGTAATAAAAACCCCCCACAAATCCTAAATGTGACAGTAAAATCAATTGACTGGGCGAAATCGACACGGGACTATAACAGAACAAACATTTATCCATCCCAACCACTCACACAAACATGCACTGATTCAGACTCAACCATACGAAAAAGCTCACACTCGAAACGAAAGGCGTCCCGTATCCTCCAGAGAACTGAAATCACTGAGCACCTAAAGAGGGGAGGGAAGGGGAGTTAAACTAAAGGAAAAGAAAAGGGGGGCAGAAAAAAAAGGGGGGCCAATGAGCAAACACACTCTAGCTAAGTTTTACAGAAATTAAAAAACTAAAATACAAATACAAAAACCCTAAACTATCCTAAATCCAGGGATGGGTTGTTCAAGTTCAACCCAGGCAAACAAAATCCTGATGCCTAACCAGCATCAAAATGCCACTCAAGGTCAGCCCCTTTCACACGGCACAAACGCGCAAGACTCACCCACCTTTCGCCAAATTCTGATGATGTGAGCCGCCGCCTTTCCGTCCTAATCTTGACTTTAAGCTGATGCCTAAAGAACAAGATCAGTTCGGAAGAAGCAAACTTCTCGCCACCATAGAATTCCTTCTGACGCGTCGTCCAAATCACGACTCTCATAACGCCTAGTAAGCAACAGCACACATAATGCTCAGCCCTCGACATCTGAGGCACCACATTGCTACAGACAGAAACGACATCCAGGACAAAGGACTTTCTCCGCAGTACGCGAACCATGAGGCCTTCAACGAACTTGCACAACGGCACTACCACCGTGCACTGAAAGAAGGCGTGACCAATGGTCTCGACTTCCCCAACGCAGCGGCGGCAGTCTGGAGAATTCTCCAAGCCCGCTGAACAAAGTCTTTTGCCGACCCAGAGGGCTCTACGAATCACCCGCCAGGTGAGTGATGCCTCATCGTTAGTGAGGCATTTCAACCCTGGCGCCCAAGGCCATATTGAGCGAGCCTGCTGCTTCGTAAGACCGAGCTCGCTAATCAGAGCATCTTGAACGGACCCCCGAACTAACACCTGATACAATGCCCTACGAGACAACGCCTGGACGTTGGAGAGGCCTTCCGACGCCCGTAAGAGGCATTTCAGAGCGCGACGACATTCGTGATAGAAGGAGCTTTCGGCTCGGGGTCTACGGCGGGCCTCCCCCTCGCACGAGTGCACACTTCTTAGGGACGGGAAATTTTTCCGGGCGTCTTCCTTCCATAAGGCTCCCACCTCGTCCGGTTCGCGACACAATCGGTCTAGGAATGCAATGCGAAGCATATGTTGACGAATCTCAATGCTTGGCATACCCAGACCGCCCTCAGCGGTATGAAGGCAACAGATCTCCCGAGATACCATAGGGGCCTTGCCTCCCCACAAGAAGGAGAACAAGAGCCTTACTAATAAAATTAGTGGGGCAAACGGAAGTGGAAGTACAGAGAGTCGGTACACGAGGATTGGATATATGTGTGAAACACATACTCCGCCCTTCCCTTCAGGGAAAGCCTCCTCCGAGACCACAGATTAACCGCGCTCTCGGCCTTCTCTCGTACCTCCGACCAATTCATTTCCAACTGGAGATCCGGACCGAACCAGACGCCGAGAATCTTGATCGGCCCATCCGTCCAGAGGAAAGGTCCGGGAAGAGAAACTCCCTTCCACGCACCCAACCGCAAGCCAACAGACTTATCACGGTTGATCTTGGCCCCTGTCACCATCTCATAACCACTGACCTCTTTGCTGACTTCGTCAATCTCGGCTCTGCTCGACACAAGAACCGAAACGTCGTCAGCATAGGCAGAATACCTTGCTGAGGTGGTAGCCCCAGGCAGAGATATTCCACGCAGGACCGGATTCGCCTTTAACTTGCGAAGGAAAGGTTCCAACGCAAGAACGTAAAGCAAAGGCGAGAGCGGACAACCCTGACGAATAGAGCGAGACAATACGAAAGGCTTCGATCTTACTCCATTCACTTCCACCAGCGCACCGGGGGTCGCATACAAGAGTCGGATCCAGGAGCGAAAGTCGGCTCCGAAACCGGCCGACGAAAGGACAGCCTCCAGAAAACGATGATCAACCCTATCGAAGGCCTTGGACTGATCTAAATTGATCAGCGCGGCTTCACCGTCGACTTGTTCTGAGATCAAGCGTACCATATGCAGGTTATCCTGAATAGTCCTGCCCTTCACAGCACAAGTCTGCTCGGGGCCAATCAGACTAGACAGGACAAGCTGCAAACGGTTGGCTAAGATCTTCGCCAAAATCTTCAACTCAGCGTTTAGCATCGTTAAAGGGCGAAAGTTCCCTAACCCATCCCCACCGTTCTTGTCCTTACGCAGCAACTTGATCACACCCCTGGTGAAGCGTTGAGGTATAGACCCCTGCTTCATCCAGTGGTTGAAAATCAGTTCCAGCAAAGGAACAAAAACGGGCGACAGCCTCAAGTACACTTCGTAGGGCAGACCATCGAGTCCCGGAGACTTATCCAGGCCAACCTGCTTCAGCGCTTCCCAGATCTCAGACTCTGTTATGGGACCCTCGCACCCAGCCGCTTCAGCTGCCTCGAGGCAGGGAAAGTCGGCTAAATAGGAGTCGAACTGAGCCGAGCTCAGACCGGGCTCCCTGGTGAAAAGATCCTGAAAATAATCTCGAAAGACCTCACATATGCCCGCGTTTGTAGTCACGGTCCGATTATCCGGTAATGTGACGCACGCGATATGTCGCCGAGACGCACTCCTACTCTCCTCTGCACGCAATTCAGCGGCCATATTCGTCGCCTCAGAGGACATTCTTTTTAACCTAGCCCTAACTACCAGAGCTTGATCCTTCTTGATAAGCAAGGAGGCCAACTCTGCCTTAGCTAAGGCTACATCCCCACTAACACGGGATTTCACGGCCCGATCGACTTTTTCTTCTAAAGCAGTTTGCGCCGCTAATCTATCTCGATTGAGTCGACGACTAAAATCGGCAGCAAACGTTCTAATTTTGGATTTAAGGTTACCCCACCAGGCGTTCCCAAAAACCGCTCCCGACAATTCCCGTTGTATCATTAGTAACAGCTGGTCCCGAAATCCCTGTTCACCAAACAGTGAACAGTTGAATTTCCAGTAACCAGCCAACCTAACCTTAGGCTTATCTAAGTTTACACGGACCCGGACAAGCCTATGATCCGAATAAACTATATAATGGAAACTTGGACACCCTAAGAGCCCTACATCGACTCTCTTAACTAGGACTCGATCGAGGTAGCTCGCAAGCGTCCCAGGATCCGAGTTGCCACTATTAGTCCAAGTCCAAGCTATATCCCGAGGATGCTCATTTCGGTACTTATCGACGAGATCGAACCCGTCGATGAAGCCCCGAAATGGTTTCACATCAGGATTGTTAGTAGCCCGTTTTTTTCCTATACGATCTATATCGGGATCAAGGACGGCATTCCAATCACCCGCTAAAACTACCCGACGAGATGTCGTCAAAAACGGCTCGATCTGCCGAAACAGACCAGGACGCTCAGCATGGATAACGGGCGCATAAACGCCGATGAGACGTAAAGCCTTACCTTTTATGGTAACGTCCAGCACACAAAGCCTGCCCGCCGGATCTGCGAAAACAAGAGTACATACAGCGTCTAAAGACCTGCTCACTAGCCAAGAGACACCCCTCGAACGACCATCAAAACATGCTGAATAAAGGGCGAACCCCCCAGACAGCACATCCTCACGATCATGAGAAGAAAACCGGGTCTCTTGCACACAACAGATATTCACCCCGAGGCGCTGAAGGTCGCGAGAGAGCCTCGCCCTGCGAGACTCCAACCTCAGGCCCCGGACATTTAAAGTAGCTAACCAGAGAGCCATATTGAATGCTGATTAGGGTTGCTTATCTGCGTTGAACATGGCTGGGGTTAGGATACCGACAGCCTCTCCCATAGACCCATGGCCCATCTCATTCTTGATGGTACCGTCTTCGGAGATTCCGCCGATATCCCACGGGAAAGTCAATTTTAGTGCTCTATAAAGGGAGGGGTGAACAAAAACCGGGACCCTCCCTGCACAAAACTGCTTCATCTTTTTCAATTTATCATTTTGGACTATGGCGATTGGCGGGGACAAGCTGAACGATGAAATCGCTTCATCCACCATAGCCCAAACTGATTTCGCTCCCGGCTCTGATCTAATTACAGTTAATACCCTTTGGGCATTAGGGAAGTTTCCGGGATCTTCAATGTCTTTGTCCCCAAATTTTTTTACGGATAAGAGGAATTTTAGGCTCTTTATCCTATTCCCGTAATCCCTCGCTTTTTCAGCTTGTAGGGGAGATATTTTGCATATCTCTATGCCTGGGTTGAAGATGTGCTTCGGTCTCTTTTTTTTATCCGCACCATCTTGTGTAGGGCTTCTGGGCCTTTTGGTTACTGTTGTGGGTAATTTTTTTGAGGGTGAAGGACTGGGAGTGTGGCGAGGAGTACTGGGATGTCTAAAAGGACTGGGGTCTCTACTGAGAGGGATTTGGGACTGGGCACGAGAAGTGGAAGGGGTGGCTGGAGAAGGCTTCACTCTGGAGAGAGGGGTTGACGGACATGGAGTGGGAGGAATAGGTTTGGAAGATGTGGAGCGAGTGGCCATCTTTTTAGGGGGAGACTTGACTGGAGAAGAGGGTTGAGGAGACTGCAAGGGGGATTTCTTTTCCGGGGATTTTTTTTGTTTTCTCTGGACGTCTATTAGTTTTTTAAGTTCTTTCAGTTTGACGGTTTTTTCGTAAGACGGTTCATATTTTTTCATATGCTCTTCAGATGTTAAAGAGGTCGGGGCGTCGCCCATGCTGTTGCTAGAGGGAGTGGGACTGTGTGTGTCTTTAGTCCCCGAGGCTTCAGGGGACTGAGGACCCGCTGGCTGACGCTTCCCTCTGACCCTGCCAACTACCTGCCATTCCCCTTCTTCCCCCTTCTTAGCCGCAGAAGCGGTGGAAGAGGGCTCTTCGGGGGATGGGGGCTTGGATGGTGACCCAACCGGGGGAACAACCTCTCCGGTCCCGGCAGCTGGCATGCCCATTACAGGCGCGGCGGATTTTGCAGACTCGGTCAGAGGGGGAGTTTGGTCTTTAGTGACCTGAGTCCCAGAGGCCTTCTTCTCTGGGCAGGAAGAGGAGAGATGACCAGTCACTCCACACTTCCAGCAGGCTGGTTTACGACCGGTCACGATGACCGGCAGCTTCAAGTCACTAACGTCAATCCAGTTGGGGACGGAGCTGAAGGCCTTACGATCGAGCATCATATCAAAGCTCCATCCCCCAGTCAGGCTATCACAGGAAGCGGCCAATATCTCCCCGTATTGGTCCAGGAAAGCCGCGAGGTGTTCCCCGATAACCTGAGGAGGGACCTCGTATACTGCCACACTGGTCCTTCGCCGACCCTCATACTCGGTTCGGAGGATGAGATCCTTTGTGATCAACTCCCTCCGGGTGGCTCTTACGCAGTCTTCTGCAGTGGGCAGCAGTACGTCCCACATGAAAAAACCCTTTCCCTTGACAATTCTTAGGGGTTTGAACCCCAGGGACTCCAGTGCTTTAAACACTGTGTCTTTAGTCGAACGACAAATTTTGCGCGAACGCTTGTCGACGACAAAGACAGACACTATTCTTTTCTCG
Organism: Acanthosepion esculentum; assembly: GCA_964036315.1. Classification (NCBI taxonomy): domain Eukaryota; kingdom Metazoa; phylum Mollusca; class Cephalopoda; order Sepiida; family Sepiidae; genus Acanthosepion; species Acanthosepion esculentum. Next base: position 21,372,157 of record OZ038511.1, on the reverse strand, counting down.
ACTCTCTTCAGTTCCACTGGATCCTCCAAGAGCCCGTCTTTCACCACGAGGTGAGCGTAACTCTTGGCACGCTCCAGGAACTCCGCGATGTCGATTATACAATTCGGAGGGGACTTCCAACAAGAGGGCGAATCCCCGACCTCGGTGTTAACTTTTGGCTTGTCTGGGTTTTTATTTGTTTCTTTTTCCAGGATTTCTTTTTCTATCCTGGCTTTGGCAGCCTTTTTAAGGGTGTCTACTATCTCCTCATTTGTAGGGGTCCTTGGGAGTGCAGGATATTCCTCAGGATTATCTTTATCTGGGGGGTCTTTTTTTGGGTTGAATAAATGCTTCCTCACCGATTTTCGGATGGAAGCAAGGGTCGCTGTCTTTTTTTTAGTAATAAGGTAAGAAGGGGCTTTTTTTTCCTTCTTCTCCATGGTGGAGAAAAAAAAAGGGGGGTCAGGAGTGAAGGAATGGGGAAGGGATATTCAATAAATTTCGCCTAAAGGCGAAAACAAAAACAAAAAAAATATAACGCCAAAAGGCGGGGAAAAAAATAAAAAGGGGAAAATGGACGATAAAAAAACGTTCAAAGTAAAAGTGGACACAAACCTAATATAAATAAAAACCCTAGCCGAAGCTAGTTAAAAAAATAAAGTTGGCCGACTCTAAGCAGCGAGTCAAACCAGTAATAACAGAAAATTAACGGCTAAATTTAACAGTACAACAATTACAAATATAAAACAAAAAACACGTAAAACTTAAACACAAATATCGCCTAAAGGCCTAACAATTAACAAAACACGAAAAGGACAATTAAATAATAAAATAAAACGTTCAAACAAGGTAACCAAAGAAAATATTCAACTTCGACAAAAAATCAAAATGGCCGACACTAGACGAAAACAATAACAAAAGAAAATACGGAACTTTGGCAAGAACCAAAGCTAGCAACAAAAATTCAAAATGGCCGACCCAAAACAAACAAGTCGAACCAATAAAGAAAATAAACAAATAAATTAGACAATACAACGATTACAAAACGATTTTAGTACAAACAAATTTATTAAACGAAAAACACGTAAAACGTAGAGTTAGGACAGAAACAAGAAATTAAAATTAATTAACGCGAAACACGGACAAGGGTAACACTATATATAAAACGAAGCTAGAAATTAACGGTAAATGAAAATTCTAAGGAAGGCTAAAAAAGCGTGGAAATTAAAACGGGGTAGAAACAAAAATTAACGGGGGAAGGGAATTAAAACGAGAAACTAGAATAGGGGATAAAATGAAAAACAAAGAATTAACGGGGGTAAAAAGAAAAACTAAAACAAAAAATTAAAGGGGGAAAAAAAACTGAAAATAAAAATGGATAAGAACTAAAAGAGGGGGGTAAAAATAAAAAAATGGATAGAAGAAAAAATCAAAAGGACTTTTTTTTTTTTTTTTTTTTTTTTCTTTTTTTTTTTCAAAACAGTTGCAACAGAAAATAAATAAAATAACAAACTTTAACCAAAATACAGTTCACTCAGAGATTCAGGCAACAAGGCAGTCGTGCAGCGGTCTGAAAAATGGAACACAAAATGACAAGGCGGACAAAACGCAATCGTCAGGCCACGAATGCTATATATATATATGATGGACTCTCCCGTCGAACTCGACGTATGAGGGTAAGACAGATCAGTTCCCAGAAACTGAAAGCCGGACACCCACACAGGATTTGATTATAGTGGTGAAGGCTTTGTGTAGGGCCATCCACACTTTTTGGAGGGGCAAATACAGGGACCTGGTGCAACGAATGCCACAAGGTCCCCAAACGACCCTCCGCAGGTTTTGAATTCAGAGTTGTCCTTCTCCTAGACCTGTTGCCGTCCAAGGCTATAGAACCCAGTCTGTCCTGCTATTTACCCATAGTTGGAGGGAGAAGAAGAGGATTCACACCTTTCCCAAGAGTTTTAGCACGTAAGTATATATATATATATATATACATATATATATATATATATATATATATGTGTGTGTGTGTGTGTGTGTGTGTGTGTGTGTGTGTGTGTGTGTGTGTGTGTGTGTGTGATTTATATATGATTGGATAAATAATAATTAGGAAACGAAAAGGTTCAGGACTCTAAAAATTCTAAGGAACAGGTATGTCAATACTTAGCTTATTTAAATATATTATAACAAAAAACTAGAATTGCCTAACAATGAAAATCAACAAGACATTAAAAAGAAAGACGTAACAACAGAGAACTTACCATCGAATTCAGGCATGGACATGAAATTAATGAAACTCTGTCTTTCCTTAATATTCTCTTAATGAGAAATAAAAGCAAATTCGATTTTACTATTTACCGAAAACCCACGAACAGGATTGATTTAATCAATTGCTTTTGCCACTACAACCTAAAGATAAAATCAAACCAGTTTACCTAGATGAAGAAAAGAAATTTATCGGGGAAACATTTAAACTTCTTCACTACCCTCATCATTTCATCCTCAACGCTAAAAAGCGATCTTAAAACATCCACAATTACAAAAATGTAGCTACCTCCGACGAAAGCAAAGAGACTACCGTTTACAAAACCTTTAAAAAAATCATTATCCTACCTTCCAACATTCTGGCTACAAAATTTGAAAACCAACTAGATATCACCAACACTAAGATCATTAACACCACTCCCAAGACAATAAAACATTTAGTTAGCTATAAATACAAACCAAGCAAGTATAAAATGTCTGCAATGCCCAAAATGCTATATTGGTGAAACGTCAAGACCCTTCATCTACGAACATAAATGAGACTTACTTTGGGACAAACCTTTACATTCGTTACTTACACACAGAAATACGATAGGCCATTACATAGATTTCACTAACGCAACCATGTTAAGAAAAGAACACAATTTATTACGTAGAAAATACTTATAAGAAATCCTGATAAATATATTACAATCAATAAACACACTTTATTATACCAACAACTTCATACTTAAAGAGTCGAAGATTATTTGAACTGCTACCATAATACGTGTCACCTATTTTTCTCTTCAGCAAAAAAACTTTCCTGCATCAACAAGACAGAAATAAAAATGTTTACTACATACACAAACACGCAAGAATAGACAAATTATCAACCGATTCTCGCATAGAATCATGATACACAGAGACACATGATTTATTCCCACGAACAAGACAACGTCCTGGGTATGACAATAAACTACATCCAAGTCCTGGGTATGACGATAAACTACATCCGCGTCCTGGGTATGACGATAAGCAACATCCCCGTCTTGGGTATGACGATAAACTACATCCGCGTCCTGGGTATGACGATAAACTACATTTGCGTCCTGGGTATGACGATAAACTACATCCGCGTCCTGGGTATGACGATAAACTACATCCGCGTCCTTGGTATGACGATAAACTACATCCGCGTCCTGGGTATGAAGATAAACTGCGTCCAACAGGAAGACCTCTGATCAGGAGGTTTTGACGAACGTGAAACCACCTCTTAATTGCTGGCGTTCCCAGGTCCACCCTGACTCGGAGTGGTAGCACCTGTTAGGGTCCCAGCTATGGGCAAATAGTTGACACCCAAACTTGTGTAAAAATAGGTTTTAATATCAGAAATACTTTGTAATAAAAAAAAAAATATTACCAGCAATAATTTTTGAAGGAAAAATTATTATCAGCAATACTTAAAAAAACAGTACTAGCAATGCAAACAGCTATACATTCTTTGAAAAAAATATTACCAGCTATAGATTTCTTCAAGGAAAAATATTCCCGGAAATTGATTTTTGAAGAAAAACATATTACCAGCAATAAAAACTTTGTCGGCATTAAATAACCCATTGAGTTTGATATACCGCAAAACAAAACAAACCAAACCAATATATGCTGAGATAGATAGATAGATAGATAGATAGATAGATAGATAGATAAAAATTATTATCAGCAATAAAAATCTTGTCGGCATTAAATAACCCATTGAGGTTGATATACCGTAAAACAAACTAAACCAAGCCAAACGAACAAGACAATAAACGTCAGACATACGTAATCCATGAAAAGCAAGCAACACTAAAATAAAAATAGGCGAATACTTTATTTCTTCTACCATATTGTCATATGTTTGTTTTTGATTTTTTCGACTACAACAAATAGTAAGGTCAATTGAATCTCAGAGCCTCGGACTCAACATGAAGGGCAATATCAAGTACCCTGAGGAAGTACTGCTGCCCTGGGTCAAAAAGATGCTGGAAGTACATATGTATGAAAAACAGGATTCTGCACCATGTCACATAAGCAGGAGAACGCAGTCATGGCTGTCAGACAATTTCTGCGACCACATCACTCCATACCATTAAACATCTATCAACCCCCTTGATTATTATGAGTGGGGCGCAGTTGAGCGAGACACCAACAAACTCATTGTAACGCCAAACATTAAGTGAAAGCAAGTATTATCGTAGCATTCACCAACTGAAACAAAAGGCCGCCCAGAAGAGATTCAGGAGTCCATGGTTGAAACCAATAGCTATTTTACTGAATAAATTTACTCTTTATTATTTCAAGATATATCTGTTAAAATGAGATGTCAGCGTTATTTTCATTATTGCATAATTTAGACGATTATTTATCCATCGCACCCTATATACAGGGTGTCCATAAAGTTCGTGTGCGCTTTAAAAAAATTATAACTTTACTTCTATTTGCGATAGAAATAATTTGTAAAAAGGATTAGAAAGAAGTAAATCTATATTTTTTAAGGTTTTACTGTAATTTTATTTAAGTCTCCACATGTCCTCCATCTTTAGCAATAGAAAGGGTAATACGATTTTGCAGTTCACGGAAAACATTTGCCAACTGATTTACAGTAATGCCTGTTATTTTAGCTATACTTAAAACTAGGTACATTAAACTTTATAACATTTTTTACAGATTATTTCTATCGCAAATACAAATAAAGTTATATTTTTTTTAAGTGCACACGAACTTTATGGACACCCTGTATATATATATATATATATATATATATATATATATATATATATATATATATATATATATATATATATATATATAGTTAAGTGACGAAAAATTTGGTAATCCGTATAGATAGTCCCAAGGAGGATGAAATCCTGAGAGCTCAATTCAGAGCAAATAATTTAAAGAAAAACAGACCATGTAATAATTTATTTCACTAGAGCCCTTTAAAAGGACGCTGAATCATCAGTCTACACTTCCTTATTACATGGAGCCTTAAAGTGGTCTGTTTTCTTTAAATTATATATATATATATATATATATATATATATATATATACACATATGTGTGTGTGTGTGTGTGTGTGTGTGTGTGTGTGTGTGTGTGTGTGTGTGTGTGTGTGTGTGTGTGTGTGTGTTTCCTATCCTCTGGATTAAGTCAACAGATTGTTTAATGCGTGTTGGCTTGATGGTGCCTGGGAACGTCCTTCGTATTTTTCCAATTGCTTTAGCTAATGTGTGTGGTACACTGTTGATTCTGGATGCAATGTATCCGATGTATATGTTGGGTTTGTGAGTTTTGGTGGAGTAAAGTGGTATTCTCTTAGTTTATTCCGGGACTTGTTTTATATTCTTTAACAGATTTTTTTTAATTGTTCTGTGGAAATTTTATGGTGTCAATATTTACTTTTTATTCATTGGTGTTTATGTAAGAGTTATCGTCCTTGAAATGCGATTAAAATTTTTCATTGTAGACGTTAGTATATATCATGTCGATTCCGTCACCTTTATCGGATGGAGTTAAGATTATGTTTTTATTCCTGGGTAAGTTTTTTTAATGCTAATAGCTGTCTCCTGGGTAGTATTGTTTCTTTTGGCATTTGTAGAGTGGCTGTTGAGATACCTTGTATGCAACCATTTTCAAATTCTGTCTGGTCTAATCTATGGTTTTTGATAAAGATGGCAAGTGTGTCATCTTTTCTTACTCCGGATGTGAATTTTAAGCCGAACCTTAAAGCGTTCATCTCAGCTATAGAAATTTTAATGTTAGATTAGGTTTGGTTTGGTTTTGTTTGTTTTATCTTACGGCATATCAACCTCATTGTGTTATTTAATGCCGACAAGATTTTTTATTGCTAGTAATATTTTTTTTTCAAAAAATGTATTGCTGGTAATATTTTTCCTTCAAAAATATATTGCTGGTAATAATGTATCGATGGTAATAATTTTTTCTTCAAACATTTATTGCTGGAATTAAAACATATTCATAGTGTTTTGACCCCAGTTTGGGGGTTAAATATTTGCCCATAGTTTGGTACCATAACAGGTGCTACCACTCGGGGTCAGGGTGAACCTGGGAACACCAACAATTAAGAGGTGGTTCCACGCTTCTCAAAACATCCTGAGCAGAGGCCTTGCTGTTGGACGTAGTTTATACCCAGGACGCGGATGTTGTTTATCGTCTTACCAAGGATGTCTCATTTGGGGGTGGGGCAGTTACCCCACTGCAAATGTACAGTCGGCGTATTCTGAAACCCCAACCGACAAAGTGGTCTAGATTCGGCTTACCGATCTCTCTCCATCGACTTTGGATGTAAAGGTTGTTAGGCTTTTGTTTCAGGTGATTTCTTTGTTGTTTATGTATGAAAACGTTTGTCGCAGGGTTTAGACTCTGGAGTTGGAAAGGATATTTTCACTACGTCTTGTAAATTCGTGGGATTTGAGTCCTTCTGCGCATGTAAGTATCTCCAAACATCAAACAATCATTTTTCAAATGTCATTTTAAAAACAAATCCCTTTTTATTTTAAATAATAGAAATATGTTTTCCATCTAAAATATTTCTTAATACTTATAATCGATTAAAAAAAACGCAAAACAGTTTTTAAAAGAGCATATAAAAAAATGTCGTTAAGAAATCTTTAATATCTTGAGAAATATAATTCATCCTTCAGTGCATAAGTTCTCAGGCCTTCCATATTTTTGTAAAGGGATGTTTCAGTGAGCTCACGTCGATACCGAATGTGACAAAACTGATAAAGATCGACACAACGTTTTCATTCCTTAAGCTATTTTTGCCATGTATCTAACAAATACAAGGCTGACACTTTTATAGTTTGAACCCACATGCCGCGTACACATGCTCGAAACATCCTCATTTCTGTTGACCATTTTCACCATAGTCTATGAATATAGAATACAACACAGTACGTAATCTGTTCAATGAAACAACGTTAAAGATTAACACTCAAAAGTCAGACACTCTACTGAATCTGACTATATCGCCAATACCAGCAGCAGCTGTTCCGTAATTCTTCAGTCTTCGATATCAAAGGCTGGCTGCACATATTCGGGAAAAACATGGTCGCCTTTATACACGTCGAATTGAATATTTTGAGCCTTCTGATTGGTTAACTATGAAATGAGTCAGCTCATTTTGGCTGGCTCACTAGTATACCAGGGTACCCAAAAACTCCAACAATTTCCTCCCTATTCATTTGCTAAGAAGGATGTCCACTCAGAGGAAATTTTAAAATTCAGAGACGGATATGCAATGTGATACGTCCTGGTCTGGCATCTCGTCTATAGCGACTCTCTCACAGATGTGATGTGGCGTCCCTCTATGTTTTCAACAAGTATTTTCATAGTAAGTGCTCTGACGAGCTACTTTCACTGGTTTTCAAAATCTATGAATTTAAGCGTGCTACAAGTTTGGCATCTCGGTCCCACCATTTCACTGTCGAAATGGCTAAATGTAGCCGACTCCAACAACTTCTTATCTCGCACTTCCCGTCAGTGGAACTCCCTTCCTCTTACTTGATTCCCTGATAGTTACAATCTTCATATATTCAAATGTAATGTCAATCGACATCTTCAGATGCATTGATCCCGATCCCCGTCTTTCTCTATATCCTTTCCTCAAACAACCGCCTTTATTCTTGCTCTCACTCTCTGTAAATCCCAGGTGTGATAGTGGCACTACCGCCTTGCTTGAAGAGAAATGCTTATAAAAACATGCTACTTTATGGAACTGACTCCCATATCCATAACTAGAATGTTTATTTATATCCTACATATCCTCATAATCTGCACCTAACGTCTTTTGTGAAACAACCAAATTCGGTAACTTGGACTGGAGCTTAAGCCGTGTATTGGTTGAACATTTATTAAAAATATCTTAGCGACATTATTTATATTATTCGGACTATTGTCCTCATCTTTGGCGCCATATTTATTACAACGATTCGGCCGTTGTACGCTCCGGCCTTCTTCAGGTGGTTGGAATGTCGAACTGAACCCTTTATTTCGCTCACTGGGGTAGACTGTTCTAGTTCCACATGCCATGTTTAATGGATGCCAGTTATCAGTTATCTCCTGTTAATTTTTCCCTCTGAAAGTTCTACACTGCCTTAACCGAGTATTGAACTCACACACTTTGGTTGAGATCATAGACAAGGAACACCATTGGAAAATTCGTAAACTTAAGGAATCAGCACATATGCTAGATCACAAAAATGTCCTGAGCCGACCAAGCATAGAAATGAATACAATATTGGAACCAGTAATAAGCAGTGCCAGCGAAAAGCGATAATAAAAACAAAAGTTGCAATATGAGCTCTGGTAAAAATGATTGCTGAAGACATTAGGTTTATAATATCCAGAAATTTATACACAGATGTCCTCAAGGACACATGGTACAGTGGATAAAGGCGTTGGTTAGATCCAGTGACAGGACCCAAGGCAGTGGAGAACTTTCAGAGGGAAATTAACAGGAGATAACTGATAACTGTCGTGGAACTAGAACTCATCTCAGAAATATAGACAGATACTGAAAAGCCGAAACGTTTTAATAAATATGGCTACAAAGATGAGGGCAATAGTCCGAATAATGTAAATAGTGTACATAATACCTCATCTCAGAAATATAGACAGATACTGAAGGGCCGAAACGTTGTAATAAATATGGCGACAAAGATGAGGACAATAGTCCGAATAATGTAAATAGTGTACACAATACATCATCTCAGAAATATAGACAGATACTGAAGGGCGGATACGTTGTAATAAATATGGCGACAAATATGAGGACAATAGTCCGAATAATGTAAATAATATACATAATACCTCATCTCAGAAATATAGACAGATACGGAAAGGTCGAAACGTTGTAATAAATATGGTGACAAATATGAGGACAATAGACCGAATAATGTAAATAATGTACATAATACCTCATCTCAGAAATATAGACAGATACTGAAGGGCCGAAACGTTGTAATAAATATGGCGACAAAGATGAGGACAATAGTCCGAATAATGTAAATAATATACATAATACCTCATCTCAGAAATATAGACAGATACGGAAAGGTCGAAACGTTGTAATAAATATGGTGACAAATATGAGGACAATAGACCGAATAATGTAAATAATGTACATAATACCTCATCTCAGAAATATAGACAGATACTGAAGGGCCGAAACGCTGTAATAAATATGGCGACAAAGATGAGGACAATAGTCCGAATAATGTAAATAATGTACATAATACCTCATCTCAGAAATATAGACAGATATCTTAGAGAATTAAGATTTTGGCTGGTTTGTGAATGTGGCAAAATTAATTGAGGGATCAATCCCATATAAGTGAGAAGTCCTAAACAATAAACAAAACGAGATACGCCTAAATATAACCAGTAGAATGAGAACAACCTACCCAGTAAATAAATAAAGTGTTCAATTCGAAATTCTACGTAGGTTACAAAGACCGACAAACAACTGACAAATGCCGGAGGGGACAACTGCCGAAGTTTTATGATAATGAAGACGAGGACAATGGTCCGACTGCAATAGCTGTTTTTATATATTTTTTATATGATGTACAGCCCATACAAGGTTCGAGGGCCACACACCTTTTGCAGATATGTGCGGAAGATAATGGTTAACTCTAGACTTGAACAGGTTAAGATTGTAGTAATCGGGGAGACGGTTCCACAAGGGGGCGAATTGTGGAAAGAAGCGTCGCGAGTTGAACTTCTAATTGAAGGATTACGAATGGAATGAGAATGGTTCGCTACAAGGTGCTTAGCATTGCGGGTCCTAGTTGCGAAAGCCAGAACTAGTGGAACTAAGGTGTTTAGTTCATCTGAACAACGTTCCAGAGAAATGGGGAGAGTGCAGCGACAGGCTTACAACAATTTGTCTGTAAGAAATGGATTGTAGGATGGAAAATATTTCGTCACTCACAAGGAAGAGAAGACTGGGTACTACTTGCCCCTATATGGCTGCTCTAGCCAATTTGCAGCCTGATCTGGCTCCCGTAAAGGTAGATGATAGCAGGAAGAATTGGGTACTCTCGAGAATAGAAATCGACGACTGGGTAGCTTCTGCCCATATATGACAGCAGTACTCTATTTTCGACCTGATCTGGCTCTTGTAATGGTAGAAGATAGCAGGAAGATTCGGGTACTCTCGAGAATAGAAATCGACGACTGGGTAGCTTCTGCCCATATATGACAGCAGTACTCTATTTTCGACCTGATCTGGCTCTTGTAATGGTAGAAGATAGCAGGAAGATTCGGGTACTCTCGAGAATAGAAATCGACGACTGGGTAGCTTCTGCTCATATATGACAGCAGTACTCTATTTTCGACCTGATCTGGCTCTTGTAATGGTAGAAGATAGCAGGAAGATTCGGGTACTCTCGAGAATAGAAATCGACGACTGGGTAGCTTCTGTCCATATATGACAGCAGTACTCTATTTTCGACCTGATCTGGCTCTTGTAATGGTAGAAGATAGCAGGAAGATTCGGGTACTCTCGAGAATAGAAATCGACGACTGGGTAGCTTCTGCCCATATATGACAGCAGTACTCTATTTTCGACCTGATCTGGCTCTTGTAATGGTAGAAGATAGCAGGAAGATTCGGGTACTCTCGAGAATAGAAATCGACGACTGGGTAGCTTCTGCCCATATATGACAGCAGTACTCTATTTTCGACCTGATCTGGCTCTTGTAATGGTAGAAGATAGCAGGAAGATTCGGGTACTCTCGAGAATAGAAATCGAAGACTGGGTAGCTTCTGCCCATATATGACAACAGTACTCTACTTTCGACCTGATCTGGCTCCTGTAATGGTAGAAGTTAGCAGGAAGAGTCAGGTACTCTCGAGAATAGAAATCGAAGACTGGGTAGCTTCTGCCCATATATGACAACAGTACTCTATTTTCGACCTGATCTGGCTCCTGTAATGGTAGAAGTTAGCAGGAAGAGTCAGGTACTCTCGAGAATAGAAATCGAAGACTGGGTAGCTTCTGCCCATATATGACAGCAGTACTCTATTTTCGACCTGATCTGGCTCCTGTAATGGTAGAAGTTAGCAGGAAGAGTCAGGTACTTATAGAAATCGAATACTAGTTAGCTTCTGCCTCTGGCAACGTTAAAAGATAATAGGAGGATTTAGTCAATTTAATAGTTATGAAAAGTGAATTTTATTTTACTTTATGTTGGGTTATTCGTCTTTGCTTTTTATCCGCTTCTATGAGAGGGAAAAGCGTGAGAAAGAGGGCTTCCGAGGCGGGAAAATATCTTAATAGAGGATTTTAAGTGAAAGTCACTGATTAAAAATAATGTAATAAATTAAGCAAACGTCCACCATTATTAAAATGATCGTCTTGCCTTCGTTATAAATTTAAGCTATAGATTCCGGTGACAATATAATATCTGACACTAATGTTAGTTTCTTGTCGATGCTCACTAATACTGTCACTACTGCTTCAACTGCAATCCGCGTTGACACCCATTTTTACTCTTAACGGAATTAATGTCGCAATTATTCGGTTGACTAGACAACCATTTGCAGCTTGCAGGGTCTAAAATATCTTGCTAAACTTGATGCATTCGATTAGAGGCCAACTGTAAAAAATCAATAAATAAATAAAGGAAAGATTGTCAATACTAACAAAAGAAAGTCAAAAAATTAAAAAAGATAGTTAATAGAAATAAAAAAAAATATTTGAATCGATATTGTTCTCATTATCTCGGCTAAAAGCCTATTTTATGAGATCCGAAACCATTCATTTATGGAGAGTTAAATATTATTATTATTATTATTATTATTATTAGTTGTTGTTGTTGTTGTGTATGTTATGTTTCCTGCTTTGTATCCTATAGAGCCGGATCCAGACGAGGCCCTGTAGGAGAACTCTCGTTTAACTAAAAGCACTTTACTTAGTATATGAGATGTTCATAGTAGGGCGATCTTCTGGACAACTTCTATGTTGATATTACTTGAGACACTGTTAGCAAAACTATTCATTCCTTTTCTCACGAGGCCCAGTGCTCTGATTACTATTGGTACAGTCTCAGTGTTCATTCCAAACATCATATTAATCTCGAACTCCAGGTCGTTGTATTTGTACAATTTCTCGATAAATTTCATGACGGTGTTTCTCTCAGATGATACTGCTATGTCGATAAGCATATACTTCCTGAATTTCTTGTCTTTTATGATATTATCAGATCTGTTGATTTTAATTCCCTGTCAGTTTGAATTGGCATCTCCAAGAGGATAGTTACATCGTTATTTTGGGTAACTGTGTATGGTGCCTACCATCGCTCAGTGGTTTCGATTTTGTGCTTCTTGCATATCTTTCATGCATATATATATATATATATATATATATATATATATATATATATATATATATATTTTAAGCTTATCACCCCAAGCAAGGCTGGAAGCCACTAGCACGCAAGGGGTTACAGAAGGTTTGGAAGAAGAGCAGATAGGAGTGGTAAAGGAGAGGATGTGGAGAAAGATAGTGGATCGATCAAGGCAAGGGGGGTTACAGAAGATTTGGAGCGAGAGCAGATAGGAATGAAAGGTGAAAGGATGTGGAGAAGGGAAGTGGATAGATCAAGGCAACTGGAGATGTCGATTGACGTTACACTTAAATAGTTGGAGATTGTATTTGGCAGGGAAACAGGAATAAGGAAGGGAGTTCCACAGGCGAGATGTGCGAGACATGAAGCTATTGGAGTAGAAGAGACGTCTACATCTAACAGTTTTAACGGTGAAGGTGTGGAAACGGGATGCCAGCTTCGTGTGACGTTTAAATTCATGAGGCCTGGGAACCAGCGAAAGCAGCTACTCGGAGCAATTATCGTGAAAGTATTTGTAAAAAAGACAGAGCGAGGCAACGTCGCGTCTGTGATGTCGCTACCTTGTTATGTCTGTAAGCATATTAATTTTTTGTTAGTTCCGGGCATCCTGCGATAATATGGTCGAAAAATCCTGCATTTCGGTTTGGTTTCATCCTTGATTATGTGACAGTGATAGAATCTGGGTGCGAGGTTTTGGTTCTGAGCTGTAATAATTAGGCCTTATGTCTCAGCTTTCAACCCAGTAATGCTCAGCCACTGATGTGTTTTTTGTTTGTCCACATCTACTTCTTTTGTTCTTTTTGGGTATTTGCCATGCAACGACTTCAGTATTATTATTATTATTATTATTATTATTATTATTATTATTGCTGTTGTTGTTGTTGCTGTTGTTCTTGTTACTGTTGTGCACTAATTCCCAACCGGCGGATTTACACTGTGGATTAAGTGACAGCAATTCCTTCCCTGACTGAATCACCTTTTTTAGTATTCTTTTTCTTCTATGTGCCGTGTCCCTTCAGGTCGTTGTAGATCATAGCTCTCCACAATTTCTCGTCTTCTGTTGATTTAAATAAATGTATAGGATACAGTTCAAATCGTGTCGGAGGACGAATATTTTCCATGAACATTTCTCGGACATTCAGGCCGGTAAATGTTGTTTAATACTGTTTATTATAAACAGAGGATTTACTTAAATACTTGTATCTATAAAAAGAATGTTAAACATAAAAATGTCTTAAAATATATATATATATATATATATATATATATATATATATATATATATATATATATATATATATATATATATATATATATGTGAAGTCTGTGCGTGTGTGTATGTGCGATATATATATATATATATATATATATATATATATATATATATATATATATCACATATGTATCACAGCTCATCAGTGTGGCTAGACGTCCGGTTGCCTCTGGCTAGAATCGAAAACCGGCTGAATTCGCGTCAATCGGAAATTTTACCCTGAAGCCGTTGGCGCACGGCAGAGAAGAAAGTGAATTTAAGCGTAATTATTTTTAGATAAACACACAGTGACTGAGAGAACTCGATTCGATTTACCGAAGAGTCTTGCATTATTAGCCGTAATAGTCACTGTTTACAAACCCACACATCCTCCCCAGAGAGCTCAACCGAAATAAAATATATATATATCGCACATACACACACACACAGCTTTTTTTTTTTTTTTCAGCTACGACCCTTCGCAACGTTAGCGTTGTTAGAATTTCGAGAACGTGTGGTCAGTTTGGAGAGAGGAAAATTTGATTACAGTAAAGTCGGCTAACGTTACATATCCGTCGGCGTCATATATCCAACAACCAAATCACCTTCGGAATGGACACGTGGAAAAAAACCCTGAAAAAATGAACATCAAAGGAACTTCCTCCCAGAATCGGTAACTAAACTGCTCTACGTAGTCTATTCGGAGAAAAATAGATTGCAATTTTAAAAATAAATACGAATATAAAATAAAACTAATTTTTTTAAAGCATTTTCTACCATTATTTTAAATATCTGTTGAAGCTACTGAAAGTTCTTATATATATATATATATATATATATATATATATATATATATATATATATATATATAATGAAATGGACAACGTCTGACAATTATTTTAAGACATTTTTATGTTGTATAGATACAAATATTTAAGTAAATGCTCTGTTTATAATAAACAGTATTAACAACATTTACCGGCCTGAATGTGCGGGAAATTTTCATAGAAAATATTCGACCTCCGACGAGAATCGAACCTGTATCATATAGCCTGACGTGCCTTAACTGATTGAGCCACAGAGGATCTTTCGATTTTACTGCTTTAAACTATCTATTCATAAATACGGTTAATAAGAGTAAAAGATGGTCACTTAACTGATTGATGTTACCTTCAGCATGACGACTCCAGAATTTCGTTGACGAATCTTTTTCGTCCACTCTTCGGGGGAAATTAGCAATTATTACGGCCTATCTTTTTTCTCGCTTTTTTTTCTTTTTTAAACATTTAAGATTGGTGAAATTTTTTTCTGTATTTTTTTTTTGTGTTCGTGTGTGTGTTTGTCGGCGTGCAGATGGGGGTGGGTATGGGGCTGAGATAATAGCCTCACGGGGGGATTTTTTACTCGTTAATTAAGATAAGAATTCAAATAATCTTAGTCAAGGAATAATCATTTCCACGACAGACATGTAGATTTAGAGAAATACGATTCCAGAAATGGTGGAAATTGATATTTTGCCGCCAACAATAAAGCAATAACAATAAATGCGAAACAGTATCGCATGAACACATTCATGGGCGAAAAGCAAGCGCATATATATACAACACACACACACACACACACACACACACACACTAACACACACAATAAATTATAAATACATGTCAATATTCATGCAATATTTACACATTTTGACGAGCCAAAAATGTATATTCTTAAAGATATTCTCCCGTCAGGCAAAGAAACACATTAACATATTCATAGTTAGATTTGAACAGACTGAAATAGATAGATAGATATATAGATAGAAAGAAAGAAAGAAAGAAAGAAAGAAAGAAAGAAAGAAAGAAAGAAAGAAAGAAAGAAAGTGTTTGTGTGTGTGTGAGAGAAAGAGATAGAGAGAGTGGAGGGAGAGATAAGGAGAGATAGGATGGTGGATGCGCTTAAAATCATTCAGCGTGATCTAAAGCAACTAGAAAAATCTAGTGATTAGTCATTTAGATTTTGGGAAGAGCAGAGAACTTTACACTATCCTGTTATAAATAGGTAGACATAGATAGATAGATAGATAGATAGATAGATAGATAGACTCGAACAGACTGAGATAGATAGATACACATAGATAGATAGATAGATAGATAGGTAGATAGATAGATAGATAGATAGATAGATAGATAGATTGATAGATTCGAACAGACTGAGAGAGATAGATACACTTAGATAGATAGATAGATAGATAGATAGATAGATAGATAGATAGATAGATAGATAGATAGAGAGAGAGATAGAGAGATAGACTCGAACAGACTGAGATAGTTACGAACAAACAGAGATAGATAGATACACATAGATAGATAGATAGATAGATAGATAGATAGATAGATAGATAGATAGATAGATAGATAGATAGATTGATAGATTCGAACAGACTGAGATAGATAGATACACTTAGATAGATAGATAGATAGATAGATACAGAGAGTGATAGAGAGATAGACTCGAACAGACTGAGATAGTTACGAACAAACAGAGATAGATAGATAGATAGATAGATAGATAGATAGATAGATAGATAGATAGATAGACTCGAACAGACTGAGATAGAGAGATAGATAGATAGATAGATAGATAGATATTGATAGGAAAATTAATGATGACGTCTAAAAATGTTTCTGTCACATTTTTTAAAGTTTGTGTGAAGCGTTTAATATTTTTAACTTTTGGAATATATATATATATATATATATATATATATATATATATATATATATATATATATATATATATACGTATCTTGCGACTTTTGAATACCTAATTTGGAAGCTAATTTGACTGCAGTAAAAGTTTGTAAAAACACTGTACATACGTTATTTTTATATCTCCTGTATGATGCGAGACCCTTAAAATGACCTTCAAAATTTACAAGATACGCAATGATATAAAACGAACAAACTTGATAATATCTTGAGAAATCGCCGAAACCGCTTAGTGCAATGAACAATATTTAGAAATTTCTTCACTCCCACCAAAGAACACTAGAAAAATAAATAAAATTTTCCTTCTCTGTCATATTTAACGAAAGATATTTAAAACAAAGGTTTTCTGCCCCCCCCCCTCTCTCTCTCTCTCTATATATATATATATATATGTATATGTAAGAAAATATGCGGATGTAGATCCGACGGTATACATCAGTGCATATATATATATATATATATATATATATATATATATATATATATATATATATATATATAAAGAAATATAGTCTTAAAGTGTGCTATATTTATGGGATAAAGTTCTCAATATCAGAGATAGAGCGTGTGTAAATATAAAAGTGAACATAGAAGTCAACACTTAGAGGCGACAGTCTGTTTCATGCTAGAAAACATGAAGCAGACTGTCGCCTCTAAGTGTTGACTTCTATGTTCACTTTTATATATATATATATATATATATATATATATATATATATATATATATATATCAATGCATATATATATATATATATATATATATATATATATATATCAATGCATATATATATATATATAATTTCTTAACCGTCACTATTGGACCCCCTGACATATCTTATTTTAGAATATTTCTAACCTAACTCGTAATATTACATTTTTTTAAAAATATAGGTCAATGGGACTTTAACTAAGTTAAAACCTACTGTTAGTGTATACAATACAATGTCATTCCTACCCCCCTGCGACTATCCCTACTACATCTCCCTCTATTGTTTTGTCATCGTTGTATATGTTATATGTAATAGGAGTAGGTAGGCTTTCCTACCGCCCGGTCTACACTCCTCCCCCCTCTATTGGACACGATTAGAGGCTCAAACCTTCTTTCGTGTTTAGGAAGGGGTTCCCGGATCTCTCTCTCTCTCTCTCTCTCTCTCTCTCTCTCTGGCCTCTGTACTGGTGCCGCTGTGTTTCTCCCGTGATGCGTGCAGTCTGTGGCATTGCCTGTTCATTCTGAGGGTACACGGTTGACAGTTCCCTGGTTTTTGTTTCCGACTTGTAGTTAGGAGCCCTAACTCTTGCGTAGCGTCTTGAGCGGCCGCTCTGTTCAACAGTTGCATAATATCGGGGTGTCTGTAGTGCCATGTCGCGCATGGATAGGTGTCCCTGCAGTCATCTCCGGTGGGCAACCCTGAGGCCACATTATGATTCAGGCTGTGCCAAACCCCCTCTCTGCCCGCGTCATGGGTGATAACCGTCGGCTTCCTTTAACTCAGGCCTTCTCTTTTTCCAACACCAATTATCCACATGAATTACAAAAAAACAGAAATATAAACCTAAACCAGCCTTCCAAAAATCACCCAAACCTATAAATATCCCATTCTCCAACTTCCGTGGCATTAGAACCAACTTCTGCAGCGTTGAATCTTTCCTCATTGCTAAGTGCCCGGATATACTGGCCCTGTGTGAGACCAATCTTGACTCCTCTATCCTTCCTCTGATCTCTCGATCCCTGGATACCTTTCTCTCCTCAGAAAAGACTCTCTGACCCACATGTATGGCCTGGGTGTCTACGTCAAGGACCATCTCCCTCTGGCTAGAGAGTGCTCTCTCGAATCGCCGGATCATTCGTACTTGTGTCTCCGGCTATCTCTTCTCAATGCTGAAAGCTATCTTTTCTTCCTCTACCGCTCTCCATCCTCTTAGGATTGTTGAATACTCGATGTCTATACTGACAGCATAGATAGGGCCCTCTCTCTCCATCCGTTCGCTCACATATTTGGCGATTTCAACGCCCATCACAACCAGTGGCCTAAGAACGCTACTACCGACCTCGCAGGCATTCATACTCTCAACTTTTCAGTCTCTCAATCCCTCACTCAGATAATCGATTTCCCCACGCGTTTTGCTTACAATCGTGACTGTAAGGCCTCACTCCTCGACCTGTGTTTTACCTCCATCCCTGAGTCTTGTAATGCCACGCAGCTCTGTCCTATCGGTAACTCCGATCATGCTGTAGTGTCTGTTAGCATCTCCTTCAGTCCCACCCCCTGCAAGGAGCCTCCTACCACCAGAACCACATTCTGCTACCAACGGACTGACTGGGACTCGTTTCGTGACTTCCTCCGCGATGTCCCCTGGGATACTGTATTTAAGCTCCCCATTCCATTACCTCTGCCCGTAACGAGTGGAAGCGTATCCTCGACGATGCCATTTCACTATTTGGTGCTCGGATGAAGGAACGTATTGCATCCCGCAAATTTGGCTTCAAAGATTATTGGATGCCTCTGCAAGAGCGTTCTGAACAATAACAAACCCTCCATTCCTCCTCTGTTCAATCAGTTTGGGGTCCTGACCACCTCTGCCGACAAGGGCGAATGCTTTGCTCGGAAGTTTTCTTCCAATTCAACGCTAGACTCTTCCGGGGTACCCTTGCCAGATTTCCCTCCCAGAACCGAGACCCTCTTGAACGGATTACACATAACCCCGTCGTCGGTATTGGGCATTATTTCTAACTTAGATCACCACAAGGCTACTGGTGGTGATGGGATACCAGCCATTGTCCTGAAGAAATGCGCGCCTGAACCAACTTCTCGAGAGCTCCTGTCTGCGGCTGCTCGGTCTCACGCTGTCCGCTGATCTGAGATGGAACACATACATCAAGTCAGTTGCAACATCCACCGCAAGGCAAGCTGGTTCCCTGTGCCGAGCCAGGAATTTTTTCTCCCCGGAATCGATCCTCCAAGTCTATAAATCAGCCATTCGCCCTTGCATGGAGTATTGCTGCCATATATGGTCTGGATCCCCTGCTGTTTGCCTCAGGGTTCTTGATAAGATCTAGAGACGGATATGCAATGTGATTGGCCCTGATCTGTCATCTCGTCTGCAGTCGCTCTCTCACAGACGCGATGTTGCCTCGCTCTGTCTTTTTTACAAATACTTTCACGGTAATTGCTCCGAGGAGCTGCTTTCGCTTGTCCCTAGGCCTCATGAATTTAAACATCATACGAGGCTGACATCCCGTTCCCACCCCTTCACCGTTGAAACTGTTAGATGTAGACGTCTTTTCTACTCCAATAGCTTCATGTCTCGCACATCTCGCCTGTGGAACTCCCTTCCCTATTACTGTTTCCCTGACAAATACAATCTCCAACGGTTTAAGTGTAGCGTCAATCGACATCTCCAGCTGCCTTGATCTATCCACTTCCCTTCTCCACATCCTTTCACCTTTCATTCCTATCTGCTCTCGATCCAAATCTTCTGTAACCCCCTTGCCTTGATCGATCCACTGTCTTTCTCTTTCTCCACATCCTCTCCTTTACTATGCCTATCTGCACTTCCTCCAACCCTTCTATAACACCTTGCGTGATAGTAGCCTCCAGCCTTGCTTGGGGTCATAAAAAAAAAATTATAATGGTTTGGCAATTTACCCACCCAGCTATAAATAGGAACAAGGGAGTTTCCAGCAGTCAGCTCTGACAGTCGGAACGAACATTCTTGCTGTAACACTCTCGTTTGTATATGTTTGTATTACTGTTTCTGTTAATATATTTGTTTAACTTAATTCCTCTCTTTGTATCTTTATTTCTGGCCCTAAAAAGGCCACAACATCTATCTATCTATCTATCTATCTATCTATCTATCTATCTATATATATATATATATATATATATATATATATATATATATATTGAATATTTGAATATTAAAATCATCGGCGAAGCAAGTAACGGGAAGGGAGTTCCACAGACGCGAATTACGAGAGAAGAATCTCAGTCGAAGAGACGCTTATTTATAACCGTTTTGACAGTGAAATGGTGGGGCCGATATGCCAGCCTAGTAGCTCGCTTGAATTCATGCTGTCTGGGAACCAGCGAAAGTAGCTCGTTGGAACAGTTGCTATGAAAATACTTGTAGAAGAGACCGAGGGAAGCAATGGCACGTCTGTGCGAAAGCGATTGTAGAGTAGATGCCAGATCAGGACCTATCATATTGTATATTCGTCTGTGGATTCTGTTGAGGACCTCGAGACGTACTGCGGGAGCACCAGACCATATATGACAGCAATATTCCATATATATTATACATGCGCGCTATTTATTGGAATTATACACCCCCCACACACACACATATATATATTTATATATATATATATATATATATATATATATATATATATATATATATATATACATACATTATATATATATATATATATATATATATATATATATATATATACATTATATATATATATATTAAAAAAAAAAACGTTTGTCTAATTAATCGCAAAAACGTGAAAATCAGGGTCACAAACTTATATCCATACAACTGAATATATATATATATATATATATATATATATATATATATATATATATATATATATATATATATATATATAAATATACATTTAGACCACATTTGAGAAAAACACCGTCCTTAACTTCACTTATGAACTTAGCCAGAAAAACAAACTTCCATTCCTAGATGTCCTCGTTGAATACAGCAATAACACTTTCATCACATCCTTATACAAAAAACCCACCAGCAAGAACTCTTGTCACCTAAACTTGAAAAGCGAATGTGCACTTAGGTATAAAATAGCTGTAATAAAAAACTTTCTAGAAAGAGCACACCAAAATTCATGCTTTAGACTACTCTTCCTCAAAGAAATTAATAACGTAAAACAAACCCTAATCAACAACGGCTAGCCTAACTATCTTATAGACCAACAAATAAGACTATTTCTCCTTAAAGTAAGTAATAATGAAAGTGAACACACAGTCAAAAATCACAAACACATTTATTACAAAAAACAAATGCATGAGAATTACAAACAAGATGAATGCTCACTAAGACATATTATAAAGAAATACATCACCCCAATCGACTCAAATAAAAAAATCAAATTAATTATCTATTATAAAAAATTTAAGACAGCTAACCTCATCCTCAAAAATAACAACACGCCTGATAAGTCAAAATTGCAAAGAACAAACAATATTTATGAGTTCAAATGCCCCTTAAGGAACTGCGTTCCTAACGAAACCGGACTCATAAATAATTCCATCGGTTACACAACCACATGCTTATCCAGACGTCTTACGTTACACCTATCCGATCACAGCTCCATTAGAACCCATTTAAACACACACAAAAATTTACCAGACTCCATTAGAAATATACTAGTAGAAAACACAAATATATTAATTGCTTCCACCTGTAAAAAAAGGTTAAAAATAATGGTGGCTTTAATAATAAAAAAGAAAAAGCCTGCCCTTAACAATATTAACTACGAACAAAGCCACAACGTGCTAACCGTATTTGGAAATTAAAACACTACTACTACACACTAAGACATATACATAATGCACACACTCAATTAAGCTGAAAAATCAAATCATCCTTGATAATGGCTTAAGGTATAGCAGAAAGCGCTCGGAAAAATAAAACATTTGGACAGTTCTTACACACCCTTTGTCCAGCAAAGAAAGCTCTTGTTCGTACACAAGAAAAATTAAATAAAAAACTTAACCGTAGTACCTTGTCTGTCGTTTTTAATGAAACTTGCATAAAAGAAGGATTGCTGCCTAAATATACAACTATATATATATATATATATATATATATATATATATAGAGAGAGAGAGAGAGAGAAAATGAGAGAGAGAGAGAGATATTACTATATACGCAAAGTATCAGTGCTGATAAATTCACATATAAACAGAATTTATCAAAAAGGCCAAGCCTTTTTACAGAATAACCGGCAAGCTTCAAGTGCCATTGTCGTTCTCACGAAAACTAAACCAATGGATTAAACCTGTCAGCGATGTCCCTTCTCGTTTATCGAGTCGACAGCCATCTTATCTATCTATCTATCTATCTATCTATATATATATATATATATATATATATATATATATATATATATATATATATATATATATACATACATATATATACCCCAGCCCACAAAGCAAAACGAAACATGAAAAAACCAAACAGAAAAAAAAACAAGAGCATACACTCCCATATATCAAAACGTCAAAATAACGAAAAAATATTTTCTACGTAGCTTTCGCCATTTAATAAGACTTTTGTTTTTTGATAGTTTAAAAAGACAATCTTTTTCATGGATTTTTTTTCAGGCTACTTTCTTTATTATTCTCATCTCTTCTTTACACAGAATTGGTTTCTTTAACTTTCAATTTTTTTCCTCTACCAAATTTCAAAATTATTACAAAATCTCAGCATGAGTTCACTTCCTATAAAAACCACTCCTAAAATCCTATATCCTGAATTGCTTCATTCATCAACTGCGTCCATTTTCGTTTCTACTTTTCCCGCCATTTTCTATAACTTTTTCATTAACTTCTCAAATCAGATTTTTTTTTTCTTCTTTTGTTTTCTTACGATCATATCACGTTAAAACCCCGGTTCACGTACGATCAGCGAAGTTAAGCAACTTCGAATCTGGTCACTGCCTAAATGGATGACCATTTGAGAATACTAGGTGCTGTATGGGTGGTGTAATGGATAACGACTCGGAATTGTTAATTGAGGTGTCGAGTTCCAATTCCCGCCCGAATTCATTTTCCGGCAAATGCCTTTGAGAAACGGTATAAATCCACCTCTTCTCTTCCAGCTATGGGTTAATTAGCATGACTTGTATCTCTAAATCATTATTGTCTCAAAAAGAAAAAGAAATTCTTACGATTTAAAATAATATTACCTGGCTTTAAATAACCTTCAATGAGTTGATAAGCTGTAGAAAACGAATCAATCAATCAATGAAATACCGATTGGCTACACAGGCATGTCTTTTAGATTTATTTACATTCTCGGGAATATAAATGTATAGAAACTATCGTGGTCACAAAGTGAGGGATCAGTTTATAGATTGATTTTAATATAGAATTATTCCCCCATTTTATATCCACACTATAATTACTTGTTCGTAAAGAAAGGAATTAATCGATCAAACAATTCGATTAAATCATGTTGATGAAAGGAAGGATTTCTCTGCCGTCGGGTAGACGAGGCTATACAGAAAGGCAGCCTCGTTTGGGGAGGTAGACACACCGGACCCCGTTATTAAGGGTGTCTTCGGGGAATTTATGCCAAGGCCTATGCTCTCGGAAAAAAATACATTAAACTGGCCTTATGCCACACCCCACTCTGTGGGGAGCTCAGGTAAACACCGAGTTAGTATGAGGTCATTTTCTAAGTGTACATCCTGAAGTAAACAGTCTTCTTCATTACTTACCACGAATTATCTTCCTTATTTATTTTCTTCTGTTATCTCGAAAACACGAGATACAGCAGTTCAGTGATTTTCAGTAAGTGTTCACTAATATAATAAAAAAAAGCTACTGCATCTTGTATCTCCGTTTTGCAATTTTAAAATATTTTTGGTTACAAATACCCAAAAGATAGATAAGTCGTATAAAACGAATCAGTTAATAAAGAAACAGTAAAAGAAGGATTTCTAGTGAATATTCTAAGCCTAAATAATTGAACTAATACTATCACAATGGTTACTAATATAGCAAGAACAATTGTTTTAACCACGACTCATATGTCAATAATGACTAATACTTACGTTGCATGATACTGCCTCATATAAATGAAAATATCCAGTATCTGTCTATATTTCTGAGATGAGGTATTATGTACACTATTTACATTATTCGGACTATTGTCCTCATCTTTGTCGCCATATTTATCACAACGTTTCGGCCTTTCAGTATCTGTCTATATTTCTGAGATGAGGTATTATGTACATTATTTACATTATTCGGACCATTGTCCTCATCTTTGTCACCATATTTATTACAACGTTTCGGCCTTTCAGTATCTGTCTATATTTCTGAGATGAGGTATTATGCACACTATTTACATTATTCGGACTATTGTCCTCATCTTTGTCGCCATATTTATCACAACGTTTCGGCCTTTCAGTATCTGTCTATATTTCTGAGATGAGGTATTATGTACACTATTTACATTATTCGGGCTATTGTCCTCATCTTTGTCGCCATATTTATTACAACGTTTCGGCCTTTCAGTATCTGTCTATATTTCTGAGATGAGGTATTATGTACATTATTTACATTATTCGGACCATTGTCCTCATCTTTGTCACCATATTTATTACAACGTTTCGGCCTTTCAGTATCTGTCTATATTTCTGAGATGAGGTATTATGTACACTATTTACATTATTCGGACTATTGTCCTCATCTTTGTCGCCATATTTATCACAACGTTTCGGCCTTTCAGTATCTGTCTATATTTCTGAGATGACGTATTATGTACACTATTTACATTATTCGGGCTATTGTCCTCATCTTTGTCGCCATATTTATTACAACGTTTCGGCCTTTCAGTATCTGTCTATATTTCTGAGATGAGGTATTACGTGCACTATTTACATTATTCGGACTATTGTCCTCATCTTTGTTGCCATTTTTATTACAACGTTTCGCCCCTTCAGTATCTGTCTATATTTCTGAGATGAGGTATTATGTACATTATTTACATTATTCGGACCATTGTCCTCATCTTTGTCGCCATATTTATTACAACGTTTCGGCCTTTCAGTATCTGTCTATATTTCTGAGATGAGGTATTACGAGCACTATTTACATTATTCGGACTATTGTCCTCATCTTTGTCGCCATTTTTATTACAACGTTTCGCCGCTTCAGTATCTGTCTATATTTCTGAGATGAGGTATTATGTACACTATTTACATTATTCGAACTATTGTCCTCACCTTTGTCGCCATGGATAGTAGATAAACGCGTTGTTAGATCCAGTGACAGGACCCAAAGAGTGTTAGTTCAATCCCCGGTTAAGACAGTGGAGAACTTTCAGAGGGAAAAATTAACAGGAGATAACTGATAACTGACATCCATTAATCACGGTACCCCAGTCAGCGAAATAAAAGGTTCAGTTCGACATTCCAACCACCTGAAGAAGGCCGAAGCGTACAACGGCCGAAACGTTGTAATAAATATGGCGACAAAAATGAGGACAATAGTCCGAATGATGTAAATAATGAAAATATCCAGGTTACAGCTGAGTGGCCTTAAAGTTTTGTTAATGAGTATATGTATATTTTCTTTATCTACTAATACAAAATTGTATATGACTGATCCAAAACTTGAAGGTATTTGAAGTGTTCCTGTCATATACGACATAAATAAATGAAATCGTCTGTTTATATAAATATGCGCATTTGAGGAGAGTTAGCATTAGGTTATTTGCTAAGTGTACCTTCTGTTTCATTACTTACCTACGATAATGTCTTCCTGTTATCTCGTAAACATGAGATACAACAAACTGACATCTCAACGATTTCATTCTTCTATAATATAGCTGAAAAAATATTATGACACAAAAAAGAGCTAATGCTGACTAGCCTTCAGCAATGAATAGAAAAACTGTTCAGCTGTCCATCTCAACCAGATTGATTGATTCGTTTTCTACAGTTTACCAATTCTTTGTATTTTATTTCAAGCAAGAAAATATTTTAGATTGTAAGAATATTTTTTTAGATAATAATAGTTTAGTTATACAAGTCTTCTAATTGTTATATAAGACAGAAATGAATGGAATTGTCCATTTATATAAATATTATGGTCCAGGTTAGGACCAAGGAAGAACAACACGAACACAAGCGTAGAAATAACGAAGATATATTACACGGAATAATAATACAAGTTGTGGAAGGTGTTAGTATGACTGTCAGTCTGGTTTGGAGTGAACTACTATCGGTTCGATTCGATTCGTCTCTCTCTCTCTCTTCAATGGCGTAGTATACATAGTGTTAGGAAGAGTTCATTCTGTAGTTATAGGTAAGGACCCATAACAGATAGATAGATAGATAGATAGATAGATAGATAGATAGATAGATAGATAGATAGATAATGAAGAGACAGAGATAGCGTTATGGTCCAGGTTAGGACCAAGGAAGAACAACACGAACACAAGAGTAGAAATAACGAAGATATATTACACATAATAATAATACAAGATGTGGAAGGTGTTAGTATGACTGTCAGTCTGGTTTGGAGTGAACTACTATCGGCTCGACTCGATTCGTCTCTCACTCTCTCACTCTCTTGAAGGGCATAGTATACATAGTGTTAGGAAGAGTTATTTCTGTAATAGGTAAGGACCCATAACCGATAGATAGATAGATTGATAGATAATGAAGAGACAGAGATAGCGTTATGGTCCTTTTTAGGCCCAAGGAAGAACAACACGAACACAAGTGTAGAAATAACGAAGATATAATAATACAACATGTGGAAGGAGTTAGCATGACTGTCAGTCTGGTTTGGAGTGAACTACTATCGGCTCGACTCGATTCCTCTCTCTCTCTCTCTCTCTCTCTCTCTCTCTTGAGAGGTGTAGTATACATAGTGTTAGGAAGAGTTCATTCTGTAGTTATAGGTAAGGACCCATAACAATAAATAAGCGGAATTGAGTTGTGTTAGCATTAGGTCAGTTGCTAAGTGTACCTTGGTGTAATAAACCTTCTATTTCATTACTTACCTATGAGTTTGTCTTCCTTACTTTTTTCTCTGTTATCTCGAAATCATGAAATACAACAAGACATGACTACCATTTTGACTCTTGTACAATCTGAAGTTGGGTCTAGCTTTTTTGTCTCTCATAAACAAGCGCCATTTTTTACTCTTTCACAATGATCATGAAAGATGATGAAAATGATCAGTAACTTATACAGTTCATTTACAGGAGTGAAACGAATCACTTGTTTCTTTGGCTCAGGTCCAGAAGCTCAAGCTGAGGGTAAATCTACCTCCCCCAACAGCTTATTGAGGAGAGTTAGGATTTGGCCAATTGCTAAGTCTACCTTCGTGTAGTAAACCTTCTATTTCATTACTTACCTACGAGTTTGTCTTCCTTATTTATTTCTCTCTGTTATCACGAAAACATGAGATACAACAAACTGACATCTTAAAGATTTCATTCTTCTAAATAATAAAGCTGGAAAAAATTATCATGACACAAAAAAGATCTGATGATAACTTGCCTTCAGCAAGGAAGAGAAAAGCTGTTCAGCTGACCATCTGAACCAGATACAACAGTTCAGTAATTTTCAGTAAATGTTCACTAATGTAATAAGAAAAAGGCTATTGCATTTTATATCTTCGTTTTGCAATTTTAAAATATATTCTTGCTTCAAGTAGATAAGTCGTAGAAAACGAATGAATCAATAAAGAAAGAATACTTTACTATCAACTCTTATTCAATTGAAACCTTTGAACTGTTTGTTTGTCACCTTCTACCAGCCATCATAATCGTCTTTACTATTTGCGGTTTATGATAGTGTTATATGTTACCACGGATTTATCTCACCTTCTCAAGAATACGCAACCGTTCGATTTCGATCTTTATAATATTGTAAACGTCGATGAACATACATTCAGTATCTGCATGATGAAATTAGTTTTAAAATAATTTTCGCTTACTATGCATAGATCACACAACAATTTACTCCTGTCTTGCTCCGATGAGCTGCTTTCGCTGGTTCCCAGGCCTCATGAATTTAAACGTCCTACGAGGCTGGCATGAAACCAAACCGAAATGCAGGATTTTTCGACCATATTATCGCAGGATGTCCGGAACTAACAAAAAATTAATATGCTTACAGACATAACAAGGTAGCGACATCATAGGCGCGACGTTGCCTCGTTCTGTCTTTTTTACAAATACTTTCACGGTAATTGCTCCGAGGAGCTGCTTTCGCTGGTTCCTAGGCCTCATGAATTTAAACGTCCTACGAGGCTGGCATGCCGTTCTCACCCCTTCACCGTTGAAACTGTTAGATGTAGACGTCTCTTCTACACCAAGAGCTTCATGTCTCGCACATCTCGCCTGTGGAACTCCCTTCCTTATTCCTGTTTCCCTGACAAATACAACCTCCAACTATTTAAGTGTAACGTCAATCGACATCTCCAGTTGCCTTGATCTATCCACTTCCCTTCTCCACATCCTTTCCCCCTTTCATTCCTATCTGCGCTCGCTCCAAATCTTCTGTAACCCCCTTGCCTTGATCGATCCACTATCTTTCTCCACATCCTCTCCTTTACCACTCCTATCTGCTCTTCCTCCAAACCTTCTGTAACCCCTTGCGTGCTAGTGGCTTCCAGCCTTGCTTGGGGGTGATAAGCTTAAAAAAAAAGAAAAAAAAAGGCGAATGCGATCAATGTCGTTCAAAATTGATAGTTTTCGATCAGATCGGAATCTGATTTCTAAAGTGAAATTCAGTCTGTTGTTAAGTGGGGCAAGAAAAGGCCTGTTCATTTTAACGCCCCCAAAACGAAACTGTTCTTTTTTAATCGTCTTCTGGCTTCCATCAACAAATGAAAATGATGCTAAACGACATAACCTATTGTGTCTACTTCAGCTAACGTTTTCCGCTGACATCAAGTGGATAGAGTATCCTAAATCAATTGCAAGGTTTACTGCTAGGAAATGTGTTTCACTGTGTCTTGCTAGTCAGTTTTCTCGTCAGAATCGAACTTATACATTTATACGTCTGCCATCCACGCATACTTTGAATATTACTCTTAAAACTGGTTTGGTGCTTCTGCTACATATTTAAAAATTCTTGATAAAATTCCGAAGAATCTGCAATGTTATCGGTCCTGACATGGTATCTCGGCTTCAGTTACTTTCCCACCGTAGTAACGTAGCTTTTCTGTGCTGTTTCTATAAATATTGTCATGGTATTTTTTCTATGCTCTCTGTTGTGGCCTTGTTGGGGCCAGAAATAAAGACACAAATAGAGGAATTGAGTTAAACAAATATATTAATAGAAACAGTAATACAAAAGATATATACAAACGAGCAAGATCGTTCGGTCCGACCGAAACTTCACTCTCTAAAAGGCAGTACCTTCTCCTATTTATAGCTGGGAAAGTCCATGCGTGCGTGGTGAAATTACCATAACACTTTCCTTTTTGGTACCTCAGCATTACGAATTTAAGATTTACTAGATTGTTATCTAAGTCTCAACTTTGTGCAACTAAAATGGATAGATCGAACCGGATGTTCTCTGCTAACAGTTTCTCCCCTCGCATCTTTCACTTATACAACTGTCATACGACCTGTTACTTTCTAATCAAGTTTGAACTTCAAAAATTTAAATGCAATGTCAATCGTTATCTTCTGTCTTCGTAACTCTTTAGTTTTTATTATTTTTCTCTCTCCTTAATAATTCTTTTTTCGTTTTCGCATCTTGTTTTACACTCAGTATCACTTTGCGTTTTAGTGGCTTTATTGCCTTGCTTGCAGTAAAATGTGCTGTAGCAATTATTCCAAGTTGTGTTTTACTTATTAACCCATTTCATTTGAATTTCTTTCATTCTATTTAACTCCGTGTTGCATGATTCAGTTATAAGGACTTTATCATAGAGATAATGAAATTTAACACAGACCAAGTTGACCTACAGGTACTTTTCTTTAGCAATGTAAGAAGCTACCAAAGCAAAAATATTAATATTAAAACTCGGGGAACAAAGGTGAATTAAATTTCGATCCTTGAAAGCGTTCGTATATATATATATATATATATATATACATATATATATATATATATATATATATATATATATATATATATATTAAATAAAAACAGACCACTTTATGGTTCCATATAATAAATTATTTAACCACAGCCCTTTTAAAAGATTTTACTTATATATATATATATATATATATATATATATATATATATATATATATAAGTAAAACTATAGTAGACTATATATATATATATATATATATATATATAAGTAAAATCTTTTAAAAGGGCTGTGGTTAAATAATTTATTATATGGAACCATAAAGTGGTCTGTTTTTATTTAATATATATATATATATATATATATATATATATATATATATATATATATATATATATATATATATATATATATATACTAGCAGTATAACCCGTCTTTGACCGGGTCTTTCATTACTGGGAATTTTTGCCGTACACTTGGAGCAGATTAAGTTAAGAGTGAGCCCACCCGAAAATAAATATAAGTAACAGCATTTGGGTGCAAATGAGGCATATACCCTTACAGGTAGTTAACAATTTCAATGGGGTGGCCCTGAAAAGGAAACTGTATTATAATAAATGATATTATTGTAATAATTTAAACTATTTATTTTTATTAAAGTTTTTTTTAAAGGTATATAACAAAGTAACTAGTAAATATTAAAACGTTGTTGAGATAACTCTCAACAACGTTTTAATATTTACTAGTTACTTTGTTATATGGAAAGGAAGTAGTGGAGAGCCACTGTCTGGAACAATATGGACTCAAAACCGGCACTGAAGAATTATTTATGAAACAAAAAATTTAATCGAAATCGGATGAAAACTGTGGAAACGCATAAACAACATCCGATCACACACACACTTACATACACACACGCATTTTAAGCATTATATATATATATATATATATATATATATATATATATATATATATATATATATATATATATATATATACTCACTTGTGTAATAAAAAACTACTCGGTGTTAAATAAAAGAGCTATTAAATAAAATAGCTATTTAATATATTAAAATATATAATACTATACATTGATTGCACAACTCGGATTTTCATGCTGTCTGCAATCATCAGGTACGAATGATTGCAGGCAGCATGAAACTCCGCGTTGCGCTATCCATGTAGGGTATTATATATATATATATATATATATATATATATATATATATATATATATATAATGCATTATATATATATATATTTAATACATCCATTCTATATCTTTATTGGTGATAATTAACATATATATATATATATATGTTCATTATCACCAATAAAAATATAGAATGGATGTATCAAATACAGGCATGCAGACAACGACACCCAAATGCACAAATATATTTATATTAATAAGTACTTTCCGTTTCATCATCTTTTCTTTCTTACATTTCTTTTTTATAAGGTAAATAAATGTGTCGCATTAAGTGAGTCTTCTAGATCTGTCTAAAATCTTGGCTAAAATCGACCAAACACTGTGTTTGATCATACGTTGTCTACACACCTTTTCAAATGGCGATTGAAATCGAAATTACACCCGGATCCTATGAAGCATGGTAAGTATTGATTTCTTTTGCAAAACTTTCATATGAAGAAGATTGTTATTCTTTACAACCTTGATTTTTCTGAATAGTCAATCTGACATTTTTAAGAAAATATCTATTCCATTATCATATTCAGCTGTCTATCAAATTTTTCCATCTACTGTGAAGCCTTTACAAGTGTTTGCAATCTTAATAATAGATAAGGAACGACTAAGGGAAGTAAGGAATTTCAGAGAATCAGTGTATATGTTATGTAAGCAAGAATTAATTAGAATAAAATGTTACCATTTATTTGACAGTTTCATTGATAACATCTAAAGAATTATCAAAGAAAACTTTTTTATTACTTGTTAAATCTGTGTTCAAATAAGATTATTTATTTCGCATTGAAAATATTTGTAGAAAAGACAGAGAGGAGCCACGACACATCAGTGAGAAAGTGACAGAAGTCGAGATGCCAGGTCAGGTCCGATTACATTGCAGATCATTGGATTTTGGCAAAACCTCGAGACGATTAGAAAGGGGCATCAGAACAGATATGGCAGCACTATTCAATTCACGGGCGAATACTAGATTTGTAAATGTGCAAGATGGTCTCTGATGGGATGAGTAGTAATCATTATTTACACTCAAATTATGGTTCCCATCCTAGAGGAATCTAGCCTCGTCGATTAAATAGTTGTCGAGTTAAAATGGTGACTTAGTAATTGTGAGTTATATTGAAGTTTGTTCGGCAGTGTGTACTTGTTATGGTCCAGGTTCTTTGTACCACGGTGATGGTCCAAGGTAGAACCAATGAAGAATAACCCGAACACGGGTATAGAATAACACAGATATATTACAAACAGAAATATGTACAAAAGAAGTAGAAGTGTTAGTAATAACAATCAGGTTAGGTTAGAGAGAACTATGTTGTCTCGACCAGTATCACTACTCCAATGTCTTACATTGATCGTCTAGCCGACTGCCTGACTCACTCTCTCTGTCCGACTCACTCTCTCTGTCCGACTCACTCTCTGTCTGACTCACTCTCTCTGTTCGACTGACTCACTCACTGACTCTCTCTTGCTTCCTCTTGAGGCGCAGTATTTATGGGGTACAGACTAGTCCATTACTATTATGGGTAGGTTCCCATAACACTAACATTTTATGGAATCGTTGGAATTTCTAGGACCCATAATGAACATAGATGACTCACAGGTCATACTGAAATTTATATAGGCAGGGGTAAGCAAGTAATCTACCTAACTGTTATGATCCAAGTCCTTGTACCACGGCGATGGTTCAATGTAGAACCAATGAAGAATAACTCGAACACGGGTATGGAATAACACAGGTATATTACAAACAGAATATGTACAAAAGAAGTAGAAGTGTTAGTAATAACAATCAGGTTAGGTTAGAGAGAACTATGTTGTCTCGACCAGTATCACTATTCAAATGTCTTACAGTAATCGTCCAGCCGACTGCCCGACTCACTCTGTCTCTCTGTTCTCACTCTCTGACGCAGTCTCACTCTCTCACTGCTGCTTCCTCTTGAGGCGCAGTATTTATGAAGTATGGAATAGTCCATTTATATTATGGGAAGTTCCCATAACAGTACTTGAACTCATTGAAAACAGAGCGAGCATTGCCAGCAGTAAAAATCTTGTCGGCATTAAATAACCCCTTGGGGTTGATATGACGTAAAACAAAACAATTCTGAGAAGTATTATAATGAAACCTAGACGAGATATCCGTAGACAAGGGCAGTGAGACGAGAGCAGTCTACTCTAGATGATTGAATAAAGGGTTCAGATCGAAATTCTCTGTATGTTAAGCGGATCGATATACACCTGATGAAGGCTAGAAGGCACAACGGTCGAACTGTTGTGATAACAACAAAGATGAGGAAAATAGTCCACATGTAAATAGGGTTAACAATGTTCGAGTGCATAATCGTCACTGCATTTATTTTGTCCTGGGTAAGACGATAAAAATACATCAGGCAGCAAGCCCTCAAATCGGGAGATTTAAGATTTTCAGGGGCGTGGAACAACCTCTTGATTGGCGTTGTTCCCAGATCCATCCTGACCTTGGATGTTAGCACCTATTAGGATCCAAGCTATATGAAATTATTGATCCCCACAAACCAAATTCAACATTATATTTCTATAATAAAATAAGCAACAAGTCATTTTTATAGCAAAATGATAATCGATACAACATAGAAAAAATATAAGAAATCATTTTTATATTAAAAATTCTCAACAATGCATTTTATGATCTACGACTGTACTGGGTATGACGATAAACTACATCGGCGTCCAGATATAAGACGATAAACTACATCCCCGTCCTGGGTATGACGATAAACTACATCCGCGTCCTGGGTATGACGATAAACTACATCCGCGTCCTGGGTATGACAATAAACTACATCCGCGTTCTGGGTATGACGATAAAATACATCCGCGTCCTGGGTATGACGATAAACTACATCCGCGTCCTGGGTATGACGATAAAATACATCCGCGTCCTGGGTATGACTATAAACTACATCCGCGTCCTGGGTATGGCGATAAAATACATCCCCGTCCTGTGTAAGACGATAAACTACATCCGCGTCCTGGTTAAGACGATAAACTACATCCGCGTCCTGGTTAAGACGATAAACTAACCCGCGTCCTGGGCAAGACGATAAACTACATCCGCGTCCTGGGTATGACGATAAACTACATCCACGTCCTGGGTATGACGATAAACTACATCCAACAGCAAGGCCTTTGATCAGGAGATTTTGAGGAGCTTGTAACCACCTCTTACCTGTTTTTATTCCACAGATCCACCCTGATACTTGAAAATAGCAACTGATAAGATCCTAGCTATGGGCAAATAGTTAACCACTAAACTGGGATCAAAACACTATGAAAATGTGAAAATAATTTTTAGTAACAGCAATACATTTTTCTAAATAATTATTACAAGCAATGAATATTTGGAGAAAAAATTATTACCAGCAATAAAAAATAAGGTCGGCATTGAACAACCCATTCAGGTCGATATGCCGTAAAACAAACCAAACCAAACCAATATATACTGAGATAGATAGATAGATAGATAGATAGATAGATAGATAGATAGATAGATAGATAGAGGAAAAATATTACCAGCAATAAATATACAGTCGGCATTGTATAACCCATATAAGTTGATATGCCGTAAAACTAAACAGACCACATCAAACAAAACAACCTTTCTATTTTCCATCCTGAGTAAACTGATTTTTGCCCGAATAAAAAAAAATGAACATTAAAATATTTGAGATAAAAACAAACCAAACCAAAATATATTGAGATAGATAGATAGATAAAACAATATATACTATCTATCTATCTAAATAGATAAAACAATATATACTATCTATCTATCTATCTATCTATCTATCTATCTATCTATCTATCTAGATAGATAGATAGATAGATAGATAGATAGATAAAACTATTACCAGCAGTAAAAATCTTGTCGGCATTAAATAACCCCTTGAGGTTGATATGACGTAAAACAAAACAAACCAAACCTAGCTCTGATCTAGCTCTGAACTATATATCTAAAAAAATGATATTTGATATCAAATGGCAGCGAATCATCTCTCGACAATCGCTATCTTCTCAACTGTGTTAGCTGTCGTCTGGGCGCTTTCAATTCATTGCCAGGTATTCATTTCTTTTGGCCTTCGTTCATGCGTCTTTTTTTTATAT
This sequence comes from Acanthosepion esculentum, assembly GCA_964036315.1. Taxonomy (NCBI): domain Eukaryota; kingdom Metazoa; phylum Mollusca; class Cephalopoda; order Sepiida; family Sepiidae; genus Acanthosepion; species Acanthosepion esculentum. The sequence goes on along the minus strand of OZ038511.1, from coordinate 21,336,383 downwards.
TTTAGTTTCCTACGATGTCCTGATGACTGTTTGAATAACATTTCTATCCATGCTAGAACTTCGCCGTTTTTTTTTTGTTTTTATTTTTATTTTTTATCTCTAACCCTTCTAACCATCATTTCTGATTTCTGATTAGGCTTACTTGTCTATCTGGGAATTATTTTCACGCAGGATGGAAGCTGAGACACGGAAATCCGATAGGACATTCGAAGAATAGAAGATGTCTTTCAAATATTATGGGCAAATAATGACACCCGTAAAAAATTCAACAGTATATTTCTATAATAAAATCACCAACAACACATTTTTGTAGCAAAATGAGTATCAACTAGCAGCATGGCCCGGCGTTGCCCGTGCTTGATTCAAAAATCGTGCGACTCATACAGCAATCGTTATCACTTGACTTAAAATATTTTTGCCCTTCCTTGCCTTTAAAGGAGTGCCCTTTGCCGTGCTGATGTTGCTACATGCTTTACTTCTTGCCTATCTCACACTGCGAATTTTTTCTAAGCTCTATACTAAACATTAAATCTGTTATGAAAAAAGAACTAAACAAAATGAACACAAAACGATCACCTTTAAAAAAGGAATCGAAACTGGAAAACCGAATGAAAGATGAATGTTAACAACAATCACTTTTTCACACCCAACCCAGGTCGGCGGAATCATAATCAACGTTGAGTTTAAGCAAGAGAATGAGCCAATTTGAGTAAAGTGCCATGCAGATTTAAATTTTTCCCACTTCTGACGAATGCAGCGATCGATTTTTTTTGCATGCTAGTTAACATTCGTGTCAGTCATCTGTTGGCTCTAACGCTGGCCAATATAATCTTCCTGCCTATTTGTGGTAGCCAGCTATAGACTCTCACTCTGGCCAGCAGAAAATGGCCGCAAACTACATGAAAACTGTCGTAGAAGCATGAAAAAATCGATTATTTCCACTATCGATTGGAGTTGGAAAATGCAACGTCGGTTTTAGCTTTCTTGCTAACTTGGAGCATGTGCATGCAAATCTTGGTGCAAATCCGTCGAAAATTTCGGCCGTTCATTCGTTACACACACACACACACACACACACACACACACACACACACACATCTTGCCTTTTATAGATAGAGATGCAACACTAAAAATTATAAAAATACGTTTTTATAGTAAAATTATCAACAATGAATTTTATAATCTAAAAACATTATGCCTAAAAAAAATCATAAGTATACTCTGAATGTATAACATTATTATGAAATGGACAAAGTCCGACAATTATTTTTAAGACATTTTTTATGATTATACATTCTTTTTGTAGATACAAATATTTAAGTAAATGCTCTGTTTTATAATAAATAGTATTAATAACATTTACCGGCCTGAATGTCCGAGAAACATTCTTAAAAAATATTCGTCCTCCGACAGGAATCGAACCTGTATCCTGTACGGAACAGTCATATAGACTGAAGTGCCTTAACCGATTGAGCAGTTATGAATGTACGTGAGAGATTCATGGAAGAGTGTAGATTAAGAGCAGTACAATCGACCTTTGCTAACCGAACGCTCCTCTGTGGCTCAATCGGCTAAGGCACGTTTGGCTAAATGACGGTTCCGAATAGGATACAGGTTCGATTCCTGTCAGAGGACAAATATTTTCTATGAAAATTTCTCGAAAATTCAGCCCTGTAAATGTTATTAATACTGTATATTATAAAACAGTGCATTTACTTAATATTTGTATCTATAAAAAAGAATGTATAAACATAAAAATGTGTTAGTATATCATCATGTAGAAAATATCTGTAGATGAAAGCATAACATTGCGTACGTAATATATATATATTTCGGAATTAAATAACCCATAGAGGTGTTGATATGCCGCTAAACAAAATCAAGCAACCCAGCTTTCTGTCTTTCTGCACCCACATATATTCGTCTGATATCAAATGGCAGTGAATTATATCTCGACACTCGCTGTCTTCTCAATTGTTTTGGCTGTCGTCTGGGCGCTTTCAATTCATTGCTAGGTATCCATTTCTTTTCGGCTTCGTTCATGCGTCCTTTTTGTATTTTAGTTTCCCTCGATGTACTGATGACTGTTTAAATATGATTTCTATTCATACTGGAACTACGTCCTTATTTTAACCTCTGATCCTTCTAAGCATCACTTGTGGAAGTGCATTGGAAGAACAGAAGATGCCTTTCAAAGGCAAAACAACATATTAAGACTTACGACATCTCCATTTGCCTTGATCTATCCACTTCCCTTCTCCACATCGTTTCCCCTTTCATTCCTATCTGCTCTCGCTCCAAATCTTCTGTAACCCCCTTGCCTTGATCGATCCACTATCTTTCTCCACATCCTTTCCTCTACCACTCCTATCTGCTGTTCTTCCAAACCTTCTGTAACCCCTTGCGTGCTAGTGGCTTCCAGCCTTGCTTGGGGTGAAAAGCTTAAAAAACAAAAAGGTATGAAGATAAACGACATCCGGCAGCAAATCCTCTGATTGGAAGATTGGAGATTTTTAAGGGCGTGGAACCACCGCTTAACTGCTCTTCTTCCCAGATTCATCCTGACCCGGTGCACTTGTTAGGATCCCAGCTATGGACAAATAGTGAAATCCCAAACTAAAAGCAAAACAATACGAAAGTGTCAAAATAGAGTTTTCTAGTAAAAATCACAGAGTAAAGTTTTATAAAAAATTGATCAACAATAGAATTTTACTGTAAAATTACCAATACATTTTTATAGTAACAGACCAGCAATTCAGGGTGCGATGGATAAATTGTCGCCTAAATTAACTCAAAAATGAAAATAAACCTGACATCTCATTTTAACAGATATATTTACCAAAATTACACAAACATAACTTGAAATACTAATAACTATGTATTGATGCATGTTTCATTAAATAATATAGACAAGTTTTGTA
>OZ038511.1:21298462-21328462 GCA_964036315.1 Acanthosepion esculentum | reverse complement strand
ATATATATATATATATATATATATATATATGGCAGTATTTTGTAGTATAAATATATATATATATATATATATATATATATATATATATATATATATATATACACACACAATCTTATTTTAACATACAGGACAACTTTTTTTTAAATTCTGGCACGTAATCATCAGCATAATGATTTTTATTAGTCTATTGCTACGCATGAGTTAAGAATTTTATTTTACAAAGTTGGCATCATTAATAAGACTACATTATCACGAGACTGTCAGTTAGTGCTTCATGGCAAGTGTTCAAGAAACCCATATAAATCGGTTGGAAATGCACACATATATTAACTTAAATAGATTATCAATAAGTAGTAAACTCATGTGGTACAAAACGCAATCGATGTTTATGTATTTACTTGACAACATAAAAAATAATGAAGAGTCCCTGACTTGTTTTGTTTTCAGACCAAAGAGAAGAAATAAAACACGGGGACGAAAGTACAAATATCCACGAATACAAGTCTTCTTCTCTCAAATGAAAACATCGATAAAACTGGATGTACGTGTTTCGTCACAGAGCTGAGTTTGGAGAGGTTGTTATTGTTGTATGTTAGGTATTCCTACACGTGCATATAGGTCAAAACCCAAAACTGCCAACCCCATCGAGTACTGTCACTCTGAGTTTGGTATCAGTTAATACCACCGTCCTTTGTGCAGTTAGGGAGGCACTGCTACTTTTGGGTTGTCATCCCCGGAACTAGACAAACTTCATAATTTTAAGAGGAAGTGAAGACAGATGCTACACTTTGAGCCCAGAGTGAAGGATGAGAGGTACAGCATCAACAGAACATATCTTGCCAGACAGCATTTTACAACCACGGACCGGTGGTGAATTTATTACGACCAAGCATCATTTTCATGCAAATTAATACAATTTTCATTTAAATATAGGAGTCTGGCTATCTATGTTGAGAGTCTATCTTCTCGTGACAGTCAATTATTTAGGCACACTCTCGACGAGGTCTTTTTTCATGTTGAGGTGGACCTTTTCTAATAAGCATTTTCATCCGTTTTGGTTCATATAAAGAAACATACCAAATATTTATTTATTCATTGCAAACTACAGCGTATATATATATATATATATATATATATATATATATATATATATATATATATATATATATATATATATATACCTTCTTCTCTGCCGTGCGCCAACGGCTTCAGGGTAAAATTTCCGACTGACGCGAATTCAGCCGGTTTTCGATTCTAGCCAGAGGTAACCGGATGTCTAGGCACACTGATGAGCTGTGATACAGCGAAACAGTCTGTCTGTGGATGACAATATATGCTCCTGAAAAATTTATTTCGGTTGAGCTCTCTGGGGAGGATGTGTGGGTTTGTAAACTGTGAATATTACGGCTAATAATGCAAGACTCTTCGGTAAATCGAATCGAGTTCTCTCAGTCACTGTGTATTTATCTAAAAATAAATACGCTTAAATTCACCTTCTTCTCCGTGCGCCAATGGTTTCAGGGTAAAATTTCCGACTGACGCGAATTCAGCCGGTTTTCGATTCTAGCCAGAGGCAACCGGACGTCTAGCCACACTGATGAGCTGTGATACAGGGAAACAGTCTGTCTGTGGATGACTATATATATATATATATAGTGGTACTCGTTTGTAATATCCTCTTGGAATTATTTTTATACATATATGTATGTGTATATATAATTGCATATGTATGTGTATATTCACCACTAATATTGTCTATATATATATATATATATATATATATAGTACACAAAAAATCCCAAATTACCTCATATTGAGAACAGACCCATTTTCTTACTGACGAAAACGTCAGTTTTATTCAACCCCGTTATATAGTCTGAGTTCCTGTCGGAATTAGAAATTTAACTGTAATAGCTGTCGAAAAGTTAATACAGAATTTGGCCATTTCAATGTTTCAGTGAGACGAAAGGCACGATATTGGGGTCAGGGGAGGTTGAAATTAGATCTATCCCCAACCAACTCTGTCACGTCTACTATCCAGAATAACCTATCCCATCTAAATAATTTTAAAATAGTCACAAACACCTCGAAAATAATTATAGATATAATAAGATCTCCCAAAAACAATAGCAATAACATTTCTGAAGCAGGCATTTATATACTAAATTGCCAAAACTGTTCCTCCCAATATATTGGAGAAACAAGCAGAAACATAAAAAAACGTATCTATGAACACAAAAGAGACCTTAGAATAAACAAGTTAAATAATGCCTTAGTAATACATAGGAATAAATTCAACTATAATTTTGATTTTAAAAATTCTATACTTATAAAAAAAGAAAATAACTAATTCTAGAGAGTGCCGCCATAGAACATTACCCAAATATTAATCTACGCCCAGGCCTTTTCCCTATTTCACCTTTCTTAACAAAATTACTGCTCTCACAAACAAATGTACACAAAAATATATTAAAATCAAAAGAAAATGGTTGAATCCATCAACACAGATTAATGAAATATTCTCCACGCGTGACATTAACTGACGTTATTTTCAGTTAACAATATGAAAATAGCGTTTCCTACATTCCAGTTGCTAAGAACAGTCTGTTTTTTGTTTTTATTAATTTTCTTTGTTTAATTAAATTCATTTCGTTTCTTGCTTTGAAAAAGTCCACATTGGACGAAACGCGTTAGCAATTATTGTTTCCCTATTGTCATATATTTATATATATATATATATATATATATATATATATATATATATATATATATATATATATATATATATATATAATGGACTCTCTCGGTTTCGAGTTCATTCAGTTATGAATATTTTGTGCGATAATCATGTGACACTTAAGATCCGCTCGTGATTTACAAAGGAGGCCACACTGCGTTCTTTGTAACTTGTAGCTCGGGGATTGAGCACCCCGTTACTTTCGCTAGCGTTTTCTGTGAAATGGTTAGTCGGCATGTAGCTGATTGTGAGTGAGTAAATTTTTATTTTAGTTAATTTTTTTTTTTTTACCTGGTTCTTAATCACTAAGCTTGCTAACCATATTTTCTACTCATCTTCTTCATTTTTTTTTTTAATATAGGCCAATGGGACTATCACTTGTTAGTCCATTTAATAGACAATCTCTGAGATTTCAGTTTGATTTTTTGTCGTCTACCTCTTCCATAAACGTGGTTGGCTCTTGCTGGTCAGAGATAATTTTCTTCAGTAGGGGACGGGTGACCGTTTTCCCTTGCCTGTTGATTTGAATATTCTCTTACAAAAAGCATAATATCCCAGGCCCACTGCTGGTCGTGGACGTGAGGGAAGAATGGCCGTATGACCCTCCCCACCCCCAACACCAACACTGCCTTCTTTGTAACTTGTAGCTCGGGGATTGAGCACGCCGTTACTTTCGCTAGCGTTTTCTGTGAAATGTTAGTCGGCATGTAGCTGATTGTGAGTGAGTAAATTTTTATTTTAGTTAATATTTATTTTATTTTATATTTTTTTTTTTTTTTTACCTGATTCTTCTTAATCACTAAGCTTGCCATTAGAACCAATTTCTGCAGCGTTGAGTCTTTCCTCATTGCTAAGTGCCCGGATATACTCGCCCTGTGTGAGACCAATCTTGACTCCTCTATCCCTTCCTCTGATCTCTCGATCCCTGGATACCTCCCTCTCCTCAGAAAAGACTCTCTCACCCACATGCATGGCCTGGGTGTCAACGTCAAGGACCATCTCCCTCTGGCTAGAGAGTGCTCTCTCGAATCGCCGGATCATTCGTACTTGTGTCTCCGGCTATCTCTTCTCAATGCTGTAAGCTATCTTTTTTCCTCTACCGCTCTCCATCCTCTCAGGACTGTGGGATACTCGATGTCATTTCTGACAGCATAGATAGGGCCCTCTCTGTCCATCCGTACGCTCACATATTTGTGTTTGGCGATTTTAACGCCCATCACAACCAGTGGCTAAAGAACGCTACCACTGACCTCGCAGGCATACATATTCTCAACTTTTCAATCTCTCAATCCCTCACCCAGATAATCGATTTCCCCAGGCGTTTTTCCGACAATCGTGACCATAAGGCCTCACTCCTCGACCTGTGTTTTATCTCCATCCCTGAGTCTTGTAGTGCCACGCAGCTCTGTCCTATCGGTAACTCCGATCATGCTGTCGTGTCTGTTAGCATCTCTTTCAGCCCCACCCCCTGCAAAGAGCCTCCTACCACCAGAACCACATTCTGCTACCAACGGGCTGACTGGGACTCGTTTCGTGACTTCCTCGGCGATGTTCCCTGGGATGCTGTATTTAAGCTCCCCACGCACGATTGTGCTTCTGAGTTCTCTTCTCGGATTAAAGCCGGTATCGAAGCTTCATCCCCTCCAGGAAATTCAAGGTCAAACCGCGCTCCTCACCCTGGTTCACAGCTGCTTGCTCAGCCGCCATTGCCAATAGGAACCACTTCTTCCACCGTTTTCGTAGTGATATGTCCGACTCTAACAGACGTCTATCTATCTCTGCACGCAATGAGTGTAAGCGTACCCTCGACGATGCCAAGTCACTATTTGCTGCTTGGATGAAGGAACGTATTGCATCCCGCAAATTTGGCTCCAATCGTTTCTGTCAAACCGGGATTTGAAGGTTGTTCTCAGTGGATTCATCTCCAACTCCTATCCCACTAACGCAGGAGTTCCTCAAGACTCCATCCTTGGCCCTACTCTGTTCTTCATATTTATAAACGACCTTCCTGACGCCATAGACTCCCAAGTCGGTATCTATGCTGACGAAACCACTATTTACTCCTGCCTCAAACACAAATCTAGTGAGGCGGACAAAATTAACCTGGCAGCTCAAATTGAAAAGGACCTCCAATCGGTTGTGGACTGGTCAACTTTAACGCCTCTAAAACAAAACTGCTCTCCATTAACCACCACAAGGATCCATCCATGCATCCCATTAGAATGTCTGAGGACCAACTACTCGAGAGCTCCTCTCTGCGGCTGCTCGGTCTCACGCTGTCCGCTGATCTGAGATGGAACAAATACATCGAGTCAGTTGCATCATCCACCGCAAGAAAAGTTGGTTCCCTGTGCCGAGCCAGGAAATTTTTCTCCCCGGAATCGATCCTCCAAGTCTATAAATCGACCATTCGCCCTTGCATGGAGTATTGCTGCCATATATGGTCTGGGGCCCCTGCTGGTTGCCTCAGGGTTCTTGATAAGATCCAGAGACGGATATGCAATGTGATTGGCCCTGATCTGTCATCTCGTCTGCACTCGCTCTCTCACAGACGCGATGTTGCATCGCTCTGCCTTTTCTACAAGTACTTTCACGGTAATTGCTCCGAGAATTTGCTTTCGCTTGTCCCTAGGCCTCGTGAATTTAAACGTCCTACGAGGCTGGCATCCTGTTCCCACCCCTTCACCGTTGAAACTGTTAGATGTAGACGTCTCTTCTACTCCAATAGCTTCATGTCTCGCACATCTCGCCTATGGAACTCCCTTCCCTATTACGGTTTAAGTGTAGCGTCAATCGTCATCTCCAGTTGCCTTGATCTATTCACTTCCCTTCTCCACATCCTTTCATCTTTCATTCCTATCTGCTGTCGCTCCAAATCTTCTGTAACCCCCTTGCCTTGATCGACTCTCCGTCTTTCTCTTTCTCCACATCCTCTCCTTTACCACTCCTATCTGCTCTTCCTCCATCCCTTCTGTAACCCCATGCGTGATAGTGGTCTCCAGCCTTGCTTGGGGTGATACGCTTAAAAAAAATATATGGAGCAAGAGTGAGAATTGTGAGATGAGATCACTGTTAGATTGGCTGACCTTTTAGATCTTGATCTCGCTTCTTGAAGATGATTCAGACAAGCAGATTGAAAACTGATAAATCTACTATAACAAGTTGATCTCCATTCTACCTGTTATGTGGTATACTGACAGCTGACAAGTTGCTTTTCCGCTTGACTTTGTATCTTAGCGTCCTACATTCCTGTAGCCCTGATCTAACTGGCTGTACATTAGGATCTTGGGTATCCTGTCATCAGACATTCTCAAGACAGGACCAGTTCACCGTAAATGAGACTGTATGAGAAATGTCTCAAGAAATGTCTTGATTCCTCCAATATTACACCTGTTAAACAGGTCTACGTTAGATGTCCTATCTTGAAGGTTAACTCTACAGATTGCACGCAGACAGCTTTTATGGAAAACATCCAGCTGGCGTATATGGTACCTGTATGGAGTCCACGACTCTGAGCCGTACAAAAGGAAACAATCTCTCTCTCTCTCTCTCTCTCCACATATATATATATATATATATATATATATATATATATATATATATATATATATATATATATATTTAATAGCAAGCCCTTATTGCAAAAATTTACTATAAAAACAGGCATTAAAGTTGAAGTTCATATGGTATATTTATCATATAGTACATCTATATTTGTTTTGGAACGATCAGCGAAGTTAAGCAAGATCGAGTCTCTTCAGTACGTAGATAGGTGACCATATCACCATATGGGAATATCAGGCGTTGTAAGCTTCTGTCTGCGGTTTGTGCAATGGATAATGGCTCGGATTCGTTAATCGGAATGCAAGTTCCGATTCCGTTCGGTTTCGTTATACTTACTTACGTGCAAATATCCTTGGGAAAGATATGAATCCTCTCTTCTTCACCAGCTACGGGTTAATTAGTAAGACTTGTATCACTAAGTCGTTATTATATCAAACAAAAATAAATTATTTTGTGATTTTTAAAATAAACAATGGCCTGGAAAATAAAGTGTAAAGGTAACATTTCTGAGTACTGCTTATGAAGGATTTTAACTTGCAAGAAAATATTTTAGAAGAATACACTTCCAACGAAACGGAGGTGCTGCTGCTGATAAACCAGAATGCGCAGGCGCGTTCATGCTCTGTTCATGGCCGACTTGAATATTCTATATATACTCTTACCTGTCAACGGTCGTCGACAGCCGATGATGAGAAATTCTGTCAAACGATCTAGCCACTTCTGAGAATTAAAAGAGAAGTTCTTTCATACGTTTACCAAGGGTATTCTTTGGCATAAAACAGACGTAAAGAACTTTCATTCCCGTGAACAATATAGACGCGTTGGGTTAAATTTGCTGAAAATGAAAGCGGTTGATTTGAATCATAAATCTTTCTTATTCAAAATAAATGTCTTTCTTTTTCATCATTACGCAGCGGAACTTTTTTTTTTTTTTTTTTTTAAGCGTATCACCCCAAGCAAGGCTGGAGGCCACTATCATGCAAGGGGTTATAGAAGGGTTGGAGGAAGAGCAGATAGAAGTGGTAAAGGAGAGGATGTGGAGAAAGAGAAAGACAGTGGGTCGATCAAGGCAAGGGGGTTACAGAAGATTTGGAGCGAGAGCAGATAGGAATGAAAGATGAAAGGATGTGGAGAAGGGAAGTGGATAGATCAAGGCAACTGGAGATGTCGATTGACGCTACACTTAAACCGTTGGAAATTGTATTTGTCAGGGAAACAGTAATAGGGAAGGGAGTTCCATAGGCGAGATGTGCGAGACATGAAGCTATTGGAGTAGAAGAGACGTCTACATCTAACACTTTCATCGGTGTAGCGGTGGGAACGGGATGACAGCCTCGTAGGTCTTTTAAATTCACGAGGCCTAGGGACAAGCGAAAGCAGCTCCTCGGAGCAATTACCGTGAAAGTACTTGTAAAAAAGGCAGAGCGAGGCAACATCGCGTCTGTGAGAGAACGACTGCAGACGAGATGACAGATCAGGGCCAATCACATTACATATCCGTCTCTGGATCTTATCAAGAACCCTGAGGCAAACAGCAGGGGATCCAGACCATATATGGCAGCAATACTCCGTGCAAGGATGAATGGTCGATTTATAGATTTGAATGATCGATTCCGGGGAGAAAAATTTCCTGGCTCAGCACAGGGAACCAACTTTCCTTGCGGTGGATGATGCAACTGACCCGATGTTGGTCGAACCTATATGCATGGATATAGTCGCTTTTAATAAACCTGTATTTTTGTATGAGCAAAAGTTGTTATAAGACCAGAAGACCCGTGTTCGAATCTCACCATTTTCGACTTGCCAGGAACGTGACTTTAATATTATCGGCCCGGTTGACCCAAGCCTTGTGTGAGACGGAAGCCTTCATTGTATTGGGAGCCGTCGGTGGTAGTGCTAGCACGCAGTCACAACTCATCATGACCGAGGGTTTGAGAGTGCTCGCCTTGTTCGAACCGTTGATCACGCTAGATAATGCTCTCTCTCCCAGAAACTGTAACTAAGGTCTGCTCAGCATAGTTGCAGTATAAACCACAGGTGGGCTCTGTGGGTGTTGACCAAACTCAAAAGCGTCTGGAACGGGGATTAGCTAGCTATCTAGTAAAAGTATATTGAACAAGCACAAATATGCCTGATCGGGGGTCTGCAATGCTTCTGGTAACCTCGGATTCGAGTGGCTGCCTATTTACATTTATAATAAATATATGGTATTACAGACAGGATTTAATAAAGTAATCCGTCAATCTGAAAGGTACGGTCGATTAATGAGCGGCTCAGGGTGAGGAATCGGAGAGCTGAGTTCGAATTCCACTCGAGTTCATTGTATTCACGTAATAATATTCTTTGGGGAGGCATGAATCCATCTCTTTCTGCCATTCATTGGTAAATAGCAGAAGATGAAGAGAGGACAGATGCTACACTTCGATCCCAGATTGAAGATCGAGAGGTACAGCTTCAATAGAACATCTTTTACCAAACAGCATTTTACAACCACTGACCGGGGGTGATATTTTTTACAGCCAAGCATCATTTTAATGCAGATTGACACAACTTTCATTCACATTTAGGAGTCATGCTATCTATGTTGAGACACTGGCTACTCGTGACAGCCAATTATTCACACACACTCTGGACGAGGTCATTTTTCGGGCTCGTCTTTTTCTCTTCTAATCCACATTTTCATCCATTTTGGTTCATATAAAGAAACATACTAAATATTTTCTCATTGTAAACTACAGCGCATACATATACATACATATATATATATATATATATATATATATATATATATATATATATATATATATATATATATATATATATATATAGCATAATGAGAAGCCACTTATACTTTCTTGATATGTATATAATATGGATAAAACAATTGAAAAGTTGCAAATTAAAAGAAAAAAAATTGGGTGTTTTTTTGTGAAAGTATTTATTGATATGTTTTTATATATTTGATATTTCAGAACGCCTCGATCCTTCCTCAGAAATTGATTAAATAACTGTGTTCGGAAGTTTGTTTACAAGTAGCGTCCGTCGCGAGACGCGGACGTCACGTGATGTGGAATGCAACTGTGTTTGAATATTTCTAACGTAAATCTAACGATAGTATTTTAGATGTTGTTTAAAAAGATTTTTTTAACTATATCTAAAGAAATTTTAAACTATTTTATATATATGAAATGGTCAAATTCCACCAATTATTTAAGACATTTTTTAGGTTTATATGTTCTTTTTATAGATACGAATATTTAAGTAAATGCTCTGTTTGTAATAAACAGCATTTAACGGCCTGAACGACCGAGAATTTGTCATAGAAAATATGCGTCCTCCGACAGAAATCGAACCTGTATCCTATACGGAACCGTCATATAGCCTGATGTACCTTAACCGATTGGGCCACAGAGGAGCGTTCGGTTAGCAAGGTCGATTTTACTGTTTTTACACACAATTCTCCATGATTTCCTCTCATTCATTCATATCTGCTCAATGCGTATCCAAATGTAAACAAATGACATCATACATTATGAAATGGACAAAGTCCGACAATTATTTAAGACATTTTTTATGTCTATACGTTCTTATTATAGATACAAATATTTAAGTAAATGCTCTGTTTATAATAAACAGTATTAACAACATTTACCGGCCGAGAATTTTCCAGGCCGGTAAATGTTGTTAATACTGTTTATTATAAACAGAGCATTTACTTAAATACTTGTATCTATAAAAAGACCGTATAAACATAAAAGATGTCTTAAATATATATATATATATATATATATATATATATATATATATATATATATATATATATATATATATATATATGTATTTATATATATATATATAATTGAAAAATTCACCGTTAACATTTTACGGTCTCATCAGAACAAACAGGGCCCTATAGTCTTGGTTGGCAACCAGTCTAGTAGAAGGAAAACTCTGAATTCAAAATCATCTGCTGACTCTTTAACTTCTGAAAGGAAGGTAGGTAGAAACTTCGATATCTTCGGTGCCAATGTAACCGGCAAAACAATTGCAATATTCTACTTGACTATCACCATGAACTACAATTGTGATATGGAGGGCAGTGGTTATCAAAGCGGTGCTAACTGAATAAATGAAGAGTGAACGATGTCTTGAAACTATATTCAGATATTAAATATTTGCTAAATCAATGTTTATCTTCAAACCACAGAATTATTAAGTTCAAAATGCAACTGAACAAAAATTATTTTTAAACAGAATGCGGGGTTTTACCTTTCTTTCCGATTGGATATTCAATAACAGCTAAACAAATAATCGAAAATCCCTAAACAACGCATGCGTACTGAGGCAACTAAATGATCAATCCTGAATTTTTCATTATTTTGTTTGCACTCAAAAACTGTACGATGAATGGTATGCTTAAATCAACCCTTCCTAATTGTTTTCTATAGGTTCATGTCTGCTAATGGATTTATCATATACTTGTAAAATGTTCGCGACAGCTATCAGCTTTCTTATTATTACTGACGGATGTGTAGTTAATTTAATTGCCGTGAATGGGAAATCGGTAAGCCGGTTTCGAATTCAGGTCAAATTAGTCCTCTTCGCTTTCTCACGTGTAACCTTAGGAATATTATCAATGCAGCTATGCTTAAAACTGCAGGAGAGACTGGGGATTCTAATCGTGTGTGACAACCAATCTAAGAGACAGACAACTCTAAATTCAAACCCATGTTGAGCTCTGACCTATTTGGCCTCACGTTTTCCACTGACTTCAAGCGACTACATCGAATCAGTATCTGCATCTACTGCAAGGAAAATTGGCTCCCTTTGTCTCGTCAGAATCCATCTTGCACATTTACAAATCTACCATTCGTCCGAGAAGTGAAGACTCTTGTCATATTTGGTCATGCCGTACGTCTTGAGATTCTTCTTAAAATCCAAAGATCTGCAATTTAATCGATCCTGACCAGACATTACGATTTCAGTCACTTTCTCACAGACGTGACGTAACTTCTCTCTGTTTTTTTTCTACAAATATTTCCATGGCAAAGAACAATTTCCTGGATTTGACAATTTTGGTAAGCTATTATTGCTTTATTTTAAAGTTAATGAGACCAAATAAAAACCAAGACCTCCTTTGCCATGCTAAAAAAAAAAATAAAAAATAAAAACCTTTACGCAAATAACTTTGTCACAAAAGTGTTCTTTTCTCTAAGTTCTTGAAGAACTTATTTTTTTAATAGCTATTCAGTTTTGTTTATTAAACGTGATAGATCTCAAAAAAATAAATAGCTGGAGAAAGATTAAAGGGGATTCCATGACTTCTCCAATATTGTACAGAAAATGTTGCTATGGAAATTTTCATGAATGTAATTTCTCGATGAATAAATATTTTTTGGAAAAAATGAGGTGGCCACTGAAGAGAAAAAGATGCAAGATTTTTTTGAGAAGTTGGTCGGGCTGAGGTCTTTCAAATGTGCACTCGTAAAGAAAGACAGACAAATTATTTTATTGTGTAAGGGAATTCTTGTTTTGTGTAATCGACGAAGGAATTCGATCCTTATACGAATAAGTAAAATATTTTTTTTAAATGACTTACCGCGATTCTTCAAGTATCTGACACGCTTTCAATCACTTACCTGAAAAACAGAAAAAGAAAATGATGTTTGATTAGAATTTTTCGTAAAGATAAATAGACAGACATGCAAAACTATATGAGCTGGAAAGACTTGACGTGAATAAGAGTGTACAACAGCCGAAACATTGTGAATATGGCAACGAAGAAGAGGAAAAAATGTAAATAGTGTAAATAGATAAGTAGTCCTGAATAGACCGAGATTGATAGATAGATGAATTAATATGAAAATATGATAAACTGAGATAGATATGAATAGAATGAGATAGATTCAAACAGACTGTTATGGTATAACGTATATAAATATATATATAACAAATATATATATAAATATAAAAGTGAACATAGAGGGCAACACTTAGAGACGACAGTCTGTTTCATGCTAAATGCAATCGTCAGGTGGCCTGACGATTGCCTCTAGCATGAAACAGACTGTCGCCTCTAAGTGTTGACTTCTATGTTCACTTTTATATTTACACAAGTTCTATCTGTGATATTGAGCACTTTATCCCATAAATATAGCACACATTAAGACTATACTTATTCATATATATATATATATATATATATATATATATATGCACACACACACACACATATATATATACACACAGACATATATATATGCACACACAAATACACACACATATATATGCACACACACACACATATATATATGCACACACACACATATATATATGCACACACATATATATATATGCACACACACACACATATATATATGCACACACACACATATATATGCACGCACACACACATATATATATGCACACACACACATACATATATAGATAGATATATGCACACACACACACATATATATATATGCACACACACACATATATATATATATATGCACACACACACACACACACACATATATATATGCACACACACACATATATATATATATATATGCACACACACATATATATGCACACACACACAGATATATATATATATATATATGCACGCACACAGACATATATATATATATACTCTCACACACACACATATATATGCACACACACACACACATATATATATGCACTCACACACACACATATATATATGCACAAACACACATACACACATATATATATATGCACACACGCACACATATATATATATGCACACAAACACACACATATATATGTATATATGCACACACACATGAATATATATATATATATGCACACACACACATAAATATATATATATATGCACACACACACATATATATATACACACGAACACACACACATATATGTATATATGCACACACACACACACACACACACACATATATATACATATATATATATATATATATATATATATATATATATATATATATATATATATATATATATATGTAAAATGAGAACAAATTGAGTAAATTTAATTTAAAAATACAGAGTAGAGGTAAAATATTATTTATTTTCGGAAATTAAAACAAAAACACGTTAAAAATCTCTACACAATGTCAATTATGTTTCGACACTACAAATGTGTCTGTTCAGGCAATGGTAAACTACTAGCGATTGGACGATTAATTTAATTCCAAAAGCAGAATACTCGTTTTTCGAGAAAAAAAAAACAGAATTAAAAATATACCTATGGGTTTTATCGTTATTAACCCAACCAAATATGATCGTCACAAAATTCAAACTCACCGAAAATGTATTTTTAATATAGTTCATAGCACGAAGTTGTCAGCATATAAATCCTAGACAGTTTCATCATATATTCTTAAAATACATTTGTAAAATGAAAAGGTAGTGGTCACCCCTGACGTTACCCTGGGTTCATTACGAAATTCAGGTATTGCAACATCAGATTCATTCTGCCAGGGAACCCGACCTGTTAACAGGCCGCATCTCCGCTAAAATTCATTCCACGGTGTGAATTTAAAAACAACAAATCTATTATGTCAGGAGTTAGATCTTACTTTTATAGTGGAAACGAGATTTGAATAAGCCAATCAGAACTTGTTTGTCTGCTAACTACAGGTATAAGAACAACGGTTTGATTTTCGCGAGCTTTTCCAGTTTTGCTTTTCCTGTAAGTGCGCCAACGTTATGGTAAGCCTTTTCTCAGTTACTTAGGGAAAAAAATCCTCGCGCCATTAAATGCCATATTAAGTTATGTTCACAACCTACTTCCATGCATTCATATACTAACCTAAAAAACACACACACACAAGCAAACCTTACAATAATATACACAATATATATATAAATCGGCCTGACGATTGTGTCTCGCATGAAACGCCCAGTCATCTCTAAGTGTTGACTTCAATGTTCACTTTATATATATATATATATATATATATATATATATATATATATATATATATAGTGGACTCTCTCGTCGTATGAGGGACAAGCAGCTCAGTTCCTAGGAACCGACAGCCCTGACACCAAAACATATGCTTTGATTATAATGATGAAAGCTTTGTGCAGAACTAAAGCAACCACACTTTTTGAAGCGCCAAATACCTTCACCTGGTACATCACGTGCCACAAGTTCCCCAAACGACCATCTGGAGGTTTTAAAGTCAGGCTTGTACTTCTCCTAGACCAGTTGCTATCCGAGGCTATAGAACCCAGTCTGTCCTGCTATTTACCCATAGCAGAAGGGAGAAGAAGAGGATTAATACCTTTCCCAAGGGTAATAGGACGTAAGGGATTGTAATTGATTCGACTGGAATTCGGACTCGGCTATCCGGTTCCTCAATCCAAGCATCTATCCACTATATATATATATATATATATATATATATATATATATATATATAAATTGTGAGGTCTCTCCATGTGGACTACAAATGAGGACTCAGTAAAATTAAATTATACAGAAAAATGTCTTTCAAGGCCTACAGCTGTTTAAACAAACTTTTCGATATATCAAACATGTAGTAGATCCATTTCGCTCGACTTTTTGACGATCCGTTGCTAGGTGTTTCTTCAAGTGTTCATCAACTCCTGTTTTATTGCGTCCAACAAAGACAGTCGCAGGTAAAAGACTATCATCGAGAGCAAGGCATACTGCTATTTTTCTTTATTATCAATATTATTGATTTTCGCTTTGAAATTACTATTTTTTTTATTTAGGTTTAAGTGTTTATTTAAAATTTTATTATTATTTTTTTTCTAGATTATCAGTACAACTATAACTTAATTTTAGCGTACTTTCCTTGGCAATCTTGCTAAGAGGATTATTACGTGGAAAATGTTTATTCAGTCAAAGGCAGAAATTTTTGCCCTAACTTACAGCTAACCATTTGGTTAAATGGAGGTGTATACCAAATGATTTTTCTCTGGTTTTTATTATTATCTTTTCTGTATTTAATATCGGAGCATTTATATATCTATATTTTAAAGTCTTACAATTATTTACATATATATATATTTTAAAGCATTATAATTATTTATATATCTATATTTTAAAGCATTACAATTATTTAAATATATATATTTTAAGGCATTATAATTATTTATATATCTATATTTTAAAGCATTATAATTATTTATATATCTATATTTTAAAGCATTACAATTATTTATATATCTATATTTTAAAGATAATCTACTATCTATATTTCTCATGTTGTCTGTCTGTGTGTCTGTCGTGGGCGTTGTTATCTCGCCCAGGCCGCATTTCTCACCCGATTTCGATGCGGTTTTCACCACAAGTTTGCAAATGGCTGCCGTAAGGACATGACGGAGCCCGATTTTTGAGTTCCGAAAAAAATCGATAATCGAAAAAATCTGCTTACAGAAGGAATGATTGCATTTCAGCCAAATTTGACACACTCTTAGAGTCTACCATTAGAAATGTTGTCCAGAAGTTTCATGACCACGGACCCCTAAACAGCGCGGAAAATCGATAAAACCCCAAAACCGATACGCCCAGATTGCGCCTGAACCGCATGTCGGTTTTTAGCGAAAACCGACCGGATTTATGAGGAGCCATTGGGAGTCACCATGTGAAGTTTCAACTCTGAGCGCCCTCCAAACAGAGTAAAAATCGACAATCGGTCAACCCTTAAAAATGTTTTTCCTGTTGGGTATTTCCTAAATGCATATTAATTTAAGGTCACGCTATGCGCGCGAAGAAACAGGTCAGTGCGTGCAGTGGAATGGAAGAAAACACTTGAAATCAAATTCTGGAATGGGTGCAGGGGCATTGAAATTAGGCTTTTTTTATCTCTGCTACCAGGTCTGACTTTGAGCCACAAATGACTTATTTGACTTTGTCAACACTTTTGCTTTAATCGTCGCATCTTACCAAAAGAAGCGCTTCCTTTATTCGCGTCTTTACTGAAAGAAAAACAAAACCCGGCATACATGCTAAGTGAAAATGGTGCCGCCTTCAGCAGTCCATTTTCCAACTCTTTAAACCTTTTGCCCTAGCCCAGGTCGCATTTGTATAATATTTATGCATTACACCCTAACCTTTATTCGATAAAAAATTCATTGCTAATCATGCATTACTTTTTAAGTAATACACATATTTATGTCTTTGTTGTTTCCGTTCCTTATATTATGGCCGCTACTGAGTGTATATATATATATATATATATATATATATATATATATATATATATATATATATATATATATATATGTATGTAGTAATCTGTTGTTATATTCCACGTGAGTCATATTAACACAATATAGAATTTTAAATATTAAATATTAAATGTTAACACTGACTCACAGAGGCCGCTAATTGCTTATTTTAATGAAACAGAGCAAAATATAACCCATAACTGGAATTAAGATACCATGAGTGATTGATCATTTTCACCTGCGAATTTAAAATTTTAAATTCACAGGATTTTTCAAATTGTTTATATGGTGTCAGTTAGTTGAAGAGGAGGAATAGGCTCTGCATCGACAAACTGACACCATAAGCAGTTTGAAATATCCTGTGAATTTAAAATTTGAAATTCGCAGGTGAAAATGATCATTCACTAATGGTATCTTAATTCCTGTTGCATTACATATATATATATATATATATATATATATATATATATATATATATATATATATATATTACTATTTTCATTTAGTATGGTTTAGATTCGTACGAGCGTTTCCCCATATAATATTAACCGCACTCACTAACCGTAGATGCATCCTTCCTCATATATATATATATATATATATATATATATATATATATATATATATGGGGGTGGGGCCTTTTGTTTTCGTTCAGCCGGGAGCAATAAAAAGGCGGACATTTTTAACAAAGGGCCACAACGCTTACCTTTCATCAAAAGACATTTTATGTCTTGCCGCCTTTTGCACTGGCCTATGACGACAGCACAATGAAGCTATTCTGAGACACCCATTGACGCTTTGGATATTAAATGCTGCACACAATTAGACAAGGTAAGAATCCATTCGGTTTTCATTGCCAAAAGATCAAGGACTTTTCCAGTGCTATTGTATTGAGTTTCCCATGATGTAAGTGACTTTACTGATAATTTAACAGCGTCTTTCCGTCGGCGACTTTGGTCAGGCTGAGAGAAATCATTTACTGTCTACTGGTTTAAACAAACGATCGGAGATGTTCATGTTGGAAATCGGGGTTGAGAGTAACAGAGAGAGAATAGAATAAAGAGATATTTCGAATCAAAAGTAGAAAAAAATATAGAATGAGGAAAATTAAACGGAAGACCAAACTAAAGAGCTGTGCGGATAAATGGAAATATATGTACAATAATTAAAAGAGAGATGGACATACAATGTAGATAAAAAATCTAAACTGGATTCAAACAATAGGATAGTTTTGTGGCGGACTTTACCCCATTAATTTAACTTAGATTAGGAAACCAAACTGACGAGAAGAAAAAGAGGATAAGCCAAAGACATCATTACACATAAAATTTGTATTTAACAAGATGTACAAACAAGGATGTGAAAGAAAAGGCATGCATTGAGTAAAACAAGAGTTGTCTCTCTTTAAATATTATTTGTATTCCAAAGTTTTACTGAAAAAAAGAAAGTTTGTGATAGTTTCTGGTAATAAATGTTTTCAACAGTTTTGCTGTGTAAGAAAAAAGATTATGTGAGTGTAGGGAATATTCAGCATGTGAGTGGTGGTGTGAGTGAGAAGATTGGCGCATGGCTTCAACTGTCGTGGATTCGTTTGGCAGCTGAAATCTCACTAATTATCTAAGAATATTTCTTGCTTTTATAGGTTATCATCGGCTCCGAAGCGCGGGAAGAATCATTCGTCACGTGCAGACAATCTGATTGGTTGGCATTGACCAATCAGCTAGCGAGCTTTGGGGAGACTCACGAAAGCTTCTGGGATCCGATTTATAAATTGTCCGTTACACAGTACTGTTGATTTATTATCCAATGAATGCTTGTTGTTGTATAATTTGAATTTGCGCAAGTATGTATGTATGTGTGTGATTATGATCATCACAGGTTGACTTATCGTCTTCTTCCCACTTCTTCATGGTCTTTTGAAAAGGAGTAAGTGTTTACCCTTTTTAACATTTTAGGATCAGTTTTCCGCTTCAACTTTTCGAATCGATTACATTCACTTCCGTGTCACCTTAAGGCAAGACTGTGATGCTTGGTATGATAGACTCGTGAATGTCAGTGCCAGCTCGACCGAATAATAAACTATGCTAAATGGTGAAAAGTTCGGGAATCTTCGTCAGAAACAAACTAAAGTTCTGAACAATTTATTCCATAGCAATTTTCTATTATTGACTTAGATATTTAATAATTTTTTTTTTTTTAATTCTCTTTCACCCTCGGTAGACTCTTGATAGGTTTGCCTATCAGTCAGTGCGTGATACACACTTAGGCGATCATGTATCTTTCGATACATAACTAACGAAGCAGATTTTTCCCGCAGTAGGTTGTCATTTCTTTCTGCGGTAGACCAGTTGCCATCCAACGCTATAGAACCCGGTCTGTCCTGCTAATTACCCATAGCAGCGAGGGCGAAGAGCATTCATAACATTTCCCAAGCGTATTAGCGCATCGGTCAGTCAGTTATGTGCCATGCGGGATACACACCTGGCGATCATGTATCTTTCGATACATGATTGACGAAGCAGGTTTTTTCCCGCAGTAGGTTGCCATTTCTTTCTGCGGTAGACCAGTTGTCATTCAAGACTACAGACCCGGTCTGTCCTGCTATTCACCCATAGCTGGGGAGCGAAGAAGAGGATTCAAACCGTTCCTAAGGTTATTAGCACGAAAGTGAATTTCAGTCAGTTATGTGCCATGTGTGATACACGCTTAGGCGATCATTTATCTTTCGATATATAACTGACGAGGCAGATTTCTTTGCAGCAGTATGTTGCCATTTCTTTCCGCGGTAGACCAGTTGCGAGCCAAGTCTATAGAACCCGGTCATTGCTGCTATTTATTTATAGATGGTGGGGCGGAGACGAAGAGGAATCATACCTTTCCCGAGGTTAATAGTACGTAAATGAATGTGATGTGGTCGACCGGAATTCGAACACAGCTCTGCGATTCCTCGATCCGAACTAGATAATTTCTACTTAAGATAACGTTGATTTGGTTCTGACGAGCGGTGTTGAAAACGCTAGAGACTAAACATATCAATAACGAGGAAGTTTTGTTGATAATGGACTGTCTCGTAAATGAGGTTTTGTCCCTCTTACGTCGCTCGTACAACTCTAACTTCGTCTTTTATCCGACATTCTCGAGTTCCCGCACACGTCATCATCGTAAAAATCGTTTTCTTCTCACTGCTTCGGCTCTTATTTTTTTTTTATCATACCAACACCACAGTCGACTGACAAGTTACCGTTCTCCGCTTTTGACCTCAGTTACCCAGTCAAATAGCATCTTCGAGTCCGAGAAAACTGCACGCGACTTGATATTGGTAAAACCACGCTAAGCTGTACTGAAGCCATAGTTATAAAATATACACTTTTGGAATAGTCCAATGTGAGGAGGTTCGTGCCATTTTCAAGGAACAACATGGCGCTGCTACATGTCGTGTATTGAGGTAAGGAATTTATTTTCTTTTGCACAAGATGCAATCCACACTAACTCTCTTACTTCTAAGTAATTGTTCACCAAATGGACATAAAAATAACATTTCTGTTTAGAGAAAGACAATTAAAATTTCTGCAACACACGAGGAAGAAACGTCTGGAGAAATAGGCACTGGCATGACTTACTGAAATCAAGGGTAAAACTGCGAGTGAAAAAACGAACTTGAGTAAATGGATGAGAGGGCGATAGCTGGATGGGGATAGTAAGTGGACAAATATTGATTAGAGCTATAAAATATATGGAGAGTCGTCATAGTCTACATCAGTAGCTTCCCAACATTTACCCCTGGGCCGTATTTGCGGACTGAAAATTTGCCTGCACCTTATGTGATAAAATGTACACTGAAAAATAAAATAAGAAAACAGAGAGAGGTTTAAAGGGAGATAATCGTGTATTCCAAGTCAGAGCATTATCATTGATAACACTCTGCTTCAGTTTGCAGAGCCTAGTTACTATATCCTTAATACTTGATATAATGCAAAAATATCACAATGATAAAATCAGTCAATAATTATGTATAACAATTAAGACTGGGAATCATCCATGTAAGTTAACCATAATAATATTTAAAATTTTGAAATCATATTTATTTTTGGCATATGAATTTTTTGAAACTGTTTCTAAGCCATTGCATTTTAATCATTACGACTCACCTGCTATCTTCTTCCGCCTCACCTGCTACCCTCTTCCTCCTCACCTGCTATCCTCTTCCGCCTCACCTGCTATCCTCTTCCACCTCACCTGCTATCCTCTACCGCCTCATCTGCTATCCTCTTCAGCCTCACCTGCTATCTTCTACCGCCTCACCTGTTATCCTCTTCTGCCTCACCTGCTATCCTCTTCCGTCTCATCTTCTCCCCTCTTCCGCCTCAGCTGCTACCCTCTTCTTCCTCACCTGCTATCCCGTTCCGCCTCACCTGCTATCCTCTACCGCCTCACCTGCTATCCTCTACCGCCTCACCTGCTATCCTCTCTCGCCTCACCTTACTATCCTTCTGCAATATTTATGAAGGGTGTGCCCAACCGTTTGGGAAACACTGTGTTAGACCAATAACGGTCCTGGTAGAGAGAAGAAGGAGAACAAGAGCAAGTAGAGAATGATGGAGAAAAAGTCGATAACCCATTTATAATCAACAATTCTTATTTTAATCCCTAGGTAAGGACTATAATTATCTACATTATTTTAAAGTATCTCTATTGGACGCTCAATTAAAGGATTTTCTAGTGTAAAATAATTAACAATAGAGTTCTTTATTAATGTTATTGACAATTTATTTCTTCAGTAAAAGTATTGTATGTCTTCTATAGTAAATGGCAGTATGTACGTTGTGATCTAATGATTATCGGTTCAGAAAGCTAAGTTCGAATTCCAGTCAGTTTCGTTAAATTCAATTGCACGCAATTTCCTTGGGAACCCTAGCAGGACAGACTGGGTTCTATAGACTTCATTGACAACTAGTTTTTCTTTACTATGAAAATGTACTGCTGGTATTTTTACTATAATTTTATTTATAGTTTCATAGTGTTTTGAACCCAGTTTGGTGGTTAACTATTTGCCCAAAGCTGGGACCCTATTCTACGGCTTAGTCGTAGAATTTCCGACTGACACCAATTCAGTCGGGTTTCGATCCTAGCTAGAGGCAACCGTACGTCTAGCCACACTGATGAAATGTGGATGACAAATATATATATATATATATATATATATATATATATATATATTGTGGGCAGCATTTTTTTCTATAATGCATGTTTTATTAAATAATCCTTGTTGACAACACAACTATACTCAAACAAAAAAACAATAAACAAAAACTAAAAATTCTTGTAACTATATGCATAAAACAGTTGAAACCTAACCTGAACAGAATAAACTATGAAATCTCCACAAATATTCTTAAATACCTATAATTTATAACAGAAGCCATTGATTTATACCAACAGCTTCCCATACTTAATACTTCTTGTTTTCACTCCCGCGTGGTCACGTGTGACGTCTTGAGCTGCAGTGCGATTTTCGCTTCCAGCGACTTGTATGCACGAGTTTGTCGTTTCTTGGAAATCTTCCATGTAAGTATAAGCAGACTATCATTATTGTTTTGTCCGTGTATTGTTTAATATATTTTAATATAATTGTCATCTTTGATAATGGCTTATGTAGGCGGAAAGCTTAGATAGGATTAAAAAAAATTATGTAGCAATATTATGATTTTCTTTCTTCTTTTAATGATAATGTTAAGCTTATTAGACGATATGAAAAGAAATTACATAAAATAAATCGACGAAACTTGTCTATATTATTTAATGAAACATATATCATATATATATATATATATATATATATATATATATATATATATATATATATATATATATATGTATATGTATATTGATAATATTAGTGGTCAATATCGTGATTATTATAATATGGAATATTAGTGTTTGAGCCTTTTATATTATACTATATTATATATATATATATATATATATATATATATATATATATATATATATATATATATATATATATATATATATATAAAATATTATATTATATTATATATATATATATATATATAAATATTGGCTCCTGAAAAATTAATTTCGGTTGAGCTCTTTGGTTTGAGGTGTGAGTTTGTAAACAGTGACTATTAAAGCTAATATAGCACGACTCTTCGGCAGAATTTAGTCACTGTCAGTCACTGTGTGTTTATCTAAATCTAAGAACAAACACGCTAAAATTCTCCTTCATCCCAGCCGTGTGCCGACGGCTTACTGGTAGAAGTTCCGACTGACGCAAATTCAGTCGGGTTTCGATCCTAGCTAGAGCCAACTGGGCGTTTAGCCACACTGATGAGCTGCGAAACAGTCTGTCTGTGGATGACACAAATATATGTATATATATACAATGAATGTATTTGAATGATCTGGTAGTACGTCTTTATAGATTTTTTTTTCAATCATGCTTGAGACATCGATATCGACCAACTAGAAATAATGGCTGCAAATGGTTTCTTTACAAGAAAAAAAAAAGAATTCGAAAAGAGCTGAAAAACAGCGAAAATATTCCGAGCCAATATTAGCTGATAGAATTTATTCGAAAGTTGGTAATATCGACTTGTTTTCAACTTCCATAAAATTGCTTTCTCGTGCCAGAGGGGAAAAAAAGGTGAGATCAAAAACAGGTGGGATCAGGTAAGGTCCGTGTGGTTGAGGAGACGATGTTATTTATTTATTTTTTGTTTTTAGTTTTGGTTTCGTTGCTACATTAAGCGACTGATTCTTTTTTTTTTTTTTTGCCATCCTTCAAGATTCAATAATTGTTGGTTGTTAGTTTGTGAGTAAAATATTCTTTTGATAAAGAACTCAGATTCACTTTCAATTTGCCATCACTTGGAAATTCTTCCATTTTCTCAGCCAGAAAGTATTAAAGCAAAACATTTTCAAAAATGTCGAAAAATATCAGTCGTAAATTGTCAGAAGACCTGTCGAGTAAGGTAGTCTGTCGAGTCAAAAAATGCAATGCAATGTATACTTGTTTACAAGTCGAACTTGTTTGAAAGTTGACATTTAACATTTTCCCAAAAGAAAAAAAAAACAGCAAATTTATAACCGACATATATGTATGGAAAATTTCCTGACAGACGCCATAACTAATTCCAGTCATATGAGACAGATGATAGATTATTCGGAAGCTGTATTCAAGTATACGGTCGCAAGATTTTGTCATATTTTTGGTGTTGGGATAATTAATGGCTTTAAAAGCTCATTATTGAGGACCGGCACACGACCGGGCTTGAAACTCGCAAGCCGCCACAATCCTCGTGTTACTACAATTTTTGGTGCGAGCAAGTTATTAGAATTAGTTGCAGAACCATTGCAAGAAAATGTTACAAAACACTGGAGAGTAAAAGGGCACGAATAAACAATTTGGTAGACTTATTCAGCAGGTTGGGTACCAATATGTTTTAGCTGTGATATATATATATATATATATATATATATGTATATATATATATATATATATATATATATATATATATATATATAAATATATATATATGTATGTATGTATATCATCGACTCTCCCGTCGAATTCGACTCTCCCGTCGAATTCGACGTATGAGGGTCAAGCAGATCAGTTCCTAGAAACTGAGAGCCCGATGCCGACACATGAGATTTGATTATAGTGGTGAAGGTTTCGTGCAGGACCATCCACACTTTTTGAAGGGACGAATACAGAGACCTAGTGCACTAAGTGCCACAAGGTCCCCAAACGACTCTTCGCAGGTTTTGAATTCAGAGTTGTCATTCTCCTAGACCAATTGCCATCCAAGGCTATAGAACCCAGTTTGTCCTGCTATTTACCCATAGTTGGTGGGAGAAGAAGAGGATTCACACCTTTCCCAAGTGTATTACCACGTAAGTGAATGTAATGGATTCGAACTCGGCTCACTGATTCCTCAACAATCCAAGCCGTTATCCATTACTCCACCGTGCCTCATACATACATATATATATATATATATATATATATATATATATATATATATATATATATATATATATATATATATATATATATATATATATATGTGTGTGTGTGTGTGTGTGTGTGTGTGTGTGTGTGTGTGTAGAAACGGGTTTTGGCTTTTCTGAAACCTGTTCTTATATTTTCTCTCTTTCCAGCAAATCTTTGCCTCTTTTTTGTTTAAAGGCGTAACTGCCTTTCTTGTGATGAAATGAGTCAAAATATAGACTGTGTACATCAATGCAAAATCCTGCTACTCTCTTCATATCTATCTATCCTACTCTCTTCATATCTATCTATGCTACTCTCTTCATATCTATCAATCCTACTCTCTTCATATCTATCTATACTACTCTCTTCATATCTATCTATCCTACTCTCTTCATATCTATCTATGCTACTCTCTTCATATCTATCTATCCTACTCTCTTCATATCTATCTATGCTACTCTCTTCATATCTATCTAGCTTCTAAATTCTGTTTTAGCCTTTCTTTCCCTTTTCCTAGTGACGAGTTAAATTTATTGCTGTTATTTCATTCTGTTCTGTCAGGATGGAATCGAATGCATTATTACCAGCCAAATATCTACGGTCGCTTTTTTTATCCGTCGGTTTTATGCTCTTCGTTAATTTCTATCCTGTGTAATAAATGAGGCTTTTAGGCCGGGTATTTGCGCGCAAATTACAGATATCTTTACCTTGTCCCTGGAAAGCATCGCACTGGTTGTATGAAATCATTAATTGCTACGTTGTGTCTGTTCGACCCATTCTCTGCGCCCGGGTTTTTTTTTTGTTCTTCTATCTCCTGCCTCAATTGTGCTGTGGGAAATCTCGTAAATTCTCGTCAATGGATTCACTCTCGTTCTTTTCTCCCGTGGCTTTGGCTTGCCATTAGGTTTGACCGTTTATTATTTTTATTTTCCTTTCTAACACTTTGAGTAAAATTTATTTTTATTAAATTTTGTGGTCCCTGTCGCTAATACAGTAATCTCTTTGAACGTCATATCTTTTTGACGTTTCAACCATTAATCTCTACTTGTTTCGTTATTGATAGCAATTCATTAATTTTATTACTGGAGAAGAATACAAAAAAAAAAATCAAAGAACTCCAGTGGATCGAACTTATGACTTATGACTTTTTAGCGACTACCCAATAATGATATCACACACATATTGTCCTATATTTAAACTGTTGTACTTGTTTGATTTTGGCATTTCTAGTTTTTACTATACATGTTGGTCTCTTCCTTTTCCTAACAACCATGCATTATGTCTTCTTACAGTTGATGTATAATCTTTTCTTTTCGGTTTCATTCAACAGAGTCTGTAGAAGTTCTTGTAGTTTCGTTTCCGTGTCTACTATCAACACCATGCCATCTGCATGTCTCATGTTTTTAAGATTGTGTCTGTCAGTAATGAATCCTGGTAGGACTTCTAATTCACTCGGAATGTAGGTTGAATAAGTCCGGTCAGAAGGCACATACGTCCAGTTCTATTATGGTATATCTGCTGGACACATTTTCTATCAGCATGCAGATGGTTTGCTGTCAGTATAGGTTCCTGATTATTGTAATGTCCTTTCCCAAATATGTCAAGATTACTAAGCAATTCCAGTTGTTCTTTGGGACGTACATAATCAAATAAATTTTGTATAATCTACAAAACACACACAAAAAAATAAACTTCTGAACACACACACACACAAAACAAATACATATATACCGTGTGTAACAGCAAAATTGTTCAAACTGTGTAACAGCAAGGGATAAATGCGTCGGCTAAAAAAAGTAGAGTTTTCCACCTTTCCTTACATGAATATATATATATATATCTATATCTATATCTATATATCTATATATATATATATATATATATATATATATATATATATATATATACCGAGTGCAACAGCAAAATTGTCCAAATTGTGTAACAACATGGGATAAATGCGTCGGCTAAAAATTTTTTTAGATTTCTACCTGTCCTTACATTAATATATATATATATATATATATATATATATATATATATATATATATATATATATATATACCGGGTGTAACAGCAAAATTGTCCAAACTGTGTAACAGCATGGGATAAATGCGTCGGCCCCAAAATAAGTATAGTTTTCCACCTGTCTTTTCATTAATTTATATATATATATATATATATATATATATATATATATATATATATATATCTACGGAGCTGTTCGATAACAGTGACTTCCCTGATGTTTTTTTTACAAATTTTCTCTTCTCCATGGTCATTTGTCGTAAGAATCACTGAAAAACACATTGAGTTATTCAACTAGAAAGAGAACATGTTAAAAATCGTTTTTCTGTCAGCTCCACTGTCTTCATAACTGAACAATGGTGAGAGGAAAAGAAAATCTTTCATTCCTTCACTAATGGTAGCAACATTCATACTCTGGCTTCCATGTTTAACTCCATTCAAGAACCATCTAGAGATGGGTGAATATGTTTAAAAAAGCGGGAACAGTAGAGAGGGTAACTAGATCAGGAGGTCACAACAGCAAGAGGGTTCATCATTTCAACTTAGAAGTAAATACATTATTCCTGCTCAAAGTAAAGTCAAATAGTTTTGTAAAAACCTTAGAGAATCCCAGTAAAATTTATTGAATCATTTCTAAGATACATCGGTTTAAATCTTAATCTAAGAAGTGGACAATTTTGCTGTTACACTCGAAATATATATATATATATATATATATATATATATATATATATATATATATATATATATATATATATATATATATATATAGTTGTATATTTAGGCAGCAATCCTTCGTTTATACATGTTTCATTAAAAACGACAGATAAGGTACTACGATTGAGCTTTTTATTTAATTTTTCTTGTGTTCGAACAAGAGCTTTCTTTACAGGACAAAGGGTGTGTAGGAACTGTCCAAATGTTTTATGTTTCCGAGCGCTTTCGGCTATACCACAGCTCCATTAGAATGCATTTAAACACGCACACAAATTTACCAGACTCCATTAGAAATATATTATTAGAAAACACAAATATATTAACTGCTTCCGTCTGCAGAAAAAAAAAAGATTAAATATAATGGAGGCTTTGATAATAAGAAAGAAAAACCAACTCTTAACAATATTAACTACGAACAAAGCCACAATGTGCTAAACGTATTTAGAAATTAAAAACATCTCTACTACACTCTAAGACATACACATAATGTACACACTCAATTAAGCTGAAAAACCGAATCATCCTTGATAATGGCTAAAGGTATTAAAGAAAAATTAAATGAAAAGCTCAGTCGTATTACCTTGTCTGTCTTTTTTAATGAAACATGCATACATATATATATATATATATATATATATATATATATATATATATATGAAGAAATATAGTTTTAAGGTGTGCTATATTTATGAGATAAAGTCCTCAATATCAGAGATAGAGCCTGTATGAATATAAAGGGCTGAAAATTGTGTGTTTTCTATGAAAATGTCTCGGACATTCAGGCCGGTAAATGTTGTTTAATACAGTTTATTATAAAACAGAGCATTTACTTAAATATTTGTAATATATTCCTATTTCAAAAATGAACTGCTGGTAATAATTTTTCCAAAAATAGTATTGCTGGTATTAAAACCTATTTTTAAACTTTCATAGTGCTTCGACCCCCTTTTGGGGAGTTAAGTATTTGCCCATGGCTGGGACCCAAACAGGTGCTACTACCCTGGGTGGTTCTATGATGCTCAAATTTTCCTACTCAAGGCCTTGCAGTCCGATGTATATCCTATATCTTGACGTGCCTTTAACCGATTTGGCTAGGAAACTTTCTCGGACATTCAGGCCGGTAAAGGTTACTCATACTGTTTATTATAAACAGAGCATTTACTTAAATATTTGTATCTATAAAAAGAACGTATAAACATAGAAATGTCTTAACATAGTTGTCATTTTACAATATTCATATATATATATATATATATATATATATATATATATATAAATTTCCATTATGTCTCACAATGTCCTCAATATATATATATATATATATATATATATATATATATATATATATGAATATTGTAAAATGACAACTATGTTAAGACATTTCTATGAATGTATATATATATATATATATATATATATATATATATATATATATATATATAAATTTCCATTATGTCTCACAATGTCCTCAATATATATATATATATATATATATATATATATATACATTCATTTATATGGATATGACTTTGTGACCCTGGGTTTCACACTTTTGCGATCATCAGGCAAACATGATGATAATCGCAAAAGCGTGAAACCCAGGGTCACAAACCCATATCCATACAAATGAATATGTTAGCTCTATCACTGTTTTTGAGCACATTCCAATAAGTACTACGCATATATAATATATATAGAACAATATAGATAGATAAAATAGATAGATAAATAGATAGATACACATACACACACGCACGCACACACACACACACACACACACACACACACACACACACACACACACATATATATATATATATATATATATATATATATATATATATATATATATATATTTATATATATATTTATATATTATGAAATGGTCAAATTCCAACAATTATTTTAAGACATTTTTTTTTATGTTTATACGTTCTTTTATAAAAAAATGTCTTAAAATAATTGTCGGACTTTGTCCATTTCTTAATGTGTGACGTCATTTGTTTACATTTGGATACGCATCGAGCAGATATGAATGTACGAGAGAAAATCATGGAAGATTGTAATTTAAAAGCAGTAAAATCGACTTTACTAACCGAAACGCTCCTCTGTGGCTTAATCAGTAAAGTCCGTCAGGCTAGGTGATGGTTACTTATAGCATAGAGGTTCGATTCCTATCGAAGGACGTATATTTTCTATGAGATTTTCTCGGGAATTCAGACTGGTAAATGTCGTTAATATTATAAACAGAACATTTACTTAAATATTTGAATCTATAAAAAGAATGTATAAACATAAAAAATGTCTTAACATATATATATATATATATATTGTCGTCAGATTTATCTTGAATACAGGAATTTATTTTCTCCTTTTATAATCTTTTTCTTTGATGATGGCGCTCATGACGAAGGAGATCAATTCTTACATGGGAGAGCCAATGACATTGACTGGAGAGTACTGTTGATGGAACTTGAGTATGATTTTATCGAAGGTTTCTCTCCTGCCGAGTGACACCATTTTCTCTCCTATTGGCTTAGAAGGTTTTGCTTCCAATAGTGATGCCTCACCGACAGTTAATAGAGCCGTGTGCTTGTGTTTCAAACGATTTAGGCTCAGGTCGAGTGGCTTTCAGCGTTATTTTTGAGTTGGTCCCTGTGTCTTCGAAGAGGGCAACCCCATGGTCTTTTCCCTGAATAAGACATGG
>OZ038511.1:21278462-21293462 GCA_964036315.1 Acanthosepion esculentum | reverse complement strand
AAAAATTTTCCTCTGTTGAGATTTTGTCATTGGGAAAACAGATTTCACGCAATGAAATTTTGACAGATTTTGAAGTTGAAATTTAAACACTAAAGAAAACTTTTACGATTTCTGTAAATGTTCGCGATGTGAATTTATTCTTTGCCATTTTGAAATGTATATCAGAATAAAATTTTTTTCGCGTTTTAACAATCCATTTCCCTCAGCGCAAATCATGTTTTGCCACTTTTAAAATATTTTCAAATTCTTGTTCTCGTCGATTGTCAATTTTTTTTTTTTTTGCTTCCTACGGTTCTTATCCATTCTTGCTAACACTTTATTAAATATAATAGCCATATCTTTTCTGTCAAGATCTTTAAATCGGTGTTTGAAGAGAGCCTTTTGGATTAAGGAAAATTCGTCTAATGAACATTAGTCTAAGGAATACCAATCTAAGTAGCATTGGTCTATAATAATTTTTTAAATAAATTAATACTTTATTCATATACAAAATACTGAATTTTATCGATATTCACTGTATTACGGAATGATATTTAAGAAGACACTTATAAAAACATTAATTACTGATGATACACATGGCTTATAAACATTTATTGGCATGCATTATTTGTATATTAATACAACCCACATTAGAGCATAGTTCTCTAGACGAATATCTCTTAGACCAATAATCCTTAGACAAGTGTCCCTTAGACGAATGTTCTGGATCCCGAGCAATATATAACTTCGTCTTTTTGTCTGGTCTACTTTTTACATTGGTTTTGTCAACAAGCCGTCTCTAAAAACAAGACATTTTAAAGTGTCACCTTCGTTTGTTAAAATTAAATTTGCCTCACCATTTGTCGTTTGTTAAAATAAATTTTTCCTCGCCACCCGCGTTAAGCAAAATTCGTGTTTTTTCTTTTCTTGAGGAATTCAGTACGTATCCGATATATTCGAGGGTAAGTTTGGGAACCTCGGCGTGGTGTAATGGTTAGCAAGCTTGTCTCGCAAGAAGAATTTTCGACTGAGTAGTGAGTTCGATGGAGACATATTTATATTAGATTTAAACTCCAAGAAAGAATACTCTGACTTTAGAATTTCAGTTTTTCTGTTTCTGACCAGTCCTGTATATATCGTCTCTTCATCTAACTTAAATCTAATATAAATATGTGTCCATTAACCGTGTCCTGAAGAAGGTCTATTTGACCGAAACGTCTGACTTCGACAGAATAACAAAAACAAAATAAAAACAGTAAACTCACATATTCTGATTTTTCTTTTCCACATTTTCATATATATATATGGAAAGACAGACTTCAGATTTGGCACTGATCTCAGTGACCGATTTTATATTAACACACGTTCTATCCTACATAATCAGCACTTTTACCAATATATATAGCATACCGTAAAACTTTATACACACACACATACACACACACACACACACACATATATATATATATATATAGATAGATAGATAGATAGATAGATAGATAGATATGAATAAATATAAATATAAATATATAAGTGAACATTGAAGTCAACACTCAGAGGACACAGGCTCTTTCATGCTGGACACAAGCGTCAGGCCGCAATATTTAATACTGTTATGTACAGTAAATACGGCACAAGGCCAAAAGGGGGATTGGGGAAAAGGAAGGTCATCACTGGTCTTAATCCCAAACTTAGCTAGTCCCAAGCACCGACCCAAGCACACAAAACAACACTCCCCTCACCAAAACGCCACATTCATACCTACCCCTCATGCTACATCCACCAAAATACCTCATGGTCTCCATGAAAGTCCTAAATAACCCCATATGTACAATAAAGTCTGTGGGGGGGCGGGAGTAAAAATTTCAAATAAATATCCCCAATGAATATATACAATATGTCTAAAATTATATACATGAAACTAAACAAAATCATGTTAGTAATAAAACCCCCCCACAATTCCTAAATGTGACAGTAAAATCAATTTCCTGGGCGAAATCGACACGGGACTTTATAAAATAAACATTTATCCATCCCAACCATTCACACAAACACGCACTGATTCAGCCTCAAACATACGAAAAGCTCACACACTCGAAACGAAAGGCGTCCCGCATCCTCCAGAGAACTAAAATCACTGAGCACCTAAAGCGGGGAGGGATGGGGAGTTAAACAAAAGGAAAAGAAAAAGGGGGGCAGAAAAAAAAGGGGGCCAATGAGCAAACTCACTCTAGCTAAGTTTTACAGAAATTAAAGAACTAAAATACAAATGCAAAAACCCTAAACTATCCTAAATCCAGGGATGGGTTGCCAAGTTCAACCCAGGCAAACAATATCCTGATGCCTAACCAGCATCAAAATGCCACTCAAGGTCAGCCCCTTTCACACGGCACAAACGCGCAAGACTCACCCACCTTTCGCCAAATTCTGATGATGTGAGCCGCCGCCTTTCCGTCCTAATCTTGACTTTAAGCTGATGCCTAAAGAACAAGATCAGTTCGGAAGAAGCAAACTTCTCGCCACCATAGAATTCCTTCTGACGCGTCGTCCAAATCACGACTCTCATAACGCCTAGTAAGCAACAGCACACATAATGCTCAGCCCTCGACATCTGAGGCACCACATTGCTACAGACAGAAACGACATCCAGGACAAAGGACTTTCTCCGCAGTACGCGAACCATGAGGCCTTCAACGAACTTGCACAACGGCACTACCACCGTGCACTGAAAGAAGGCGTGACCAATGGTCTCGACTTCCCCAACGCAGCGGCGGCAGTCTGGAGAATTCTCCAAGCCCGCTGAACAAAGTCTTTTGCCGACCCAGAGGGCTCCACGAATCACCCGCCAGGTGAGTGATGCCTCATCGTTAGTGAGGCATTTCAACCCTGGCGCCCAAGGCCATATTGAGCGAGCCTGCTGCTTCGTAAGACCGAGCTCGCTAATCAGAGCATCTTGAACGGACCCCCGAACTAACACCTGATACAATGCCCTACGAGACAACGCCTGGACGTTGGAGAGGCCTTCCGACGCCCGTAAGAGGCATTTCAGAGCGCGACGACATTCGTGATAGAAGGAGCTTTCGGCTCGGGGTCTACGGCGGGCCTCCCCCTCGCACGAGTGCACACTTCTTAGGGACGGGAAATTTTTCCGGGCGTCTTCCTTCCAGAAGGCTCCCACCTCGTCCGGTTCGCGACACAATCGGTCTAGGAATGCAATGCGAAGCATATGTTGACGAATCTCAATGCTTGGCATACCCAGACCGCCCTCAGCGGTATGAAGGCAACAGATCTCCCGAGATACCATAGGGGCCTTGCCTCCCCACAAGAAGGAGAACAAGAGCCTTACTAATAAAATTAGTGGGGCAAACGGAAGTGGAAGTACAGAGAGTCGGTACACGAGGATTGGATATATGTGTGAAACACATACTTCCGCCCTTCCCTTCAGGGAAAGCCTCCTCCGAGACCACAGATTAACCGCGCTCTCGGCCTTCTCTCGTACCTCCGACCAATTCATTTCCAACTGGAGCTCCGGACCGAACCAGACGCCGAGAATCTTGATCGGCCCATCCGTCCAGAGGAAAGGTCCGGGAAGAGAAACTCCCTTCCACGCACCCAACCGCAAGCCAACAGACTTATCACGGTTGATCTTGGCCCCTGTCACCATCTCATAACCACTGACCTCTTTGCTGACTTCGTCAATCTCGGCTCTGCTCGACACAAGAACCGAAACGTCGTCAGCATAGGCAGAATACCTTGCTGAGGTGGTAGCCCCAGGCAGAGATATTCCACGCAGGACCGGATTCGCCTTTAACTTGCGAAGGAAAGGTTCCAACGCAAGAACGTAAAGCAAAGGCGAGAGCGGACAACCCTGACGAATAGAGCGAGACAATACGAAAGGCTTCGATCTTACTCCATTCACTTCCACCAGCGCACCGGGGGTCGCATACAAGAGTCGGATCCAGGAGCGAAAGTCGGCTCCGAAACCGGCCGACGAAAGGACAGCCTCCAGAAAACGATGATCAACCCTATCGAAGGCCTTGGACTGATCTAAATTGATCAGCGCGGCTTCACCGTCGACTTGTTCTAAGATCAAGCGTACCATATGCAGGTTATCCTGAATAGTCCTGCCCTTCACAGCACAAGTCTGCTCGGGGCCAATCAGACTAGACAGGACAAGCTGCAAACGGTTGGCTAAGATCTTCGCCAAAATCTTCAACTCAGCGTTTAGCATCGTTAAAGGGCGAAAGTTCCCTAACCCATCCCCACCGTTCTTGTCCTTACGCAGCAACTTGATCACACCCCTGGTGAAGCGTTGAGGTATAGACTCCTGCTTCATCCAGTGGTTGAAAATCAGTTCCAGCAAAGGAACAAAAACGGGCGACAGCCTCAAGTACACTTCGTAGGGCAGACCATCGAGTCCCGGAGACTTATCCAGGCCAACCTGCTTCAGCGCTTCCCAGATCTCAGACTCTGTTATGGGACCCTCGCACCCAGCCGCTTCAGCTGCCTCGAGGCAGGGAAAGTCGGCTAAATAGGAGTCGAACTGAGCAGAGCTCAGACCGGGCTCCCTGGTGAAAAGATCCTGAAAATAATCTCGAAAGACCTCACATATGCCCGCGTTTGTAGTCACGGTCCGATTATCCGGTAATGTGACGCACGCGATATGTCGCCGAGACGCACTCCTACTCTCCTCTGCACGCAATTCAGCGGCCATATTCGTCGCCTCAGAGGACATTCTTTTTAACCTAGCCCTAACTACCAGAGCTTGATCCTTCTTGATAAGCAAGGAGGCCAACTCTGCCTTAGCTAAGGCTACATCCCCACTAACACGGGATTTCACGGCCCGATCGACTTTTTCTTCTAAAGCAGTTTGCGCCGCTAATCTATCTCGATTGAGTCGACGACTAAAATCGGCAGCAAACGTTCTAATTTTGGATTTAAGGTTACCCCACCAGGCGTTCCCCAAAACCGCTCCCGACAATTCCCGTTGTATCATTAGTAACAGCTGGTCCCGAAATCCCTGTTCACCAAACAGTGAACAGTTGAATTTCCAGTAACCAGCCAACCTAACCTTAGGCTTATCTAAGTTTACACGGACCCGGACAAGCCTATGATCCGAATAAACTATATAATGGAAACTTGGACACCCTAAGAGCCCTACATCGACTCTCTTAACTAGGACTCGATCGAGGTAGCTCGCAAGCGTCCCAGGATCCGAGTTGCCACTATTAGTCCAAGTCCAAGCTATATCCCGAGGATGCTCATTTCGGTACTTATCGACGAGATCGAACCCGTCGATGAAGCCCCGAAATGGTTTCACATCAGGATTGTTAGTAGCCCGTTTTTTCCCTATACGATCTATATCGGGATCAAGGACGGCATTCCAATCACCCGCTAAAACTACCCGACGAGATGTCGTCAAAAACGGCTCGATCTGCCGAAACAGACCAGGACGCTCAGCATGGATAACGGGCGCATAAACGCCGATGAGACGTAAAGCCTTACCTTTTATGGTAACGTCCAGCACACAAAGCCTGCCCGCCGGATCTGCGAAAACAAGAGTACATACAGCGTCTAAAGACCTGCTCACTAGCCAAGAGACACCCCTCGAACGACCATCAAAACATGCTGAATAAAGGGCGAACCCATTAGACAGCACATCCTCACGATCATGAGAAGAAAACCGGGTCTCTTGCACACAACAGATATTCACCCCGAGGCGCTGAAGGTCGCGAGAGAGCCTCGGCCTGCGAGACTCCAACCTCAGGCCCCGGACATTTAAAGTAGCTAACCAGAGAGCCATAATGAATGCTGATTAGGGTTGCTTATCTGCGTTGAACATGGCTGGGGTTAGGATACCGACAGCCTCTCCCATAGACCCATGGCCCATCTCATTCTTGATGGTACCGTCTTCGGAGATTCCGCCGATATCCCACGGGAAAGTCAATTTTAGTGCTCTATAAAGGGAGGGGTGAACAAAAACCGGGACCCTCCCTGCACAAAACTGCTTCATCTTTTTCAATTTATCATTTTGGACTATGGCGATTGGCGGGGACAAGCTGAACGATGAAATCGCTTCATCCACCATAGCCCAAACTGATTTCGCTCCCGGCTCTGATCTAATTACAGTTAATACCCTTTGGGCATTAGGGAAGTTTCCGGGATCTTCAATGTCTTTGTCCCCAAATTTTTTTACGGATAAGAGGAATTTTAGGCTCTTTATCCTATTCCCGTAATCCCTCGCTTTTTCAGCTTGTAGGGGAGATATTTTGCATATCTCTATGCCTGGGTTAAAGATGTGCTTCGGTCTCTTTTTTTTATCCGCACCATCTTGTGTAGGGCTTCTGGGCCTTTTGGTTACTGTTGTGGGTAATTTTTTTGAGGGTGAAGGACTGGGAGTGTGGCGAGGAGTACTGGGATGTCTAAAAGGACTGGGGTCTCTACTGAGAGGGATTTGGGACTGGGCACGAGAAGTGGAAGGGGTGGCTGGAGAAGGCTTCACTCTGGAGAGAGGGGTTGACGGACATGGAGTGGGAGGAATAGGTTTGGAAGATGTGGAGCGAGTGGCCATCTTTTTAGGGGGAGACTTGACTGGAGAAGAGGGTTGAGGAGACTGCAAGGGGGATTTCTTTTCCGGGGATTTTTTTTGTTTTCTCTGGACGTCTATTAGTTTTTTAAGTTCTTTCAGTTTGACGGTTTTTTCGTAAGACGGTTCATATTTTTTCATATGCTCTTCAGATGTTAAAAGAGGTCGGGGCGTCGCCCATGCTGTTGCTAGAGGGAGTGGGACTGTGTGTGTCTTTAGTCCCTGAGGCTTCAGGGGACTGAGGCCCCGCTGGCTGACGCTTCCCTCTGACCCTGCCAACTACCTGCCATTCCCCTTCTTCCCCCTTCTTAGCCGCAGAAGCGGTGGAAGAGGGCTCTTCGGGGGATGGGGGCTTGGATGGTGACCCAACCGGGGGAACAACCTCTCCGGTCCCGGCAGCTGGCATGCCCATTACAGGCGCGGCGGATTTTGCAGACTCGGTCAGAGGGGGAGTTTGGTCTTTAGTGACCTGAGTCCCAGAGGCCTTCTTCTCTGGGCAGGAAGAGGAGAGATGACCAGTCACTCCACACTTCCAGCAGGCTGGTTTACGACCGGTCACGATGACCGGCAGCTTCAAGTCACTAACGTCAATCCAGTTGGGGACGGAGCTGAAGGCCTTACGATCGAGCATCATATCAAAGCTCCATCCCCCAGTCAGGCTATCACAGGAAGCGGCCAATATCTCCCCGTATTGGTCCAGGAAAGCCGCGAGGTGTTCCCCGATAACCTGAGGAGGGACCTCGTATACTGCCACCCTGGTCCTTCGCCGACCCTCATACTCGGTTCGGAGGATGAGATCCTTTGTGATCAATTCCCTCCGGGTGGCTCTCACGCAGTCTTCCGCTGTGGGCAGCAGTACGTCCCACATGAAGAATCCCTTTCCCTTGACAATTCTTAGGGGTTTGAACCCCAGGGACTCCAGTGCTTTAAACACTGTGTCTTTAGTCGACCGACAAATTTTGCGCGAACGCTTGTCGACGACAAAGACAGACACTATTCTTTTCTCGACTCTCTTTAGTTCCACTGGATCCTCCAAGAGCCCGTCTTTCACCACGAGGTGAGCGTAACTCTTGGCACGCTCCAGGAACTCCGCGATGTCGATTATACAATTCGGAGGGGACTTCCAACAAGAGGGCGAATCCCCGACCTCGGTATTTACTTTTGGCTTGTCTGGCTTTTTGTTTGTCTCATTTTCCAGTTTTTCTTTTTCTATCCTGGCTTTGGCGGCCTTTTTAAGGACGTCAACTATTTCCTCATTTGTTGGGGTTCGAGGAAGGGCAGGATATTCATCCGGATTATCTTTGTTTGGGGGGTCTTTTTTGGGGTTAAACAAGTGCTTCCTCACCGATTTTCGGATGGAAGCAAGGGTCGCTGTCTTTTTTTTAGTAATAAGAAAAGAAGGGGCTTTTTTTTCCTTCTTCTCCATGGTGGAGAAAAAAAAGGGGGGGTCAGGAGTGAAGGAATGGGGAAGGGATATTCAATAAATTTCGCCTAAAGGCGAAACAAAAAAAAAGGCAAACAAACAACGCCAAAAGGCGAAAAAAAAATAAAAAGGGGAAAATTGGATAATAAAATAAAACGTTCAAGAAAAAGTAGACAGGAACCTAATATAATTGAACTCTAGCCGAAGCTAGTTAAAAAACATAAAGATGGCCGACTCTAAGAAGCGAGTCAAACCAGTAAATAAATGAAAATTAACAGCTAACTTTAAACGTACAACAATTACAAAGATCAAACAAAAAACACGTAAAACTTAAACACAAATATCGCCTAAAGGCCTAACAATTAACAAAACACGAAAAGGACAATTAAATAATAAAATAAAACGTTCAAACAAGGTAACCAAAGAAAATACTCAACTTCGACAAAAAATCAAAATGGCCGACACTAGACGAAAACAATAACAAAAGAAAATACGGAACTTTGGCAAGAACCAAAGCTAGCAACAAAAATTCAAAATGGCCGACCCAAAACAAACAAGTCGAACCAATAAAGAAAATAAACAAATAAATTAGACAATACAACGATTACAAAACGATTTTAGTACAAACAAATTTATAAAACAAAAAACACGTAAAACATAGAGTTAGGACAGAAACAAGAAATTAAAATTAATTAACGCAAAACACGGACAAGGGTTACAATATAACTGGAACGAAGCTAGAAATTAACGGGAAATGAAAATTCTAAGGAAGGCTAAAAAAGCGTGGAAATTAAAACGGGGTAGAAACAAAAATTAACGGGGGAAGGGAATTAAAACGAGAAACTAGAATAGGGGATAAAATGAAAAACAAAGAATTAACGGGGGTAAAAAGAAAAACTAAAACAAAAATTTAAAGGGGGAAAAAAACTGAAAATAAAAATAGAAAAGAACTAAAAGAGGGGGGTAAAAATAAAAAAATGGATAGAAGAAAAAATCAAAAGGACTTTTTTTTTTTTTTTTTTCTCTTTTTTTTTTCAAAACAGTTGCAACAGAAAATAAATAAAATAACAAACTTTAACCAAAATACAGTTCACTCAGAGATTCAGGCAACAAGGCAGTCGTGCAGCGGTCTGAAAAATGGAACACAAAATGACAAGGCGGACAAAACGCAAGCGTCAGGCCGCAAATGCTGCATATTTCCTCGGCTATTTATTTATCGTGTCAGTGGTGCATTGTGGGTAATCTTTTTTGGCGGTTATTTAAGCGGGATTGGCTTGTTTATTTATTTATTTATTTATTTGTTTGGGTTAATTTATTTTACTTGTTTTTCATTTTCATTTCGTGTTATTTATTCTTTTACTTTTTTGCTGTTTAATTAACGTAGTTAAAAATCGGGGGGTGATTTGCTTATGTCGTTTATTTAATAGTTTGTTTTGGCCTGGAAAGATAATTAAATCTATTTATTCGTCCAATGTTTACATTATTTGCCGTAGTCTATTCTTTTATTTTGGCGGGTGAACAGTTTATAATTTATTTACTTGGATTGAATATTTTTACTTGTTTTTGCTTATTCATGCTTTTTTTATTAGTTCTAACGGTTATTTTAGCGGGGGCAATTTGTTAATTTGTTCAGTTATTAATTTATTTGGATTAATTTTTATTAGTTTTTTTATTGTGTATATTTTTATTTATTCTATTTGGTTTTCGATTTTTGATTAACGTAGTAATGTTTTTATCGATATATAGCAGTTACAGCTATTTTTAACTCCAATTTTTTGACTGGTTCTTGTAGTCTATTCTGACGGTTATTTTGGTGGGATTGGTTTGTTCATTTCTTTATTATTATTTACTTTACTTATTTGTGTTGATTTTTTTTACTTGTTTTTGATGTATTTTATTTTTATTTTTATTTATTCTATTTCGTCTATTTTAACGGGAGTGGTTTGTTAATTTGTTTATTATTTGTTTGGGTTAATTTATTTTACTTGTTTTTATATTATTTTGTTTATTTGTATTGATTCCTTTCAGTTTTCGACTTTTAAGTAACGCAGTACAAATTCGTTTTCATGTCTGCATTTTGATATGAGCTCAGATCGTTTAGTTAGTATTTTATTTTTGTCTGGGAAGGTAATAATAGCTATTTTTTCTTCCAAGAAAAGTTTGCAGATTTTTGATTGATTATTGTAGGCTGATGAGCTTTTACTTATTTTCCATGATATTTTTGGTGTGTTTTGTGTACAAAACATGTTTATGCACACAAAACATCTTTCACAAATAGTAAATATGCGAACAGTACAATGCTTTCCAAGTACATCTGGGAAATTAAAAACAAAAAACACAAATCACACCAAAAATATAACTTTAATGGTTTTTTTGATGGCAACGAACAATCGTTGGCACTTTTGTAATGCCAATGAATATTGTTGTCACAGTAATGTTCGTTGTAGTAGAGACTTTGTAATCGCAGATACAAGTATAGTAACGCCGTTGAACAATACTGGTGTCAGGCGCCTTCGAATAGCATCGCACCAATAGTACCTGCTCAATAATAATCGCTCGAAAAGTAATCCGTATAATGATTAGTATTGAGAAACACTATAATGAATAGTGTAGAGAATAGCGGTCCGTATAGCAATAGAGGGTAGAGGAGAAATAACGTTCTGTCAAACGCCAGCTACATCCTACATATATGAGTTTCCTCTATGGTCACGTGGTCTACTTCAATAATGGGATCGCTTGTGTTTGCTTACTGGCGATCTATGTTCAAACTTGAGTGTCGGCAGCGACACTATTCCTATATAAATTCGACCTTGCCAACCGAACGATCCTCAGTGGGCAAATCGGTTAAGGCACGTCAGGCTATATGACGGTTCCGTATAGGATACAGGTTCGAATCTTGTAGCAGGTGGAATATTTTCTATGAACATTTCTAGGACAGTCAGGCCGGTAAATGTTATTTAATACTGTTTCTTATAAACAGAGCATTTACTTAAATACTTGTATCTATAAAAAGAATGTTAAACATAAAAATGTCTTTAAATATATATATATATATATATATATATATATATATATATATATATATATATATATATATATATCCAGGTAAGATGGGAACGAATAGATTACAATTCCAACGTTCGTAACATTTAATTTGAAAGAGGCTCAGTACAAGGAAGACCAATATTATTTTTTTTGGTATATTAAATGGAAAAAAAAACATATCAAAATCACTACTT
Source organism: Acanthosepion esculentum (assembly GCA_964036315.1). Classification (NCBI taxonomy): domain Eukaryota; kingdom Metazoa; phylum Mollusca; class Cephalopoda; order Sepiida; family Sepiidae; genus Acanthosepion; species Acanthosepion esculentum. Next base: position 21,282,235 of record OZ038511.1, on the reverse strand, counting down.
AATTGCAGCCGTGTTTCGATGCGCATCAATACATCTCATCAGGCGATTGTAAATTATTATCGCCAGTAAATTACAATCGCCTGATGAGATGCGTTGGTACGCATCGAAACACGGCTACATTTGTGTAGCGATTTTGAAATGTTTTTCGATGTATATGAAAATTTTCTCAGAGTTAACCTGCAGAAAAACACAATATTTATTCAATTCATAACAGAATTACTACTCTCTTAAACAAATGTAGAGAAGAGTATCAAGAAATCAAAAGAAAATGGTTGAATCAGTCAACACAGCAAAAATAACAATATCTCCACACGTGACAGAATCTGACGTCATTTTCAGTTAAAAGTATGAAATTAGCGTTCTCTAAATTCTTCCAGTTGCTATGGGCATTTTGTTTTGATATTATTAGTTACTTTGTTTAATAAATTCATTTCGTTTTTTGCCTTGAAAAGTACACATCGGACGAAACGCGTCGGCAACTATTACAGTTTTCCTATTGTGTTTTACATATATATATATATATATATATATATATATATATATATATATATATATATAGAGAGAGAGAGAGAGAGAGAGAGAGAGATTTATATATATAACATTTTAAAAATCAGTTTTCGCTTTTCTGCAAATGCTTTGAGGATAATCCAGCTTATCTACGATTTCTAACATTGCCTAATCCTTTTTTCTGACAGTTACGTCATGTGATTCCCCTCAAGGAAGTCACAAGACGTCAAACAAATAATCCAAAGTAATCATAATTATAATTTTGATACGAAAACCTCACTTCACAAACGTTCCATCGAAACACCTGCTAATACTAACGTTGGTGTAATAAACGAAATTACGTACAATATAGTTTTTTTTCTTGTTCATTCGAACTTTTTATTCAAATTCCACGCAGAATATTAGACACAAAATTATTTTCCCCCTTAATCATTTAGAATTTCCTTTCTTGGTAGTTATCTACTCACTTAGCGTTAGTAAGATAGTTTGATGCATGTATCTGTAAAGAAAATACAGACGAACGATTAATCATTTAGTGAAGGTTTGTTCAATGAAATCTAGCTAATTCCCATAAGTCAGATGTGACCATTTCTTTTATAGTGGAAAAGTTCGGAAGGGAGACAACTACTGCTGTCTTTTATCACAATTTTAAAAATAATTACGAAGAATTAAACTATATTAATTTTTATTTCCCTGATTAGCAACAGAAATTTTTACAACACCATTGCATGAAATTTTACCCCAGTTAAAGACAAAAAAAATTGCACTAAAAATTAGGGCTGAGTTACAGATAAAAATTGATCCATATTAATTCACCATAAAAATGTGAGGCTGAGCATCATTTTAGAACGCCTACTATAAATGTATTTTACAAATTAAGCGAATAGTTATTTTGGGAGTGATAACGGAAACAAAAATGCCATTAAAAAAAAACAACAAAAAAGAAAAAGGAATCGTAACCAGTGGAAGTCTGTAAGGACAGTACGATAGAGTAATGGATATCAGCACGGACTGAGAAATGGTAACCTACTGCGGGAAATCGGAGAGCCGAGTTCGAATTACATTCACTTTCGTGCTATGCCCTTGGGAAAAGGTATGAATCCTCTTCTTAAGCTATGGGTAAATAGCAGGACAGAGCGTGTTCTATAGCTTTGGATGACAACTGGTCTATCGCAGAAAGACATGGCAACCTACTGCGGAAAAAATCTATCTCGTCAGCCATGTATCGAAAGATACATGATCGGCTAAACGTGTATCACGCATAGCAAATAACTAAATGAAATTCACTTACGTGCTAATGCCGTTGGGAAAGGTATGGGTCCTATTCTTTTCCACCCAGCTATGGGTAAATAGCAGGGCAGACCGGGTTCTATAGCCTTGGAAGACAACTGGTCTACCGCAGAAAGAAATGGCAACAAACTGATGGAAAAAAAATCTGCCATCTGTCGAAAGATACAGGATGTATCACATATTACACATAACTGACTGTACCACCATCAGATCCATCGTACATAGATATCTTACATAAAATTATGGTTCGTTTCAATATAAGAGGCGTATAAAAACACGGAAATTTTCAATAAAATCGCAATGTAAATTAAAGAATGTGAAAAAAAAAAGGGTTCGAACAGATATACACGTCTGATCAGTTTGCAGTTAGTGAAACCGCGTAGATTTCGCGGACGGGTTTCACGAAAAAATTGTCCGCCATTGAAAAAACTCATAAAAAACCTTAATTTGGCATTCACTAAAAAAAGATTTTTGATCAGAATAAACATAGAATGAAGTTTAAAAAAGGTCCGGCAATGTCATACTTAGAGAAATAGAGAAAAGAACATAGAACTCAAGTAACAAAAAAAAACCTGGACATCCTATCCCATTTGTGAAGCATGGCGGGCCTCAAATCATTTTATATGATTCCTTTAACGCAGCAGATAAAGTGAAACTCACAAGGTCTGAGTGTAAAAGAGATTCGTTAAAATATCAATCCATTCTTTCGTCGTATTTTACTCCTGTCGAACGAGCTTATGCATAGCAGACAATTTATCTTCCTGAAAGACATCGGGCAGAAACAGTTTTCGAAAACGACTCCAGATTGTTTTAAGAAGTATTCGAGTAATCGAATGTGTTTCACAATCGCCCGACCTAAGCAAATTGTACATTTAAGCATCTATTAAGAATTATCGTCAATAAACCGAAGCCAATGTATCTCAAGGATTAGGAAAGATGTATCCTGGAAATGCAGAAGACTCAGCGAAGGCTACAGAAAAAGAAAAATAAACACTGAGCATTATCAAAATAATCCCCAAGTAAACATTATTTGAAAATTTATAATGAAGTCCGCAAATGAAGGAATATTAATTTTTGACGAAAAGAAACAACGCAACAGAAGGAGCTGGGATTGAAACAGAAATACTATAAGCCTTACATTATTTAAAGGACTACTCATATAATACATAAAATATACGATAGCCACGAAATACCTGAAGGCATAAGTAGCTCTATCTTCCAAAGTTAAGATAATTCACAAGGGTAGTTCATGATCTAAGAAAATTCATAAAATCTTATCGTCCGCAAAAAGGCTTTATCAGTAATATATATATATATATATATATATATATATATATAGTTAAACCTAGAGAGCCAGACAAACCTACCAAGGTTTCACCTAAGCGGATCGTCAGGGAAGGTAAAAAAGAACGTAAAAATGAAGGTAAAAAAGAACGGAATACTTATAGTCAATAAACAAAAACCATAACCACGTGACCAAATAAAAAAAACTAAAAACTAAAAACGAACAACCAAACAACGGGGGAGGGTTGGGGAGAACCATTTATTCATATGGAGAAAAAAATGACGAAAGAGTGAGGGGGTTAATAAACCATTTATTTAAAAAAAAACCGTGAAGAGGAGACCTAGTCTAACAACCAACGTTTTCTATGTCTACATTTAATTAAAATTTCAGTTTTAGAATTTAATAAATGATCAGGTTCCCTATATAAAGCTATAGCTATTTTTTCCTCTAGACATAGTTGACAAATTTTATAACCTGCTCTATATTTAGAACATCTTTTTAATATTTCCCATTTCAGGATGGGATCTTTGTTATTGTCACGACTAATTTTCCGTATGAAGATAGATAGTGTAGTACTATGTTTGGATTCTTCATTATTAAAGCTACTCATATGGTTGTAATATCGTTTTTTAAGCACATTTTGAGTAGATCCTATGTATACTTTAGGATTTATATCGTTATTTTTCTTATT
>OZ038511.1:21263462-21273462 GCA_964036315.1 Acanthosepion esculentum | reverse complement strand
ATTAGTTAATATACTTTTTCGACATTTTCACATCAAAAATTGGGCCGAAATTTCGTTCCAACCAGATAGTGTAAAATTTCCAGAATGTTACCCAGAAATGAAGAAAATCTGGGTTCATAACGGCAAAAACGTTGTGATATTTACAACAAGGATTAGGAGATTTGTCCGGCTGTAAATTATGTAAAGAGTTTCCACCGTCCTCATCTTGCAAAACATCGAGTTGTCTATGCGCAGTGTAAAAATCTCAGTATTGTGTCCGGTTTGGTATAGCCCTTCACACGTTGCTGAAACGTCCATCATAAAAAGCCAATGAAGGAAGGGTTACCGCTCAGTAATCGATGCGACTTCTTTAAAATTCGCATTTCTTTCGGGTCAAGACTAGAGTGTTCAGTCTACCCTGTTATTTAATCCATTTCCACAGAATGAAGAGAAAGGCGATTTCTGCAACAGACTACGCCGGAATTGGAACTCAGCTCGCCGACTCCATGTTATACTTACTAGGTTGTGCACACGTGTTTGCTTGTAGCGTATAGCATCATCGATTCGGGTTTAAATAAAAAGAGAAGCTAATGAAATGTAGGGTTGCGTTACGCTTTAAGAATTAAATACCTTCTTTAAGACGAATAACTTAATAATCTTATCTTTCGCCTACTCAAGACTATAGCAAACGCCCACGTTGTATAATCAGAGAAGCGCATATGAGGAGAAAGAATGATTTTCCATCTACGAAAGAAACAAGGGAAAACATTTAGAAATATTTAGAAAGCTTATTTTCTCTTTCTTTATGTTGACTCATTACTTTAACCAAACAGTTTTCACTGGAAACGAATTAATAATGAGGAAGAACTGATCATGTCATCTGCTTAATACCCATACACAGTCACGAGCCAATGTTTTAGACATATTGCGTTAAGTGCATGAACAACTATTTAATTTAAAATTGTGAATTTCGAATTAAGCCAAAATTTAGAGACATAAAATAAACAGAAAAAATAGCCTATTTTTTCTTAACATTTTGAATACACCCTTGTGCAAATTAATTGAATCAAAACGAATAATTCCGTTATTATTTACTTTTTTTGTATTTTCCAATGAAACATAACCCAGTGCACATGTTAGTACTTCGTATCTCAATTCCATGAAGACATTCCTTGCAGATTGACCACAGATTCTCGATTGGATTAAAATCAGGAGAGTTTCCGTGCCAATGTAAAGTACTTTGATTTGCTCACTAGTAAAGCTTGCCAGTGTGTTCGTGCAGCGTTACAATTTTCGTACGCTTCCTTGCAGTAACGACCATCGCAGACAATGGAAAATCGACAGTCTAGAAAATAGTGTCTGGGCGTCATAAAAATCTGATGCAATCCCGGATAATGCAATATTTTTCAAGGCCCAAAATTTTTTATGAAATACCTCGAAAATAGATTCATATCACTGCTAACCACTGCAAATGAGGAAAAAATAAAAATTGATTACACCCTGTCACTCCAGTGGGTCTAAAACTGACCGTCTGGTGAGAGAAAGGAAACTAAAGCGGTTGTTTCAATTAATTTGTAAAAGGGTGTAAGTCCAACATTTTAGCATAATTTGAATTTTGCTGCCACATCTGGTCTGTGCTCCTGCAATATATTTAAAGATTCTTCATAAAATCCAAAGAAGGACCCACAATTCTATTGGTCCTGATCTGGCATCTCGGCTTCCCACCGCTGAAACGTAGTTTCCCTGTTCCTTTTCTATAAACTTTTTCAGGATAATTATTCTGGTGATTTTACCTTTAACGTATCTGGACTTTATGAATTTTAGTGAAGCATTAGATTAGGTACCAAGGTCTCATCGTTTTAAGCTAGATGAAACGTAACTGGCAAGCTAAAAGCTTCTCTCGCACCTCTCGTTTGTGGAACTCTCTTTCGGTTTCTTGTTTTCCAGCCAAGTTTGATCTTCTAAAACTTAAACGAAATACCACTCGTTATATTCTGCCTTCTTAATTCCTGTTCTTTTATTATCCTTACTCCATAATAGAGTTTTTTTTCTCATATTCGTTAACACTCAGTAACCCCCATTGTGTCTTAGTGGCTTTATTGCCTTGCTTGAGACGAAAGGATTTAAAAAGACAGATAATAGATAGCAGAATTTTTTTTAAAGAAGTAAAGAAATTCAAGCGAGGCAATCTGGAACAAATCAGTTTGACAAAGATAGTACTAAACACGTTACAAAATGACTAATAAGAATTATTTTAAAACAATACCAAATCACTAATTACATTACTCGTACTGTTGTACTCGTCTTTGTCGCCATATTTATTACGTTTCGGCCGTTATACGCTCCGGCCTTCTTCAGGTGGTTGGAATGTCGAACTGAATCCTTTATTTCGCTCACTGGGGAAGACTCCCCCATAGAGGGGAAAATGACTAAGGACTGTACGTTATCCCGTGCAGATGCGGAAAGAAATATAAAGGGGAGACGGGCCGCCCCCTTAAGGTAAGGCTTCAAGAACACCAGAAAGCTGTAACACGAGGGGAAGTTGAAACATTAGGCGTGGCTGACCACATGTGTAGAGAAAAGTGAGATCACCGCCATCTGTGAGATCGGGTTGAGATCACAGACAAAGAACATCATTGGAAAATTTGTAAACTTAAGCAATCAGCACATATGCTAGGCCACAAAAATTTCCTGAGCCGACCAAGCATAGAAATGAATACAATATGGTAACCAGTAACAAGGAGTGTCAATGAAAAGAGATAACAACAACAAAAATTGCAATATGAGCTCTGGTAAAAACATAATTTGATAACAGCAAAAAATTACAATATGAGCACTGGTAAAAAAGGTTGCTGATGACATTATATTTTTAATACCCAGAAATTCATACACATATGTCCTCAAGGAAACATGGCACAGTGAATAGATCCAGTGACAGGACCAATTGAGTGTGAGTTCAATAACCGGTTAAGGCAGTGGAAACCTTGGAGAGGGGAATTAACAGGAGATAACTGACAACTGACAGCCATTAAACATGGCACGTGAAACTAGGACAGTCTACCCCAGGGAGCGAAATAAAGGGTTCACTTCAACTTTCCAATTACCTAAAGTTGTAATAACTATGGCGACAAAGATGAGGACAATAGTCCGAATAATGTAAATAGTGTATATAATACCTCAACTCAGAAATATAGACAGATACTGAAGGGCCGAAACGTTGTCATAAATATGGCGACAGAGATGAAGACAATAGTCCGAATAATATAAATAGTGTGCATAATATCTCAACTCAGAAATATACACAGATACTGAACGGCCGAAACGTGTATAATAAATATGGTGACAAAGATGAGGACAATAGTCCGAATAATGTAAATAGTGTACATAATACCTCATCTCAGAAATATAGACAGATACTGAAAGGCCGAAACGTTGTAATAAATATGGCGACAGAGATGAGGACTATAATCTGAATAATGTAAATAGTGTACATAATATCACATCTCAGAAATATAGACAGATACTGAAAGGCCGAAACGTTGTAATAAATATGGCGACAAAGATGAGGACAATAGTCCGAATAATGTAAATAGTGTACATAATACCTCATCTCAGAAATATAGACAGGTACTGAAGGGCCGAAACGTTGTCATAAATATGGCGACAGAGATGAGGACAATAGTCCGAATAATATAAATAGTGTACATAATACCTCAACTCAGAAATATACACAGATACTGAAAGGCCGAAACGTTGTAATAAATATGGCGACAGAGATGAGGACAATAGTCCGAATAATATAAATAGTGTACCTAATACCTCATCTTAGAAATATAGACAGATACTGAAGGGCCGAAACGTTGTCATAAATATGGCGACAGGGATGAGAACAATAGTCCGAATAATATAAATAGTGTACATAATACCTCATCTCAGAAATATAGACAGATAACAAATCAATTCTACAAGTTCCTTTATTACTTAATACGTCAAGATTCTTCCCAATAGTAATACAAATTCAAATATAAGAACGATTAATATTTTTCCATTCAATCTTCATAATCTCTCAGAGATTCGTGTCGTACCAGTTTTCCAAAATATCCAATGACTACTGATATTAAGAAAATTCTTTTTATTTATCTTCCATATCCGGCCAATTTTCAAAATCCAGAGACTGGCTTGTCCAATTTTCAAAATTGTCCAAACTGTCTTTATTTAAGGTCGATTTCGTAGTATAATTTCTCAGAGCATTCTCTTGAAAAATGCACGAATTCTACCTTATTTGGCATATATAATACAGTAAGTCCGACAGTCCCGATGTAGGACGATTCGTGCTCCCGACGCGACCTCCATCAACATTGTTTCGATTTACGTCGTTTGCCTCGTACATACAACGCAAACGGCGAAGCCGAAGAGTAGTATATTGCGATGCATGTATCGTCATTCGGTGATAGACGGAGAGAGGCGTCTTGGGTCAGTTGGTTGTACGCTATATTAGATTTTTGTGAGGGAGTGTTTATTCACGGAAGATTTGGTATGTTCCGACCTTGCAGAAAATCGCGTTACGTTGCCTTGTAGGAACGGAACTCTGTCGTAAGTCGGGGGCCCTCTGTATATTCAATTTATAATTTCATAGGCTAAAATAATTAATCTTTGTCGTCTATCCAAAATTGTTCGCTATACTGTATTTGCCGATGGATGCTTTAAAGTTTTCGTTACAACATGAAGAAGTAAGTAGTCTTCGTACACATTGTTTAGTACTTACAAAACGTATAATTTGATGTTTGTAAAAGAAAATAAAGATTTTTATAAAAGTCTGTCACTAGCCATGCACTTCTGGCTAAAACGATATGTTTTTAAGCATGTTCTTAGTTTTGCCGACAACTTCTCTTTTTTTTTATCTGACATTCGACCAAATAAATTATTTCTTTGTTGACATCATTGGATTTTACAGAGTGAGGGAACAAAACTTGCATTAAAATTTCGGAACAACAACGACTGGAAAAGATTCGAGGCTACGTTGTGTACAGAGGTTAATCTCCTCCATTTTTCATGTGAATATAGGTAATAATAACATCACAGGGAGAGCTGCCGAATCCTTACTATCCAGAATGAATTATTTTCAACAATACAAGCCTTTTCCCACAGTTGAAACGACACAAGCCTATCATTTCACTGGAAAGTGTTCTCTCCTTTCACCAATACATATATTTACATAAAAAAGGGAAAAATAATGACAAAAGGACGATAGTAAAGGGTGAATAGTTACTTAGATCAACAAAAGACAGCATTTTGTGGAGGCCTATTATAACCCCCGTCCTCAAGAGACAAGGCATGTAAGAAAATGAAGGAGAAGCAAATATGTTCCAGACCAAGGGCAAAGAGAGACCGTAAAGCGTCAAAATTTACTTAAAGCCACAGAAGACAGGAGGTTGTGGGGAGCCATGATCACCCAAATCCTGAAATGGAAATGTCATATTAAAAAAAACCAGCAGCATATAGATGGCAGAACAAGGACAAAAAGGGATTATAATGTATCAAAAGTTGGAGCAACAAAGGATTAGAAGTTGTGGAGAGCCATGATCATCGACGTCTTGAAAGCATATAAAATGTTCATTTTAAGCTCTTTGAGTTGATATCACTAGCTTAGCTGATCTATATGAAATCCTTGTGTTTTGCAATGAAAAGGATACATTTTGAAATTTGCAGGGTGTTGTCGATGTAGATGCTAAAATTTTCAATAAAGTTCTGATGTAAGATTTATAAATCTAGTTAAAATGTTTTGTATCATAATTGAGTAATGAATGTAAATTGCATCAGTTTTCTTTTTTTATTTCATTTCCCTGATTACATTGAAATAGTTTGTCCTGGGGCACACTGCATAGTGATTTTCCAAGCGTAGCTTAGATGTGGCACAAGGCCGTGAGTATGGCGGTGTAATGGTTAACAAGCGTGTCTCTCTAGAACAATAACGACTGAGTAGTGACAATCTGTATCCTAGGAGCTCCGGGCCAGATATTTTTACTTTTCTTATGTACTTATTTTCCGAAATGAAGCCGAATAATTTATCCTTATACAATGATACCTCGGCTTACGTCGTTTAGAGTTGAGTCATTTTCGAAGATACGTCGTTTTTTCTTAAATATTATATGAAAAAATAAAACTCGCTTTAGGTTGTTTTACTCGAGGTTACGTCGGCCGTTAAAAATATTAGAAATGTCAAAACACTAAAATAAAGACGATATTTATATTTAAAAACAATATTATGTATATAATATATATATATATATATATATATATATATATATATATCATAAAATAATCAAAATAAAAAATAGTACAATAAAGTATGTTGAGCAGATTTCTTATTTCAAATTCCTGTTGTTTTCCGCCCCCAAAACGATTTTGAATTCAAACGTGTTTACATCTGTGCTCTGCCGTTGACATTCTTTCAATTACATTTCAATTGTGATTTGGAATACATTTTTGCTTATGGCTCCGAAGAAAAGTCCCAGTGCATGTGCTAATGCTAAATGTAATCATATACCGCTGGAAATTAAGGTGAAAATTAATTATTTTATTCAGTATACTGTACGTTCATATCATCAATACTGAAAGAGGCAACGGGGAGTGCTTATTTGAGGTTTATAGTGTGGTTATTTTGAATTAAGTCGTTTTTCAACCTAAGTCGTGACTTCTGGAACCAATTAATGACGTAGCGTGAGGTACACCTGTACAGCGGAGCTTTCAGAATGATTTAGAATACATTTTTGCTTATGGCTCTGAAGAAAAGTCACAGTGCTAATGCTTAGCGTAAAGCTAGACGTAGAGTGAGCTATACCGGCATAAGAATCTTAGAGATGTTTTGGAAGCTACGTTTCCTATATAAAGAAAAGAACAAATTAGTGTGAAGATAAATGGGAGTAATGATTTTAGACAGTTGGCAATGCTCAGGACAATGGCATTGTCATGGCTTGAGGCAAGAAGATAAATTTAGTATTGTCTTTGGAATTCAAACTAAAAACGGATGAAGTAAGAACCCGACACAGCCAGCAGTTGATGCGGCATGCAAATAAGCTCATAAGAATTCGTACTATTTTCAATGATACTGTGGATATATTTGTGGAAATCCGAAATGTCTGCAGAGAGACAATCTGAACGAATAGCGAAAACAAGAGCGTAACACGTCTTTAATGACGAACAATTTACGTCATCGTAATCTTTCCCCCTCCCCGCGAAAACCATTGACGTAGACAGAGATTCTGTTCAGAATTATCGGGATTGTGTTGCTTCCTATCAGGCACAAATTAAGTGAAAATGTAGTTACACACCTGTCATATGATATCTAATCAAGGAGCATGAATTGTAAAGAAATATATATATATATATATATATATATATATATATATATATATATATATATATATATATATATATATATACAATTCATGCTCATTGATTAGATATCATGACAGGTACATTTTCACTTAATTTGATATGTGTGTGTGTGTGTATCTACATATATATAAATATATATATATATATATATATATATATATATATATATATATATATATAGGTAATGAAATATATATATACATATATGTATATATATATATATATTTATATATATATATACTTATGAGATTAGGTATTGTAACTATTTACAGTGTTCTTTGTGTTGCGCTCATCTCTATTGTCATATTAACGGCGTTTCGGCTGTTGTACTCTCTGCCCATCTTCAGATGATTTACATGCGAACAATCTTACCCTGGTTGACGAAATAAACGGTTCTGTTCGAAATTACAGCATATATCACTTGAAGAAGGCCGGAGCGTACAATGGCCGAAACATCGTGAATATGACAATAATTATGAAGACAACAGTTCGGATAATGTAAATAATATATATATATATATATATATATATATATATATATATATATATATATATATATATATATATATATATATATATATATATATATGATTTTCATTACAAGTTCCTTGAGTTATATATATATATATATATATATATCGGCCTGAAAGCCCGCGAAATTTTATAGAAAATATGTGCTTCTCTGACAGGTAATCCATCCCGTAAAACCAATGGGAACCCAGGTTCAATTCCTATCGCAGAAGCACATATTTTCTACGGGGTTTATCGAAATTTCAGGCCGGTAAATTTAATTCATACTGTTTACTTAAAAAAAATGCACGTACTTAAATAAATTTATGTATTCAAATAACGTATAAACAGAAAATATATTAAATAGTTGTCGAACTTAATCCATTTTATTATTTATATTCTTTCGACCTGTACAAGGCCTGCGGAATACTCGGATCGGCGGGGTAGATCATGGTCAACCCCAGTGTTGAACAGGTTAAGATTGCAGAGATCGGGGCCACATCTTTTTGGGTGTCTTTTCTACAGAGCAGTATTAAGGTGTGTTATATTTATAGGATAAAGTGATCAATATCAGAAATAGAGCGTGTGTAAATAAAAAAGTGAACATACAAGTCAACACTTAGAGACTCTAAGTGGAGATAGATAGATAGATAGATAGATAGATAGATAGATAGATAGATAGATAAAAGCGGATGAGATAGATAGATAGATAGATAGATAGATAGATAGATACACTCCTGATCAAAATTTGAATTTTTTTTAAAAGACTGTTTTTCATAGAAAAAATTTAAACATTTCTTCCTTAAGGTTACTAATTTTATAATCTAAAAGTTTATGTAGACAAAAAGTTATAATCCGAACATTTTATTGAGAAATCGATATTTTTATAAAATTAGGCATTTTACACTTGATCAAAATTATAAGACCAGTGACAAAAATTCTACGAAATTGTACGAAAAGTGTACGAAAACATTCAACAACCAAATTTAATAAAGAGTTCTACCTCCACTGGTTTTGATGACTTCTAAAATTCTTTGGGGCATGCTAGAAATTAGTGTTTCCATTAAGCAAAGAGGAATATTGCTTCAGCTTCTGAAGATAGCTTCACGAAGTTTATTTTTTTTGCTGAATATTGTTTGCCATTTCGATAAACATCTCTTACCATCCATCCCCAAACAGTTTCAATTGGGTTCAAGTCCGGTGAGCATGCAGGATGTCTCAAGAGATGGACCCCATTTTCTTGTAGAAAGGTCAAGGTCCGGCATGCAGCGTGGATTGCAGCATTATCCTGTTGGAATAACCATCCATCCCCACACAAACGATGGCCCTCCGTCACCAACGATGCTTTTTGTAGCATGCAACGATAACCAGCCGCTGTCTGACGACTCTGCACCACCTGGAGCTCCATCGTCCCTTTTTAAGAAAAGGCACACCATACCATTAGGGACCCTACACCTTTATGACGTGTGGAGAAAATTTCAGGAGGCATGTTTTTGTTATGCCAATATCGGTTGAAGCCATCAGGACCATCTAGATTGAATTTTTTCGCATCAGAAAACAGGACGTTCTTCCACTTCTCAATGTCCCATGTTTGGTATTCACGACCAAACCTTAAACGGTTCACTTTGTGACGTGGAAGCAGCCGAGGAATTTGTTTGTGCTTTGTATTTACCATGCCTTTTTGTCGTAAGTGTCGTCTGATGGTTACTGGACAGCAGTCAGCATCTGTGGCTGCCTTAATTTGATTAGAAAAAAGTCCACTGGCTTTCACAACAACCCGTCTTATTCTCCTACTCAATGCCGGAGAAATTTTGTGGGGCCTACCAGTAGACTTTGCATTCCATAATTTGCACTGTCCTTTAGAAAGTTGCAAATCACAGTTTTACTGCGATTACCTTAGCTGTGATCGCTCGCTATGACAAACCTTGATTATGGAAATCTAGAATTCGAGCACGCTCAACTTTGGTAAGTTTGCTTGCTTTAGGCATGGTGACACCTTTACGCAGTGATTGCTAATCTCTAACCGAACTAAAAACATTGGAATTACCCTAGATCTAACAATTTATACCCCCTGGTCTTATAATTTTGATCAAGTGTAAAACACCTCATTTTA
>OZ038511.1:21210962-21260962 GCA_964036315.1 Acanthosepion esculentum | reverse complement strand
ATTGTGATCTAAATACATAAGAATTTTTTTACTCATATTTTTATAAGAAATTAGATAACACTGAATTTGGTAACTACCTTAGCATTTAGATCATAGTTAAGTATGCAGTATCGATATTTTAAAATACGTGGGTCATTCAATAAATAAGGTGAATTTTTCGGTATAAGGATTTCTAATACAGATAGAAGTTTACTGTTTTATTTTTTTTTTGTTTTACTTCTTTTTCACATGGATTTAATTTATTTTGCAGATTAAAAGATAACTTTTAGAGTTTTGGTGATTAACAACGATGACCGACCAAGAAGCATGCTCCATGATTGAACAGCGGTCAGTTATCAAGTTTTTGGTTGCTGAAGGGTGCAAACAAGTTGAAATTCATAGGAGAATGTCAACTGTGTATGGTGCCACATGTTTCAGCAAAAAAATGTCTACAAGTGGACTGAATTGTTTAAAGAAGGACGGAGCAGTGTTGAGAATGAAGACAGGCCTGGGAGGCCTACAGAAGTGAGGTCTCCTGAGGTGATCGAATCAGTGAATGACCTCATTCAGTCTGACAGAAGGGTGACAGTGGATGATATTGCAAGGACTTTGAAAGACATAAAGAACAAACGCAGGGGTCATCAGTCAGAAAGAGTCATCTTGCATCATGACAACGCAAGGCCTCACACAGCAGCCCAAACCGTGCAGACCATCAACGAGCTGGGCTGGGAACTGCTCCCTCATCCCCCTTACAGCTTCTTCAGACTTTCACCTGTTTGGTCCCTTGAAAGCGTTCACGAGAGGCACGAAGTTTAAAAGTGACGATGAAGTCAAAAGTGTTGTGAGCGACTGGCTGAGACATCAGTCCAAAGATTTTTACGCTGAGGAAATACGGAAGCTTGTGCACAGATGGGAAAAGTGTGTGACAGTGCTGGGAGACTATGTTGAAAAAATTTTTAAAAAGTAAGCTTCTATCTGTATTAGAAGTCCTTATACCGAACAATTCATCTTATTTATGGAATGACCGTCGTATATTTTGAAAATCTAATTCATCTTTTAGTTGTGCTCTTATAAAAATGCATTGTATGAAATAAACTACAACAGAGATTTTTAGCTTATCGAATTGCTATAATTGCGAAAATATCGCTCATACCATCTGTAATTCCTGAAGAATACAATACCGACAATACCGATGAGGTAGCCACGAATCCAAAGAAAGAGAATTGGTCCGGGTAACCTCGATTATAAAGTGCTTGTTATATAATTAGCAACGATCACTTGATCATTTTTTGTCGTGAATTCCTAATGAAAGAGCATCTATATTCTTTCCAATCCCATTTTATGGGGTTAATGATTAAAGCCATGTAATATTCTCCTTTTTAAAATTGTTGTTCTCTATTTGTAGTTTTAAATTACTTAAAAAGCGATTGATGGTACCCCACTGACAAAGATTCTGAAGTTCTCTAACCAAAAGTTTCCCGTCCTGGGTATGACGATAAACTACATCCGCGTCCAGAGTAAGACGGTAAACTACATCCAACAGCAAGCCCTCTGATCAGGAGGCTTTAAGGCGCGTGGAACCTCCTCTTAATTGCTGGTGTTCCCAGGTTCGCCTTGAACCTGGGTGGTAGCACTTGCTAGGGTCCCAGCTATGGGCAAATAGCTAACCCCGAAACTGAGGTAAAAAGCATTATAACAGTGTAAAAATAGGTTTTAATACCAGAAATACTTTGTAAAAATTATTACCAGTAATAAATTTTTGAAGAAAAAAATCTATTACCAGCAATAAGTTTTTGAAAAAAATCTAATACCAGCTATAGGTTTTTGAAAAAATATTGCCAGCTATATATTTTTGAGGAAAAAAATATTAACAGAAATAGGTTTCTGACAAAACAAAAATATTACCAGAAAAAAAAAGTTGTCGGCATTAATGACCCATTGAGGTTGATATGCCGTAAAACAAAATAAAACAAACCAAGTCAAAACCAAAAGTTTCGTTCGCTCGAAAAGACTCCAATCTGGCATCAATGAGATGTGATAACGAGGCTATTATGCACCCAAGATCAGAAACATAGAAAAATCAACGAACAATGGATATCTAACCGAATAGGCAGGCTCAGCATTTCTTCAGTAATCTTCCGGTAATTCGTTTCAACGTAGAGTTGCTGCACTTGGTCGGAATAGAGGGGCTTCTTATCCGATACGAAGCACATCTCGCAGGTATTTAGCACATTCAGTATTATGTTTTTTTTTCATATTTTTGTATGTTGTTTCGTTCTTCTAGGAAAGTCGGTTCAATATGTCGGCCCAGACAATTCTTCTCACAAGAATCTATCTTGTACATTTCAAAGTCTACCATTTATTCATGCATTAAATATTTCCACTACATCTCGTTCCTTGCTTCTCATATACATGTAGATTGTTAACAAGAATCTCTAAAGTTATCAGTCCTTACCTGGCATTTCGGCTTCAGCTACTTTCCCACTGTCGTAACATAATTTCCCTCAGGCTTTTTCTATGAATATTTTGATCGTAATTGTTCCGATGGACTTTCCGCGTTTGTACCTCGACGTCACGAATTTAAGCGCAATAATAGCTTTCGGGGGGCACGGTAGAGTAATGGATGGCGGCTCGGATTGAGGAATCGGAGAGCCGAGTTCGATATTCCAGTCGAATACATTGCATTCATTACGCGCTAATACCCTTCTTCTCCCTCCAGAAATGGGCAAATAGTACGACAAACCGGGTTCTGCACACTTGGATGGCAACTGGTCTTCCGTAGAAAGAAATGGTAACCTGTCATGTATCGAAAGATACATGATCGCCTAAACGTGTATCACGCATGGCACATAACTGACTGAATAGCTTGGCAGTTAGGTCTCATAATTTAAGTGCTGTTGCCTTTTGCGTCTTCTCCCATACCCCCACTGCTTGTGGAAATCTTTTCCTGCTTTTTACTTTCTTGTGAACTATGATATTCAACAATTTAATGGCAATGTCGATCGTCATCTTTTGTCACCTTGAATCGTAATCTTTCATTGTCCTCTGTTTTTTTTTTCATGCCTAGTAAACATTTGCAGGGGAGCGTCTTTTTTCTACTTGCATGTGTACCTTATTATTTTTTTAAATTTTCTTTAAATATTTTTTGAACTCAACTGTATGCTTTCAACTACAGATAAAATATATTGTTGGTCATTTTGGTTTAAATATGTACTTTTAGTAATTTTAATATAAACACGCATGGCTGGTTGGTTGATTTTGTTTAGCGGTACATAATATATTATTTAAAACCCAAATCTAAATATGTTGTACTTAATTTTATGCTTTCAAGTAGAGACATTTTGTATGTAGTTTATACTTTCAGGGTAAAGGTATTTTACGTGAGGGATATGTAGTTTCTAGATCATTAAACGTATTGTTGGTAACTTTTCCTGTAATAAATATATTCTTTTACTGTTCGATTGGTTGTCAGTTTGCTATAAAAATGTATGGTGGCTCATTTTATAAATGGACCAATCGGTTAAAAAGGCACGTCAGGTTATATGACGGTTCCGTATAGGATACAGGTTCGAATCCTGTCTGAGGACGAATATTTTCTATGAAAATTTCTCGGACATTCAGGCCGGTAAATGTTATTTAATACTGTTTATTATAAACAGAGCATTTACTTAAATACTTGTATCTATCAAAAAAACGTTAAACATAAAAATGTCTTTAAATAATTGTCGGACTTTGTCCATTTCATAATGTGTGACGTCATTTGTTTACATTTGATACGCCATGAGCAGTTATGAATGTACGTGAGAGATTCAGGGAAGATTGAAGTTTATAAGCAGTAAATTCGACTTTGCCAGACAAACGATCCTCAGTGGCCGAATCGGTTAAAAAGGCACGTCAAGCTATATCACGGTTTCGTATAGGATACAGGTTCGAGTCCTGTCTGAGGACGAATATTTTCTATGAAAATTTCTCGGACATTCGTTTATTATAAACAAAGCATTTACTTAAATACGTGTATCTATAAAAAGAATGTTAAACATAAAAGTGTCTTTAAAAAAAAAAATGTACTGCTGATTTTTTTTAGGTTCGCTATTTGTCTATAGCTGGGATCCTAACAGGTGTTGCCACCCCGGGTTACCTCTTAATTGTCGTTGTTCCCAGGTTCAACCTGATCCGGGGTGGTAGGAGCTGGTAACAACAGCAGTTATGAGGTGGCACAACGCTTCTAACTACCTCGAATCTCCCGACCTTGCTGCCGGATATCGTTTATCGTCATACCCAGGACAAACCTATATTCATACCCAACGCAAACGAGAATAGCATTTATTGGATAAAGAGAATTCGATCGTTTTTGTATCGGCTTAATTTAGCTGTCTCTTAATACAACTGCTCTTTCTTTTGCAGACAACTCGCTTCTTGTAGTTCATATCATTCGTTTTCTACTTGCTTTCCTATACTGACTTATTAAAGATATTTTCCCCTGAAGTCATATGATGACGAACTGAAATCTTTCCTCGATAATAAAATATGCTCTTTGTTTCTCTTTAAATATAGTCTGTTGTTATCGTAATTTTGATACAAAGATTTGTGAATTGCTATTAATTTGCTCTGTCCGTCGAATCAAGTATCTTTATTGTCCAGTCGAGGAAGTGTCCAGAATAGCATGCTGATAATACTATCTATACACAATTTATAAAAATTATTATTATTATTATTATTATTATTATTATTATTATGATTATTATTATATTAGTAGCAGATATACAATCAGAGCGGATATTTCTAAGATGAAATCTATGATGATTCATCTCTCGACCGAAATAGCTTCACCATAATAGACACATACACAATCCAAGGGAAGAACCAAAATGAGAAATGCAACACTCGGAACTGAATTAGACGGACACGATGAAAAATGAAGCTATAAAAATACGAAACTTAGACAAAATAAGCATGACAATGAAGCCAATAGGCTTAGGCGGGAAAATATGACAGAAATCAACGAATAGACTGCGACATTATGGAAGCTGAAGATCAGCCAATCAGAGAGAGGCATCTGCAAAGTTAAATGCACTGCGCATGCGTGGGCGATGACAGGAAACATTGTTCTAATCTTTATAGTCTTTTATCTGCAGTATTTCCATGACTAAATCAATCAGTTTTTCGAGAATTACCAAACAACTCAAACGTTTCGCCACTGTTCTCCCCATTAAATAAGACAATTTTGTCTTATTTAACGGGGAGCACAGCTAGTGTTTTTTTTTGTTTACGCTATTTACATTGTTCGGACTATCAACCTTAACTTTGTTGCTCTATGTATCCCAACGTTTAGGCCGTTGTACTCTCCGGCCTTCTTCAGGTGGTTGGAATGTCAAACTGAACCCTTTAGCTCGCTGGGGTAGACTATTCTAGGACACATGGCACAGAGGAGAAAGACATTAGTTAGATCCAGTGACAGGACCCAAAGGGTATGAATCACGACCTGCTTAGGGCGGTTGAGAACTTGGCGAGGGGAATTAAGAGGAGATAAATGTTAACTGACATCCATTAGAAATGGCACGTGGAACTAGAAGAGTCTACCCCAGCGAGCGAAATAAAGGGTTCAGTTCGATATTCCAACCACCTGAAGAAGGCCGGAGCGTACAACGCCGAAACGTTGGGATAAATATCGCAACAAAGATGATCAAAAGAGTTCAAATAATTTTACTTTCTTTATTTTTTCCACTGTGCCATGTGTCCTTGAACTTGGAGAGGGGAATTAACAGGAGATAACTGACAACTGACATCCATTAGACATGGCACGTGGAACAGTCTACCCCAGCGAGCGAAATAAAAGGTTCAGTTCGACATTCTAACCACATGAAGAAGCCCGGAGCGTACAACGTATTGAACCCACACTCTTTGGGTCTTGTCACTGCATCTAACTAACGCCTTTATCCACTGTGCATTGTGTCCTCAAGGAGATAACTGATAACTGACATCCATTATATAGGTATATATTTGTTAATATCTATCAAAGTTGAGGTGAGAGTGATCTGTCTCCCTACCTGAGTTCTTTCATGTTTCTTCAGTATCGGTGACTTATTATTAGTTTAGTTGCATTACATAAACAATTATTATGCAAAACACACTGTAGGTGTCAGCGAGGACCATCCTTCCTCAAACCTCGTGGACTGTTGCTACAGACTCACAGACAAAGAAATGAACCAAATGACATAAATCACTTCACTTGAGGATTTTCAACACCAGTAACAGCTTAAATGGATATCGCATGCAAGTGGAAGAAAAAATAATGAAATAATCAAGATGATGATATTCGTTATTGATTCAAACAAAAGGTAAGAAAGGAAACACCCATCTGTAAACTCAGTCAGTTATGTGCCATGCGTGATACACCCTTAGGCGATCATGTATCTTTCGATATATGACTGACGAGGTAGATCTTTTCCTCGGTAGGTTGTCATTTCTCTCTGCGGTAGACTAGTTGCCATCCAATGCTATAGAACCCGTTCTGACCTGCTATTTACCCATAGTTAGGGGGGAGAAGAAAAGGATTCATACTTTTCCCTGGTGTATTAGCATGTAAGTGAATTTCAGTCTGTTATATGCCATGCGTGATACATACTTAGGCGATCATATATCTTTCGATACATGACTGACGAGGCAGATTTTTCCCACAGTAGGTTGCCATTTCTTTCTGCGGTAGACCAGTTGCCATCCAATGGTATAGAACACGGTCTGACCTGCTATTTACCCATAGATTAGGGGGAGAAGAAGAAGATTCATACATTTCCAAAGGGTATTAGCACGTGAGTGAATGTAATGGATTCGACTGGAATTCGAACTCGGCTCTCCGAAGGAAGAGCAATGAAAGTTACTGAGATCGAGGAACGTATTTTCCTGAAGAATTGCTTCAAGGGAAAGAATTGTTTTGAGAGAAAGAAATTCGCTTATTACATTCTGTATTTTGTCAATGAATGCCGAACGATTGCTTTATAAGGAAACAGCTATTACTCAGAATAATTACTAAACATTTGTGAAATTAGTTAACTGATAAAAATAACCTTCCATGGAAATTTCATTGAGTCAATTGCTTCATCCACCGCATTGAGTCAACGGCTTCATCCATCGCAAGGAAAGTTTACTCCCTGTGCCGGGCCAGGAAATTTTTCTCCCCGGAATCGATCCTCCAAATTTACAAATCAACCATCCGCCCTTGTATGGAGTATTGCTGCCATATACGGTCTGGAGCCCCTTCTGTTTGTCTCGGGGTTCTTGATAAGATCCAGAGAGGGTATGCAATGTAATTAGCCCTGATCTGGCTTCTCGTCTGCAGTCTCACTCTCACAGAAGCGCCGTCGCCTCTCACTGTCTCTTTTACAAATACTTCCATGGTAATTGCCCCGATGAGCTGCTATCGCTGGTTCCCAGGCTCCATGAATTCAAGCGTCATACGAGGCTGGCATCCCGTTCCCACCCTTTCACTGTTGAAACTGTTAAATGTAGACGTCTCTTTTACTCCAATAGCTTCATATCTCGCACCCCACGCCTGTGCAACTCCCTTCCTTATTCCTGTTTCCCTGACAACTATAATTTCCGAGTATTCAAATGAAACGTCAATCGACCTCTCCAGTTGCATTGATCTATCCACTATCCTTCTCCACATCATTTCCTCTATCACTCCTATCTGCTCTTGCTCAAAATCCTCTGTAACCACTTGCGTGCTAGTGGCTTTCAGCCTTGCCTGGGATAAAAAGCTTAAAAAAAATAAAACAACAATTTGAAGAGTTTTCACTTTGGTCCGACTTGCCGGTAAACATTATATACCAAGAGATTTGCTTTATTTATTTTTATTTTTAATAACAGACTTTCACTTAATCTACTGAAAAATGTAAAATTCGAAATATCTTTTTTTGTTTCTTTTCCTGTGTGTCTTAAGATGGCAGAATTAGTTTAAAATTTTTCGACATTTTTTAAAGAGAATGCCTGATTATCTAAACTTTTAATAAGATGTTTTCATTTTTAACGCATTGAATGACAGATAATTAAAACAAGGCTATCATATTTGATTTAGCAACTTCTGAGGCACACTGACGTTTAATTATCTTGGCTCAATTTCTAAGTATGGCTGGAAAATTTGGAATACATTTGACAAGTGAATGTATCATTACAGTTTTTGTAATTTTATTTTGAGAAACGAATATTAAGAATTTTAAATTTCGAGGCTTCCGAATTTTAATGCAACTTATATGCATCCTAAAGAAAGTGAGCGTGTAAACATACTGTTCAGCACTACATTTCATATGGAGGCAAAAGAGACAGAAAACAACGCATAATCTATGTATCAGGCTGGCGTATATAGAGGGTGGAACAAAAAAAGGCCATTAGCTCAAGAACGCATAAAATATAAACAAATTAACAAACCCTGAACGCACACATAAACACATGTAAGAGTGATCACAGAAACCAGAAATAAATTAATAGATAAAAATAAAAATAAGTTAGCAAACAAAATTATAAAAAGCCAAAACGCTGTATCTGAATCCACAATTATATCCACCCAATAGGCCCTAGAATGATTCGAATTATAAGTGTTACTGTCCCACCCCACAAAAAAGGTCAATAGTACAATCGCCTACCCAAAATGCATCATTGACCAATATATATATATATATATATATATATATATATATATATATATATATATATATATATATATAGTGGGGCAAAAATAAAACCTCATATGGCCTGAATGTCCATTTTTATATTTAAATACCTTCTATCACTGTTACTGAACACTTTAACACATAAATATAGCACACCTTATATATATATATATATATATATTGAACAATAAAAATATTAAAAATTAAAATCTTCAGACACACTGGGTTGTATATTAATATTCTTTCGTTTTTATTATTTAGATTACTCAACTAGTTTCGTCCAACATGGCCATCATCAGGAGAAAAAAAATTCTGCTTGCTGGTTGCAGTGAATTACAGAAATAAATGTTTCGATGGAGAAAATGAACTTTTGTCTGTAGTTTTCATTTGATTTTTGATTTTTTGTTTATTTTAACATGAATTTTGGCCAGTCCTTGTGTTGGTCAAACAGTCTCTGTTAAGTTGTTATTTGAGATAAGAGCTGGGTGGATTCATGATGCTCTGAATTCCCTTGGTCATTTTGACATAATTATTGGTTCCTTGAAAGGGGATGTATCTCTGTTAAATGTGTGTGTGTTATTTGGTTCTTAGGGAGTGAGTGAGTATGATATGTGTAAGTGTGTGTATTACTATGGGTGTGTGTTATCATTTGGCTCATTAGGGAGTGAGTGAGTATGATGTGTGTAAGTGTGTATATACGTGTGGGTGTGTGTATAAGTGTGAGACCTCATCACCTCCGTAAGCATGTCTGTCTTGCGTGGATGAGAAATGTGGGCAGGTCCTGATTTGTGGGGTTATATATTAATACTATCTATATTGTTAAATTTCTGGTTAAGCCGGGCTGGATAATGCGTTTTTAAACGTTGTATCCACTTATTTTCATGGAACTCTAAAATCTTTCTAATGTTATCTGCTCTTAACTTTTCTATTCTCTCAATTATAGTGAATTTGACATAGGTTTTAAAATTGTATTTTTCTAGGCGGAAAGGTTGTTCTACAGGTAATAATCTTTCATGGGGAGTCGACTTAATTCGATTGCGATAATTATTAATTCTGCAGTGTAGTGAAAGGGCCATTCATATTTTCCTACATATTGTTTCTGGCATAGTGTGCATTCTTGGAGGTAAATTATGTTATGACTTCTACAGTTAGAGTCGTGGTAGATTTTGAAAGTAGATTAATGACTGAGCTCGTGAATAAATTCCTGTGTCTAATGTGGTTGCAGCATAAGCTCCTTTTGTTTTTACATAGTTGGGAAAATCCTTGTTGTTTTTGTTGTTGGTTTATTATAGATTACTTATATAGTTAGGAAAAGACCTTAAAAATCCATCGTCAGTAATAAATTTATTTCGATAGATATAAGCAGACTTTGCTTATATTCACCGAAATGAATTTATTACTGTCGATGGATTTTTAAGGTCTTTTCCTAATTATTATAATAATTTTCACTGTATCATACATTGATCTCTCATACTGACTGAAAAGTCCTCTTTGGAACAATCCCTACCAATTAGAATTTGGTATTATTTATATATACAGTCAACGGTGAAATTATACGCACATCCATCAATTTTGTATATTTTTGTCCATTTCTCAGAATCTAATGGACGTATGATGCCAGCTTTTTTATATGTTATTGAGCAAAAAAAAAATGAATATAAAATTCAGTTTTCAGAACAATAGCTTAACAAATTCTACAGGCGAATTATGCAAAACAGGAAAAGACAATATATATATATATATATATATATATATATATATATATATATATATATATATATATATATATGTATTACAATGAATCATTCATACAAAAAGTAGATTAGTAAAGTTAATGATATAAAATGGCGAAATCATTTCGCAAACAAAATTATAAAGTTGCATTAACCTACGAACCACTCGATGAATGTTATGATCCTTGCTTTTAATAACTACAAGCTGTCTAAGGTCATTTTTTAATCTGCAAGTACTTTCAACTGTACATTCAGACATCCTCAGGCATTGAAATTATTTTGTTCTTAGTAAAATCCAGGTAGCATCAGAGACGAAAAAATTAAATGCGAATCGAAATATGTTTTATAGAAATGTGTTATTGTTAACGTATAAAAACTTTTGTAGCGTGCAGTCGCAACGCTCAAAGATGAGGACAATAGTCCGAATAATCTAAATATTGCATTAAAAATGTATAAACAGAATATATAGGAACTTAGTGAAAAAATAAACTTCCTTTCTTAGATGTTCTCGTCGATTTTCGTAATAATACTTTTAAAACTTCTGTTTATAAAAAAAACAACTAGTAAAAACTTTGCCATTTTAATTTCTCTAGTGAATGCCCTCTTAGATATAAAGTAGATGTTATTAAAAATTTCCTCACGAGAGCGCACGAGAACTCATCCTCTGGCACGCTTTTCTTTAAAGAATTAAAAAATATAAAGCAATCGCTGATTAATAACGGATTTCCAATTGTTGGATTTCCACATTAGGCATTTCTTGTCCAAGGTAACTAATAGCAACGGCGAGAATAGAAACATAAACAATAATATTAATATTTTTTATGAAAATCAGATGAACAAAAATTATAAACAGGATGAATGCAGAATTAATAACATTATACAAAAATGCATAATAGGAAAAAAATAGATTCATTATTTATTATAAAAAAATTAAAACCTCTAAACTTATAGTTAAAAATAATAATTCACCTCCTAGAACAAAATTAAATAGGGTAAATATTATTTACGAATTTAAATGCCTATTAAGGAATTGTATTCCTGATCAATCAAAATTCGTAAATAATTATATAGGCCACATTACAACATGTTTAACACGCAGACTAACTCTACACCTTTCTGACAATAGCTCAATTAGATCTCATTTAAATATTCATGGAGACATACCGGACACTATTCGAATCATACTTCTTGACAACACAAATATAATAGCATCATCCACATGCAAAAAAAGGCTAAAAATGATGGAAGCCTTATTAAGAAAAACAAACGAACCAACACTTAATAATATTAACTTTAAACATGGACATAATATCTTGACCGTGTTTTGAAACAAAAATATGAAAGCATTTTATAAAACATACATACAACAAACTATTTTTTATTTAACAGTTAAAATGTAATCCTTGAAAATGGCTAAATGTATAGCCGAAAGCGCTCGGATAAAAAGAACATTCGGACAGTTCTTATATAATATATCATCCGAAAAGAAAAAAATTATTAGATAGCATGAGAAATTGTATAAAGAACTAAATAAAAGCACCTTGTCTGTCGTATTCAAAGAAATATGCATGAAAGAAGGATTGCTGCCTAAATACACACACACACACACACACACACACACACACACACACACACACACATATATATATATATATAACTGGCGTGGAGGTGAATGTGTGTGCACGCACATTTGCGTTTCGAAATATGACATGTTGCAAATGATGTCATTTAAGTGCAGTCCAGTTTTGAACCTTCCGTCAGCTTGTGACCTTTTCCATATTTCTGTAACTCATATCCCCATATTTGACGTGGTCTGAGGTGTTACGGTCACGGTTGATTGACAAGTAAGATCCTAATTCATTTCCCGACAAATGCCGATTCCTCTGTAACTAAATAATTCATGCTCACTGATGTCAAAACTGACGTTCAATTCAAACTGGACGTATAATATCTTGGATATATTTACTACAGTTTAAATGTTTCAATCAGGAAAAGAAATCTAGTGTGTCTGTCAGGCCGCCAACTGATCTCTCGTTAGCGACAGACTGCTGCACGTTTGGATTTATTTTCGATTGCACACGTCCAACTATTTACACATTGTTCGGACTGTTGTCCTCATCTCTGTTGTCTTATTCATGATCCGGCTCCCTTCAGCTCATTGGAATTTCGATTCGAACCCATTATTTTATCCATCTGGGTAGATTATTCTAGGTCCACGTTACATGCCTCCCAGTTTCAGTTATTTCCCTTTAGAAACTCAACTGTCCAAGCTTTTATTCACCTCTGCCGTGAACAGGTATTGAAGTCGCAAGTCACAAGTTTTGCGGATTTACATTTGTCCTTTTTTGTGTGAGAAACCCGCCCACAAAATTTGTAAAAGTATTTTTGATACACCATATCTATATATATATATATATATATATATGAATATGATATAAAATGCTCAAACACTAATATTTCATAGTTATAATTTATTACATTGCAATCGTAATCACGGGTCCAATTCATTTTATCCTCTTGGAAATATACATATATATGCATATATATATATATATATATTGTCATCCACAGACAGACTGTTTCGCAGCTCATCAGTGTGGCTAGACGTCCGGTTGCCTCTAGCTAGGATCGAAACCCGACTGAATTTGCGTCAGTCGGAACTTCTCCGACTAAGCCGTCGGCGCACGGCAGGGATGAAGGTGAATTTTAGCGTGTTTATTTTTAGATTTAGATAAACACACAGTGAGTAACAGTGACTCAATTCTGCCGAAGAGTCGTGCAATATATATATATATATATATATATATATATATATATATATATATATATATTTAATAATGACAACTAACATCATCGCTCTAGCTCTCCACCTCTCCCCCCTCTCTCTCTCTCTCTCTCTACATATATATATATATATATATATATATATATATATATATATATATATATATATATATATATATATATATATATATATATATATATATATATATATATATATATATATATATATATGTATGTATGTAGCTGTTTCCGTTTTTAACGGAATTTCACGGTTGCATCTAGATATTTTAGTTGTAAAAATTCTGAGTGACAGCAAATCGGTTGGGTTTCGATTCAGGCATCAGGTATTCGGATATCCAGTCACACTGAATTCGCTGCGAAACAGTTTTTTATGCGTATGAATTTATATGTGTATATATTATAATAAGAAAAAGCAAAGTAAGATATATAATCCGGTGTTATTTTTACAAAACAGTGCTCAATGTAAATTTACAGAGCATAAATATTAAATATTATAAATTAACTGAAACCATATTTTAAATCAGTTAATTTATCATATATATATATATATATATATATATATATATATATATATATATATCCAGGTAAAATGAATGTAAATGGAGTAAATACCATTGTAGCTAATATTTAATTTAAAAGAGGGCTCAATACAGAGTAGATCTAAATATTATTTTCCTCCCACGCCACTATACATAACCATAAATAGATTCAAAATTTTTAAAATTAATCAGATTTTGTCTGACGATCGCAACGGCGTAAAACCCAGGGTTACAAACTCTCATCAATCCATATATATATATATATATATATATATATATATATATATATATATATATATATATATATATATGTGTGTCTGTGTGTGTGTAAGTGTATATATATATATATATATATATATATATATATATATATGTAAGTATATATATATATATATATATATATATATATATATATATATATATATATGAGTGAACAGAGAAGACAACACTTAGAGTCGACAGTCTGTTTCATGCTAGATGCAATCGTCAGGCCACGAGTGCTGTTATTTTTCTCGGCTATTTATATATACGGGTCAGTGGTGCATTGTGGGTAGTCTATTTTGACGGTTATTTTACCGGAAGTCGTTTATTTGTTTATTTATTTATTTGTGTCAAATTATTTTGCTTGTTTTTATTTAATTTAATTTTTATTTTTTATCTTATATATTTATTTATTTATTTTTATTTTGATCGGTGTTTTTATTAACGTAGTAAAAATTTGTTTATATAGCCTATTGTGGGTAGTCTATTTTGGTGGTTCTTTTACCAGAAGTCGTTTATTTGTTTATTTATTTGGGTAAAATTATTTTGCTTGTTTTTATTTATTTTTATTTTTTATCTTATATATTTTTTTATTTATTTTATTATTTTGATCAGTGTTTTTATTAACGTGAAACAACCTGTTGCCTCTAAGTGTTGACTTCAATGTTCACTTTTATATATATATATATATATATATATATATATATATATATATATATATATATATGCGCATTTCATTGAATATGTTAGACAAGGTGCTTTTATTGAGTTTTTTATACAATTTCTCATGCGAGCTAATATTTCTTTTTTTTCTTTTCGGATGACAAATTATATAAAAATACTTTTTACCCGAGCGCTTTCGGCTATACATTTAGCCATTTTCAAAGATTACATAGAAGTCAACACTTAAAGGCGACAGTCTGTTTCATGCTAGATTCATGAAACAGACTGTCGCCTCTAAGTGTTGACTTCTATGTTCACTTTTATATTTACACACGCTCTATCTCTGATATTGAGCACTTTATCCCATAAATATAGCACATTTTAAGACTATATTTCTTCATATATATATATATAATATGTTTAACGTTCTTTTTATAGATAAAAGTATTTAAGCAAATGCTTTGTTTTTATAATAAACAGTATTAAATAACATTTATAAAAACAGAGCATTTGCTTAAATACTTGTATCTATGAAAAGAACGTTAAACATATTATAAATTGTCGGACTATGTCCAATTCAAAAAAAAAATATATATATATATATGTATGTATGTATGTATGTACGTATAAACATTCGCTTAATACGTTACTATTATAGTTATTATGAAGGGTTGGTGCTCATTGTCTGTAAATTTAGAAGCATTTATGTTGATTATTCTTCAAATACATCGCTTCCAAACGACATAAACCAATCGTGAATTATTATATTTTATCATTAAGTTATGTACGAAGAAACAGTCTATTATACATGTTACTTCCTGGCTTCGTTAATAATGTAATCTTTGTTTAGCGAGTAACTTTGTATTTTAATAGATCTAAACCAATTAGTTTTCAGTTTTAAGTAGTGTTTTTTTTTCCAAATGCTGCTGCATTATTGTGCCTAGATAATTGCTAAAGTTCTGGAAAAAAAGACATTAACTATCGAAATTTAGTTAGCAAGATGGCGGCCAAGCTGAACGCATTCCTTGGTGTCTATTGTCTGATAAAATCATTCAATACTTTAAAGAAAGGAGAGCATGAAATGAAAGAGAGAAAGTAAACATTATTACACATTTTTTTGGTCTCTTTTTGTTTTAAATACTATTTTTTTTTTACTTGCTTTTATTTATTTTCTTTCTCCATCCTACTTTTTTTTACGACACTTCATCTCCAGTTGTTTATTCATCTTCTGCTCGTGCGGGTTTATTTCATTAATTCTTTAATCTCTGCACTTCATTTCTTTTTACAGCTTTCTCGTTTTCTCTTTCATTCCTTTTATTCCACGCATTTCTTTCGTTCATTTTTACTTTATTTCGTTTCTCTTTTATTTTCTGGTATTCCTACTAAGTTTATGAGATGCTACCCAGAACATTAGTCAATTAATCTGAAAATCAGATTTCATTTAGTACGGACTTTCGGCAGAAGATTTCTCTTAGTATATAGCTCCATAATGGAACTACTTCGAGGGAAAAATGGAGCTAAATAATTAATGAAAAATAGGTGCTAAATATTTAATGATACATGCCATGCAAATATACAGGGTGACCATAAAGTTCGTGTGCACTTTAAAAAAAATATAACGTTATTTGTATTTGCGATAGAAATAATTTGTAAAAAGGATTAGAAAGAAGTAAATCTATATTTTTTAAGGTTTTATTGAAATTTTATTTAAGTTTCCACATGTCCTCCATCATTAGCAATACAAAGGGTAATACGATTTTGCAGTTCACGGAAAACATTTATAAACTGATTTACAGTAATGCTTGAAATCACATTAGTTATTTTAGCTATACTTAAAACTAGGTACATTAAACTTTATAACATTTTTACAGATTATTTCTATCGCAAATACAAATAAAGTTATACATTTTTTTAAAGTGCATACGAACTTTATGGACACCCTGTATGTAAGTCTTATAGATGGTAAGTATAAGGTCACTGCATTTCTGATGTGGCTTCTGTAGCAAGCATGTTTTTAGTGAGGTGAAGTTACTCTCTCTCTCTCTCTCACGCTCTCTCTCTCTCTCTCTCTCGCTCCTCTTCACAGGTTTTGAATTCATATTTGTTATTTTCCAAGACTGGTTACCAAACAAAACTAGAGAACTTAACAGGGATTGTTTGTTTTTTTAACCCTTACTTTGTTATGGGTGACAGAACTAATTTCCACTCGAGGATAATTTGAAAGTCAAGCCCCGCGCAACAGTTTCTAATAAGAATTTCCCGAATAGTTCCATTTAGGGCTAAATATTACATGTTTCATTCGAAAATAACAAAAAGAAAATTTGATCAAATCTACCGGTTTGGAGTTATCGACAATAAAAGTTCGGACTCATTCGCGTCGCATTGGGTGATGTTGAAATTCATTCTTCAACGCAGTTGGGGTAAGCAGATAAGAAAAGGGTGGATCCACCCCTTTCCAAAGCTATATTTTCACCGACTGGTATTTGATCCTGACATTCCAATCCCAATTTCCATATCGATAACCAAGAAAGCTACGCACATATTCTTGGCCAGTGGTTCTTAAGCTAGATTCGATGGAACCCCAGGGCTTCCCTGAGTCATTCTCAGGGGTTCGGCGGATATATCAATGATGAATACCTCGACGAAATCATTGAATTTCAGCAGAGCCAGGTTCAAGAGCAACTCTACAGAACAATAACGCTCTTAGTGTCACCAAATCGTAGCGAACCCTCTTATTGCTAAGAAAGCACTTAAGATACTCATACTGTTTTGTTATGACCTATCTTTGTGAGCAATTCTTTTCGAGGATGATTGACATGAAAACGAAGAAAAGGAATAAGCTTCGTTGCAAAAATGATATCAGAGTGGCACTTGGCAAAGTAAAGCAGAATTTGTCTCTGAAAGGCAACAGCAAAAGTCACATTGATTTGCAGGAAATATTCATTGAGTTATGTTATTTTCTTATGTGAAAGTTACGTCTTGTTGGTTTTTGTTCTTTCAACAGGCGAATTTTTTTAGTGCAACTGATACAAGATTCATTTGAGCACTAATAACATATATAC
This sequence comes from Acanthosepion esculentum, assembly GCA_964036315.1. Lineage (NCBI taxonomy): Eukaryota > Metazoa > Mollusca > Cephalopoda > Sepiida > Sepiidae > Acanthosepion > Acanthosepion esculentum. Next base: position 21,243,254 of record OZ038511.1, on the reverse strand, counting down.
CTATGTTTTGAAAGAAATCATATTTCATTTTTCCAAATTCGAAGATTCCGTGAAAGCACGGATGAAACTTTCGGGGTTTACTTCCTCCAACAAATTTAAATCACCACGCCTGTTCTAGGCAGCTAAAGATATTAGAATAATTCAAAGGTTATAAAAGTCGTATTGCTAAGAATGTTGTAACGTATCTTCTTATTGCTTAGACTATTGTAGTGTACCCTCTTATTGCTAAGAATATTTTAGAGTAACCTTTAATTGCTAAGGATATTGTAGCGTACCCTCTTATTGCTAAGGATAATGTAGCGTACCCTCTTATTGCTAAGCCTATTTTAGTGTACCCTCTTATTGCTAAGGATAGTGTAGCGTACATTCTTATTGCTTAGTATATTCTAGTATACCCTCTTATTGCTAAGGATATTGTAGCGTACCCTCTTATTGCTAAGGATATTGTAGCGTACCCTCTTATTGCTAAGAATATTTTAGTGTACCCTCTTATTGCTAAGGATAGTGTAGCGTACCCTCTTATTGCTAAGAATATTTTAGAGTAACCTTTAATTGCTAAGGATATTGTAGCGTACCCTCTTATTGCTAAGGATAATGTAGCGTACCCTCTTATTGCTAAGCCTATTTTAGTGTACCCTCTTATTGCTAAGGATAGTGTAGCGTACATTCTTATTGCTTAGTATATTCTAGTATACCCTCTTATTGCTAAGGATATTGTAGCGTACCCTCTTATTGCTAAGGATATTGTAGCGTACCCTCTTATTGCTAAGAATATTTTAGTGTACCCTCTTATTGCTAAGGATAGTGTAGCGTACCCTCTTATTGTTAAGAATATTTTAGAGTAACCTTTAATTGCTAAGGATATTGTAGCGTACCCTCTTATTGCTAAGGATATTGTAGTGAAAGTCATGTGTTTTTGGTTTTGTAATTTGATTCATTTTGCACTAATAACATATATACCTATGTTTTGAAAGAAATAATATTTCATTTTTCCAATTACGAAGATTCCGTGAGTGCACGGATGAAACTTCCGGGGTTTAGTTCCTACAACAAGTTTAAGCCCCACTGTTCAAGGCAGATAAAGATATTAGAATAATCCAAAAGTTAGAAAAGTCATTGTCAGTGGTTCGGCGGAGCTAAAGACGTGTCAATGATGAATACCGTGATGAAATCGTTGAACTTCAGCCGAGCCAGGATCAACAGCAACACTTCAGAACAACAACGTTCTCAATGTTTTAGTGTCACCCAATCGTAGCGTACCCTCTTATTGCTAAGGAAGCACGTATCTTTTCGATGATGGTTGACAGGAAAACGAAAAAAAAAAGGAACAGGCTACGTTGCGAAAATCAAATATGAGTGGCAGTTGGCAAGGTGAAGACGTGCATTTCTGAACGCATCTCTGAAAGGCAACAGAAAATTCACATCGATTTGCACTAAATAGTCTTTGAGTTGTTTTTGTTTTCCTGTGAAAGTTACGGTTTGTTGGTTTTTGTTCTTTGAACAGAATTTATTTTGTGTGCATGGTCCATTTTTGCACTAATAACATATATATAGATAGATATATACCTATGTTTTGAAGAAATCATATTTTATTTTTCCAATTACAAAGGAGTCAGTGAATGCACGGATGAAACTTTCAGGGTTAAGTACCCCCAATGAGGTTAAGAAGCACTGTTGTAGAGAGATAAAGATATTAGAATAATCAAGAACTTATAATGAAAACCAGTAGCCTGCATACAAATAGAAAATGAATTTCAGTAAACAAACAAACAAAAAAAGAAAGATATGTAAGAAAAAATTTTACTTCTCACCAGACTCATAAAACATTTACAGTGTAGCGATCCCCGAAGTCCTGTTAGGTTTTATTATTGGCGCACAAGAATTGATCTGCTGGGAATATTCTCAGGTCTCTCGTAAATATAGACAATACTACGGTTTATGGGAGCACCACAAACATTTAGATGACGAAATTCTGGCAGCTGATCTCTACTATGTTCTAGCTCGCACAGCTCAGCAGGGAAGGTACTGTCTTGTTACATCCAATAACTCTAAAATCAAGTTAATAACGTCGCATCATCACAGAGCAGACATTGAGATTTCTGAAGTCATAATGAACGGCTGTACTCTCAATGAAGCTCCTTCTCTGGAGCGCCTATTAGAGCCCAAACGCACAGATCTCAAGAAGACCTCCGCTATTGGATTTATCGCTAAAGACGCTGGAAAAATGGTTGGCTCCTTCTATCTCTTCAGACATACCTGACCCCTCCTACCCTGCACTAACGTTAAATGTAAAACCCTCCAAAAGGAATAACCAGCAAGTAACATTACATCACCAAACCCTGAGCAAACCCTGAACTTTCGATTTTGATGAAAGTACACTCCAGACCTCAAGCTGAACTCCTATGATCCATCACAAAACATAATGGAAACATAGCTGATTCCCCGTACCTCCCCAGAAAGTACCGGACTCCTCCTGCCAAGAGATTAGATCAAATATAGTTGCCACCTCTCAGCTGGAGCAGTCCATAACTGATTGTTTCATTTTTTACAGCTTATCAACCCACTGAAGGTTATTTAAAGCCAGAAAATATTTTTAGACTCTAATGATATAATGATAAAAATTTACTAATTAATCCATAGCTGGTGGGTGAAGAGGTGGATTCATGCCTTCCCCAATGGTACTTGCGATTAAGTGATTATGACGAATCCAACCAAAATTGGAACACGGCTCTCCGATTAACAATTCCGACCATTATACCGGCAGCACATCCAAGCTTACAGCACCTGGTATTACCAAGCGGTCACCCATCTCGGTACTAAGCAGTTTCGACGTTGTTTAACTTCGGTGATCGCACGAGATTAACGTTATATGACTCTAAGACGTAAGTGAAGATAACAGACCTAACTGGAATTGGAAATCGGATCTTCGATTAACAATTTCGAGGTATTATCCATTACACCGCCCACGCATCCCAACATACAGCACCTGATATTCTGAAGCGGTCACCCATATGCATATTCGCCAGGCAACGAGATTACTTAACTTCGGTAATCTACGTGAACCGGTATTTCAACTTTATATGGCCGTAAACCGAAGCTGCCCCATCCTCATTTTTCAGTCTCGGCCCTGTTCAGAAAACGCTTGCACGGTGATGGATTTTTGCCACCTTCAAAAAAATTTTTAAATTGAGTTGAACAGACATATATTATTCTCTACCGGTATTTTCAGGACAAATGTTCGTCTATTTCCCTGCTGGTTCGAGCCCAAACGTTCACAGTTCGTATCCACGATTCCCAGTAAACTGAGTCGACTCATCCCTGTCCGCTTCATATTCACCTTGTGAAGGAACAGATTCCGAAACTTCGTCCACAGAACTGCTGCCATGTTGGACGGACCTCAGAGGGAATGTTATTCTGATCACCTCAATTTCAACCTCTTCATATCTTCGAGTAAACGTTATCTAGCCGAGTATAAACTATATATTTATATAGCAGTGTGTTATAGTGAAAGACACCTTGTCTAGATAATAGACTCTCCCACCTATTATAAGTAGGAGTCAGGAGTAGTCGAGAGGAGGAATAGTGTTCAGCGACCACAACTCGATTACTCTGCGTAACACTTTATTACAAGTTCCTAACGTTTCTGTACGTTTAACCTATTTGGGACGCATTTAGTCCGACTACAAGTTCTATTTTGGAAATAACTCCACAACACAGTGCTATTTTGAAATTGAGTTGAACAGATATTATTGATGAAAACAATGAAGATTATCCAAAATATCCGTTTTAGAAAGTTCAATAGTAAGGGACTTGTAACAAAAGGACGTCTTTCGATGTTTATCTGCAGTAATTGCAAGCTGTTTTTTTTAATTAAAAGTTCTCATATCTTGCAGTTTATGATGATAATGATTCGGTAATATTCCAATCATTCAAGTCTGGTTCATGGTCTAATTTAGGTGCACCCATTAAAAAGTAGAATACAACGTTGAATTTTAAATCAACCACTATCGGTGATCATTGGAAAATAGATTTGCATGTATAAATCTTTATAAATCAAATCTTAATAAATAGTGGATATTCAAAAATTGTTTTTAATTGTATTTCGTAGACATGCTTTTTCTAATTTAGGTGCATCCATTAAAAACTAGAATACAATGTTGAATTTTAAATCAACCACTATCGGTGATCATTGGAAAATAGATTTGCATGTATAAATCTTTATAAATCAAATCTTAATAAATAGTAGATTTTCAAAAAATGTTTTTAATTGTATTTCGTAGGCATGCTTTTTCTAATTTAGGTGCATCCAATAAAAACTAGAATACAATATGGAATCTTAAATCAACCACTATCGGTGATCATTGGAAAATAGATTTGCATGTATAAATCTTTATAAATCAAATCTTAATAAATAGTAGATTTTCAAAAAATGTTTTAAATTGTATTTCGTAGGCATGCTTTTTCTAATTTAGGTGCATCCAATAAAAACTAGAATACAATGTTGAATTTTAAATCAACCACTATCAGTGATCATTGGAAAATAGATTTGCATGTATAAATCTTTATAAATCAAATCTTAATAAATAGTAGATTTTCAAAAATTGTTTTTAATTGTATTTCGTAGGCATGCTTTTTCTAATTTAGGTGCATCCAATAAAAACTAGAATACAATGTTGAATTTTAAATCAACCACTATCAGTGATCATTGGAAAATAGATTTGCATGTATAAATCTTTATAAATCAAATCTTAATAAATAGTAGATTTTCAAAAAATGTTTTTAATTGTATTTCGTAGGCATGCTTTTTCTTCCTGTCCCCATTGATATGAATTTAATTTTTATAGACGATTGATACTGATTAGTATATTTTGTTCCACCCGAGGACAGTTGCTTAATTTTATGAAGGATTTTTTAGATCCCTTAGAAATGAGACATTGTTATTTGCTGTAACATGCACTGATGTACCAAAATTTATAGAAGCGGTACAGAATCAATAGCAAAATATAGCAACTGTGTGGCATCAATTCTCCAAGTTGTCGAATACCTCTAATGAGATATCGAGCAACACCTTCTTGAGAGCAGTCAACACGCTATAATATTTGCAGGCTCAGGATCTTGCATGCTTATAGAGATTTCCACCAAATTCTATAAATGATCGATTGGACTCGTGATGGATGAATGTGGTGACCATGCCATTTCTCAGAAATTTACAGAATGAATCAAACTAGGCATTTTTAACTTGATGACATGGTGCTGTTTTTAAATTAAATACTGCTCAGATAAACCCTTGTTAGGGTACATAAGGTCTATGAATGTGTCAAAATGTTCACAAAGTAGTATACCATACCAGTCACTAGTCAATGGCATGTTCAGATGGACGAGTAGGCCCAATCCATGAGAGATTAAAACATCCTACACTACATGGTGTCCTAAAATAATATATGAACTCTTTGAATCGTTATAACTTATTCAATTTATGTATTTCGACTTGTGAATAAGATTAATACACGAGAAAGAATACACATTTAAAGAATTTAAGAGTAAAATATACAAAAAAAAACAACTTTAAAATTATTAACTTTAATAAGATAAAAGCTACTTAGTGCAATGGCAGAATGTTCATATAATGATGAGTTCACATCAAGGGCTCAAACTGGTTGCCGTTCTGTTCAATAAACTTTTCATATCTTGAAGAAATAGACCTACAAACGTCCACTATCATTTCCTCTGGTATTTGAGCACGTTCTTCTTCAATTGCTACTCTCATTTCAGCAATTGTTTCAGGTTTCCTGCTGTAAACTTTGTCTTTTAGAAACGCCCACAAAGAGAAATCCAAGGGTGTCAAATCTGGTGATCTGGGTGCGTATTCAACTGTCCCTCTTTTTCCAATCCATCTATTTTGCATGTTTCCATCCATATATGTTCTCAAATCACGGTAATATATTATTAACTATGAATATTTAAAGAGTGTATACATTATTTTCGGATACCCTGTATTATGGAACTACCATCGGGCTGTCTAGTATCTTGCTGAAAATTGAGGTCCATGCCATCATGATGTTTGTAACAACTGCACCTATGACATCAAAACACATACTACCAGTCCACCAGTGTCCAATTACTTATGTCATGTGTGGTACTGTGTTCGACCTGATGGTCTTAACAGAGACACCCTGGTGAGTTTTCTGCTACTATATCCCATGCAAGTTAAAGAACACTGAAATGAGAACACTGAAATGACTTGCTGATACCCCCTGCTTCGAATGTGGATATCATTATAGTTAATGTCACTAGTCTGATACTGTAGACATTTCTATCCAGACATAACTCATGTCATGTTCATTAAGTACTTCTGGTTGGCCACTGCACTATCTACAATGAATGATAGCGTCTTCCATCATGTATTCCCAGGATGCATCTGGCATTGTAAATCTGGGGCTGTCAAATTTCCTCATTCTGATAATTCACATTGTCTTACAGTAAGAAGATTAGCCAATTGAGCGCAACATATTTCTATGCTTTCAAAATATGGTAGCAACATCTACAATTTCATGGCTCTCCACAACTTCCTTTTCTTTAATATTTGTGAATTGCCAAAGCTCTTTTTTCTTTCTTTTTGTTTATGCATGTATTTCTTTTCCCTTTCCTTCTATCTTTCTTTCTTCCTTTCTATTCGAGGATTACATTCGTTTTACCTCTTTCTTTAAGCATTTTTTCTTTTTTCTTTATTTTATTATGTGTGTCTTTTTAATAGTTTTATTTTCCTTCTTTGTTACTTTTTTTTTATTTCGCTTCAAGCGTTTCTTTCTTTTTTTCCCATTCTCATTTGCTTGTTTGCTTGCCTTCTTTTTATTTCACCATTTCTCTTTTTCTATTTAGAATAGATTTCCTTTTATTTCGCTTTCTTTATACTGCTGTCATTTTTCGATAACTTTTCATTTATTCTTTCTTTCTTTCTTTCTTCCTTTGATTATTTCTTGCTTCCTTTCTTTCTTGCATTCTTTCTTTCTTGCTTGCTTCTTTGCTTTCTTTCTTTCTTTCTTTCTTTCTAGCATTCGTTCTTTCTTGCTTGCTTGCTTTTCCCCCTTGTTTCTTGCTTTCTTTTTCTTAATTTCTTGCTTGCTTTGTTGGCTTCTTTCTTCTTTGCTTTTTTCTTTCTTTCTTTCTTGCTTTCTTTCTTTCTTTCTTGCTTTCTTTCTTCCTGTCTTTCTTTGCTTTTGCCTTACTTTTTTTCTTACTTCCTTTCTTTCTTTCTTGCTGCCTCTTTTCATTGCTTCTTGCTGTCTTTCTTCTTTGCTTTCTTTCTTTCTTTCTTTCTTTTTTCTTGCTTGCTCACTTTCTTTCTTTCTTTCTTCCTTTCTTTCTTGCTTGCTCACTTTCTTTCTTTCTTTCTTCCTTTCTTGCTTGCCTACTCACTTTCTTTCTTTATTTCTTGCTTGCTTGCTTTTCCTCTTTGTTTCTTGCTTTCTTTTTTCTTTCTTGCTTGCTTTCTTGCTTTCTCCTTTCTTTCTGTCTTTCTTTCTCGTTTTCTTTCTCCCTGTATTGCTTTGCTTTTGCCTTACTTTTTTTCTTGCTTGCTGGCTCTTTTCATTGTATCTTGCTTCGTTTCTTGTTTCCGTCCTTCCTTCCTTCCTTCCTTCCTTCCTTCCTTCCTTCCTTCCTTCCTTCCTTCCTTCCTTCCTTCCTTCCTTTCTTTCTTTCTTGCTTGCGTGCTTACTTTATTACATTCTTTCTTTCTTGCTTGCTTGATTTATGTCTTTCTTTGTTACATTCTTTCCTTCTTGCTCGTTCACTTTCTTTCTTGCTTACTCTCTTGCTTGCTCGCTTTCTTTCTTTCTTTCCTTTTTCTTACATGCATTTTTCTTACTTGCTCGTTTTCTTTCTTTCTTTCTTTCTTTCGACGCCCTTCATCCTTTCTATTCTTATCCTCTTGCTCTATTAACCCTTCTCCTTTTCTTACCTTTCTTTATCCTTTTCCTGGCACTTCCTGTCCTTATTTTTAAAACACTTCTAAGAATGTTTCCCTTCTCTTCAATCAATTATTCATTCGTTTTTTTATTATTATTTCCTCTTCCTTTCTTCCATTGTTTAATTTAAGCTTGTGTTTATCTTGTCACCAAGGTAACTGAGGAATTTCCCATCAGCGACGTTCGAGCCTAGAAAAAAAAACTGGAATTAGAACGCTGACTTTCAGCCTAGTTATCGCTCTTATGTTTATAAGATTCATGCAAGTTTTTCTTCTAAGTGTCTTGTCTCTTCACGATGCAGTCGATCATGTGTCTCTCCAACTTCCTGTCATTTTAATTTCGTATTAAGATTTTTCGCTATCCCACTCAATCTTCATTCTACTCTTTATTTAGACAAGCTCGTCAGCTATGTTATTCACTGCTCCTCTTCTATCCATCTTGCCTTCAAAATGTCCTGTTAGTGTCAAATTCTCCAAGCCCACCTTTCTCGTTATGTGTTTTAGAAATTTCAGGTTATAAATATATGTCTTTTTTGTGTGATCTTTTTTTTTGTGTTTTGTGTTTATTACTTAAGACTTCGTCGTGACACACGCAATCAACTGATGGTATTTTCAGCATCCTCCAGTAAAATATAATAAGCGGTTTTATCTAGTCCCAGACTGGGAGAATTGGAGACAGTCCATCGAGCCGTCTCTTCCTCCGACAAGGAAGTGACTTGATGTACACGTATATAAGATGAAAAATCATGTCGATAATGTTTTCATATAAATCAAACCTTGCCCTGCTGCCTCTGCGAACAGACTTTTTGGTCCCGCATTAGACTTTTCAGTCACCGGTAAGCGTCCAGAAGACATGGGTATGCCCCTTCCTAGATCATCGTTAGCCGAGAAATATTCAGGGATATCATTTTAATTTTCTTAGGTTTTCCTTTAATACTTCCGTCAAATGTTCAGGCATAAATCATCAGTGATTTTTTTTTAGCAATGGATCATTACCGGTTTCAGATTTTAAAATATAATGGCCCTTTTTTTTACGGTGACCCAATAATAATTGGTTAGATATCGACTTTTGTGTCGGTTGTCATCTAAGATCTCTTCTCATAATGACTGAGTTTTTTTTTGTTTTTTTTTAAAGCTTATCACCCCAAGCAACGCTGGAAGCCACTAGCACGCAAGGGGTTACAGAAGGTTTGGAGGAAGAGCAGATAGGAGTGGTAAAGGAAAGGATGTGGAGAAAGATAGTGGATCGATCAAGGCAAGGGGGTTATAGAAGATTTGGAGCGAGAGCAGATAGGAATGAAAGGTGAAAGGATGTGGAGAAGGGAAGTGGATAGATCAAGGCAACTGGAGAGGTCGATTTACGTTACACTTAAATAGTTGGAGATTATATTTGTCAGGGAATCAGGAATAAGGAAGGGAGTTCCACAGGCGATATGTGCGAGACATGAAGCTATTGGAGTAGAAGAGACGTCTACATCTAACAGTTTCAACGGTGAAATAGATTTGGAGAATCGATTCCGTGGAGAAAAAATTCCCTGGCTCGGCACAGGGAGCCAACTTTCTTTGCGGTGGATGATGCAATTGAATCGATGTATTTGTTCCATCTCAGATCAGCGGACAGCGTGAGACCGAGAAGCCGCAGAGAGGAGCTCTCGAGAAGTTGGTCTTCAGACATTCTAATCGGATGCTGGGATGGATCCTTGTGGTGGTTAATAGAGAGCAGTTTTGTTTTAGAGGCGTTAAAGTTAACCAACAATTTCTTGCCCCAGTTCACAACCGATTGTAGGTCCTTTTCGAGTCGAACTGCCAGGTTAACTTTGTCAGCATCACTAGATTTGTGTTTGAGACAGGAGTAAATTGTGGTGTCGTCCGCATAGATGCCGACTTGGGAATCTATGGCGTCAGGAAGATCGTTTATGAATATGAGGAACAGAGTAGGGCCTAGGATGGAGCCTTGAGGAACACCTGCGTTAGTGGGATAGGAGCTGGAGATTCCATTGAGAACGGCCTTCAATTCACGGTTTGACAGGAATGATTGTATTAGGTCAAACAATCGACCTGTAATACCATAACCCTAGAGCTTGCGAAGAAGGCCGGCATGCCAAACTCTATCAAACGCTTTGGAGATGTCTAGGGCCACGGTTACTATCAATTATTGAGTAAAATATATTTCATCTAATTGTTATCGACTTTTGTTAATGCAAATTTTGTGTTGCTTTCAATTCGGGCGTGGCCTATGATTCCCGCCAATAAGTTCCAGAAGACCTGAAGTGAATTCAGTGTCAATTAAGAACATTTGTCCTGGGCAATGTTCATCTTCAATGAGCTAAGAATGTACTGGGCTCACCCAAGATGATACTCTCTAAAATAAGACAGATAATGCAGTTAGATTTGCACCAGACCTTCAGGAAAGCCAGATGTATCTGTAGGTGAATATGTTGTTATTCTTATGCACGTCGGCGCTCACATAATGTGTAGGGGATTCGCTCAGATCATAGCAACAGACATTAGACCTTTGTTCACGAAGTTAAAAACCTACTTGACAGAAAATAAAACGTACACAAAATTCAGAGTCTGTCTATATTTCTGAGATGAGGTATTATGTACAGTATTTACATTAGTCGGACTATTGTCCTCATCTTTGTCGCCATATTTGTCACAACGTTTCGGCCGTTGTACGCTCCGGCCTTCAGGTGGTTGGAATTTCGCACTGAACCCTTTATTTCGATCACTGGGGTAGACTGTTCTAGTTCCACGTGCCATGTTTGATGGATGTCAGTTATCAGTTATCTCCTGCTAATTTTCCCTCTGAAAGTCAGATAAGATCTCTTCACTGCCTTAACGAGGTATTGAACTCACACTCTTTGGGTCTGTCACTGGATCTAACCAACGCCTTTATCCACTGTGCCATGTGTCCTTGAGGACATCTGGGTATGAATTTCTGGGTATTATAAGCCTAATTCATACCCAGATATCCTCAAGGACACATGGCAGAGTGGATAAAGGCGTTGGTTACATCCAGTGACAGACCCAAAGAGTGTGAGTTCAATACCCCGTTAAGGCAGTGGAGAACTTTCAGAGGGAAAATAACTGATAACTGACATCCATCAAACATGGCACGTGGAACTAGAACAGTCTACCCCAGTGATCGAAATAAAGGGTTCAGTTCGAAATTCCAACCACCTGAAGAAGGCCGGAGCGTACAACGGCTGAAACGTTGCGACAAAGATGAGGACAATAGTCCGACTATTGTAAATACTGTATACAAAACTGTATGCTAATTTCATACAATTTATTTATATTTTGTGTGTATTGGTTTGTGTATTTTTTAATTTACCATTGTTTCATGGCACACGTGATAAAAGGGAGATATTTACTATGCTGTATTACAAGCCATATCACAGAGAGAAGTCGGACACGTGTTGGCCGTACCAAGGTTCGTGTTGAAGAGGTTGAATAAAACGTCTTTTGGTGGGATGTCCGTATTTCCGACAGGAACATTTTTTGATGCATGTTGGGTGTAATTTTATTATTTTTAATTTTTATTTAATTTATTTTATACAACACTTTTATGTCATTGCTTTATTTTAAATATACTTTTCATTATTATTATTATTATTATTATTATTATTATATATTTTATTTGTATTTATTTATAATAACAATAATATTCGTACATATCAATGGTTTGAGTTAAAAGGTAATATCCTAGCCGCCAGATGCATATCTACACCTCACGGTCTTCCCACGATATGTAAACGGCTGGTTGATCCTGGTGCGATTGGGATATGCCAGGTGTGACAAACGGGCGGACAGGTAGATATTTAAGTACCCACCTGAAATGGAAAAGTGAATAGTCAGGACAGGCCGGTTTAACCGTAACCATCCTTAATTTCAAGTAGCTAACTAACAACTGACTGCTTTCGTCTTTATTTGATCTGACTTCACTCAGCGGCCGTCACGGGACCCATGTGAATGCATTTCGACCAAAGGGTCATAATCGCCATTTGCATCCCTACACCATTATAATAATTGTTGTTACTATCTCGATTTTGAAATAGTCGAATAGAGAAAGAGAACGCCTGCTTCTCTATCATGCATGCGTTCTTCTACTTAGCATCAACAGTTCATCACCAACCTCCATCGTTAATTTAATTCTCTTTATTTACAGGGCGGTCTTCAAGGCCCGCCTGTGTTGTAGAGATTAAATTGCACAATCCAAACTACCAGCAATCTTTGTATTTTATTTCTCTTTCCATCTCGCTTGCCCATTTCTCCCCTCCACTCATCCTCTTTTAAATAAATATCCCGACATTTATCAATCTGGTTCATTCTCTTCATTCGGTCTTTCCTGTTTATACGAATATCGTTTTCTCTCCCTCTCCCGCTAATACCATTTTTTTAAAATCCCGTCCACAATCTCGTGGGAACATTTCTGATTATCAGCAAAGCCATAAACCTAGACACCCAACAGGCCGGCACATATTTTTATGCACAATGGTGCATTCAGTTTCCGAGTAAATCTATTTTTCATACGCTTACGCAAAACTTTATGGTGTAATTCTTATCGAAGTAAGACATTAACAAATAATGGCTATTTTTCAAATCCCCCGCCACGCATAACTGAAAATTAAGAGGGAGATTACAACTGGCAGAACAGACGTATCTGGAGCAGACGATAACAATACAATGAGATATTTGCATTTAAACAGTAAATATCTATCTCGTTGTTTCACGATATATAAGATACTTACACAGGGAAGTGTAAATAAAAGGTACTTATAATAAAATTCGTTTATTTTATAAAGCCTACAGTAGAATAATATAACAAAACAAGAGAGAAGTTTGACATTAAGCAGTGCTTTTATGGTAAATGTTTCAAAATGGTTACTCTTTTTCTTTTCAGAGTTATTTACATCATTACAGAAGCGAATTATAAATAGATTTGTTTTCGGAGATATTACAGTGATTTTTTTCTTATTTATATGTGTCAATTGCTGCCGATTTTTAAATTGATTTTCCCGCTAAGTATTCACCAGAAGCAAACAATGAAACCCCGGGAATGGAGAGCTTCCATATTATAATGTGTAACTCCGCCATGTAAGTGAAAATGTAATTGATGGATTTAAATATAATGGAGAGTTTCATTCAGTATTAATCATTTACAGTATTTACACCGTTCAGGGTGTAGTCTTCATCTTATTGTCAACTTCAGGACATTTAGGCCATTGTACGTTCCGGCCTTCTTCAGGTGATATGTTGGATGGCTGCGTTGTTCATGCATCTCCGCGTCGTGCAACCAGTGAGGAAAAAATGTATAATTATTAATATATAATTTATAAATCTGTTATATTGCATCGAGGACAATTATTAACACCAACAGTCAATGTGCGATATTATATATATATATATATATATATATATATATATATATATATATATATATATATATATATATAGGTAACTATAGTCGTGTCGAAAAACCTTCGAATTCTTGATTTAACAATAGCCAAATCAATCTCGAATGGGAAAAAAAGGTTTTAAAAAAGAAAGAGCCAGGAATATGAAAGTTTGTCGAAAATAAGGCCCAAAGAAAAAATCCCGATACGAGTAAACAACTAACTAATGGGCTCGATACAAACGTAGAGCAGACCTAGTCAAACCTAATGAGCCAGACAAACCTACCAAGATTACACTTAGGCAGATCGTCAGGGTCAGCTGACTCTGACGATCTGCCTAAGTGAAACCTTGGTAGGTTTGTCTGGCTCATTAGGTATGACTATATATATATATATATATATATATATATATATATATATATATATATATATATATATAATGAAATGGACAAAGTCCGACAATCATTTTAAGACATTTTTTATGTTTATACATTATTTTTATAGATACAAATATTTAAGTAAATACTCTGTTTATAATAAATATAAAATAAAATCAGGCCGGTAAATGTTGTTTAATACTGTTTATTATAAGCAGACCATTTACTTAAATATTTGTATCTATAAAAAGAATGTATAAACATAAAAATTATTATATATATATATATATATATATTTGTGTATTTAGGCAGCAATCCTTCTTTCAAGCACATTTCATTAAAAACGACTGACAAGGTGCTTTTATTTAGTTTTTTATATAATTTCTCGTGCAATCTAATAAAGGTTTTCTTTTCAGAGGATAAATTATACAAAAATTGTCCGAATGTTCTTTTCCGAGCGCTTTCGGCTATACTTTTAGCCATTATCAAGGATTATATTTCAACTGTTAGAATTAGAAATAGTTTGTGTGTGTTTTATAAAGTGATTCATTTTTTTGTTTCAAAACACGGTCAAGATATTATGTCCATGTTCAAAGTTAATATTATTAAGGGTTGGTTTGTTTAATTTTATAAGTAAGGCTTCCATTATTTTTAGCCTTTTTTTGCAAGTGGATGATGCTATTATATTAGTGTTTTCGACAAGTATATTCCGAATAGTGTCCGGTAGGTCTCCATGAATATTTAAATGAGATCTAATTGAGCTATTGTCAGAAAGGTGTAGGGTTAATCTGCGTGTTAAACGATTTGTAGTGTGGCCTATATAATTATTTACGAAAGTTGATTCTTGAGGAATACAATTCCTTAATGGACATTTGAATTCGTAAATAATATTTGCTCTATTTAATTTTGTTGTAGGAGGTGAATTATTATTTTTAACTATAAGGTTACAAGTTTTAAATTTTTTATAATAAATAATTAATCTAATTTTTTTGCTATTATCAACTGGTGCTATGTATTTTTTTATAATGTTATTCATTCGGCATTCATCCTGTTTGTAGTTATCGTTCATTTGATTTTTATAAAAAATATTAATATTATTGTTTATGTTTCGATTCTCGCCGTTGCTATTAGTTACTTTGGACAAGAAACGCCTAATGTGGAAATCCAACAATTGATTAGGAAATCCGTTATTGATCAGCGTTTGCTTTATATTTTTTAATTCATTAAAGAAAAGCGTGCGTGAAGATGAGTTCTCGTGCGCTCGCGTGAGGAAATTCTTAATAACACCTATTTTATACCTAAGAGGGCATTCGCTAGAGAAATTAAGATGACAAGAGTCTTTGCTAGTTGGTTTTTTATAAACAGAAGTTTTAAAAGTATTATTACTAAAATCGACGAGAACATCTAAGAAAGGAAGTTTATTTTTTTCACTAATTTCATAAGTAAAATTTAGGACAGAGTTTTGTTGAAATGTAGTTTTCAGATTTTCTATTTCTTTCTTATTATCAGCCAAAATAAAAATATCGTCAACATAACGAACGTATATTTTAGGTTTAACAACTTTAGTAAAAATCTTGTTTTCGATATAGGCCATATAATAATTATATAATAATAATTATAATAATAATTAGAGAAGCACGGCCCGAGAGGGCTTCCCATACTTACTCCGTCAGTTACTACCGGACACTATTCGGAATATACTTGTCGAAAACACTAATATAATAGCATCATCCACTTGCAAAAAAAGGCTAAAAATAATGGAAGCCTTACTTATAAAATTAAACAAACCAACCCTTAATAATATTAACTTTGAACATGGACATAATATCTTGACCGTGTTTTGAAACAAAAAAATGAATCACTTTATAAAACACACACAAACTATTTCTAATTCTAACAGTTGAAATATAATCCTTGATAATGGCTAAAAGTATAGCCGAAAGCGCTCGGAAAAGAACATTCGGACAATTTTTGTATAATTTATCCTCTGAAAAGAAAACCTTTATTAGATTGCACGAGAAATTATATAAAAAACTAAATAAAAGCACCTTGTCAGTCGTTTTTAATGAAATATATATATATATATATATATATATATATATATATATATATATATATATATATATATATATATAAATAAATAAAAATGAAAACAAACCACTTTAAGGTTCCATATAATAAATTATTTCACCACAGCCCTTTTAAAAGACTGCGGATCATCAGACTTTAATTCCAAACCTTTGGAAGTAAAGTCTGATGATCCGCGGTCTTTATTACATGGAACCTTAAAGTGGCCTGTTTTTATTTTTATTTAAATTATTAGCTCTGATTTACATTGAGCCTTCTGGATTTTATCCTCCTTGGGTCTACCCATACGGATTACCTAGTTTTTTCGTAAACTATATATATATATATATATATATATATATATATATATATATATATATATATATATATATATATATATATATATACCTTTTAACCTAGGAAGGGTTACGGAATGGGGAATAAACAACACGGCGGTTGTAAATGAAACGGTAATATTTATAACATCAACAAAATACAATACTCGCCAGATGTATGAAGTAGGTAAACCACTGCTAGTGGTGGACTACTTAGACATCATTTTAACCCCGCGTACAATAGTTTCCATCGTATTCATGATGATTGGGACATACCCATTAATGTTCACATGTACGGTATATACATACATACATACATACATACATATATATATATATATATATATATATATATATATATATATATATATATATATATATATATAGCTCAGTAGGAAGATGGTTGATAACCCTCGTCTGGGTTAGCAACCATCGCCTGAGGAAGTACAATCATAGTATTGAAACATAAAAGCTTTTTTTATAGCAATTTCAAATGTTTTTCAAATGCTTATCAAGTTTAAAAGATTATTTCTACTTTGTTAAGTGCTATTAGGGTAACAACTGTGTTATATACATTTTTTACATCTTGTCAAATATATATTTCATTTAAAATCACTGTAAAGAAATATCCAAATCCAGCTAACAAACGCAGGTGTTC
This sequence comes from Acanthosepion esculentum, assembly GCA_964036315.1. Lineage (NCBI taxonomy): Eukaryota > Metazoa > Mollusca > Cephalopoda > Sepiida > Sepiidae > Acanthosepion > Acanthosepion esculentum. The sequence continues at coordinate 21,226,452 of OZ038511.1, read as the reverse complement.
CTCAAGGCTCCATCCTAGGCCCTACTCTGTTCCTCATATTCATAAACGACCTTCCTGACGCCATAGACTCCCAAGTCGGCATCTATGCTGACGACACCACAATTTACTCCTGCCTCAAACACAAATCTAGTGATGCTTTCAAAGTTAACCTGGCAGTTCAAATAGAAAAGGACCTCCAATCGGTTGTGAACTGGGGCAAGAAATGGATGGTTAAATTTAACGCCTCTAAAACAAAACTGCTCTCTATTAACCACCACAAGAAACCATCCCTGCATCCCATTAGAATGTCTGAAGACCAACTTCTCGAGAGCTCCTCCTAGATGGAACAAATACATCGAGACAATTGCATCATACACCGCAAGGAAAGTTGCCTCCCTGTGCCGAGCCAGGAAATTTTTCTCCCCGGAATCGATCCTCCAAATCTATAAATCGACCATTCGCCCTTGCATGGAGTATTGCTGCCATATATGGTCTCGAGCCCCTGCTGTTTTCCTCAGGGTTCTTGATAAGATCCAGAGACGGATATGCAATGTAATTGGCCCTGATCTGTCATTCCGTCTGCAGTCGCTCTCTCACAGACGCGACGTTGCCTTGCTCTGTCTTTTTTACAAATACTTTCACGGTAATTGCTCCGAGGAGCTGCTTTCGCTGATCCGTAGGCCTCATGAATTTAAACGTCCTACGAGCCTTGCATCCCGTTCCCACCCCTTCACCGTTGAATCTGTTAGATGTAGACGTATCTTCTACTCCAATAGCTTCATGTCTCGCACATCTCGCCTGTGGAACTCCCTTCCCTATTCTTGTTTCCCTGACAAATACAATCTCCAACTATTTAAGTGTAACGTCAATCAACATCTCCAGTTGCCTTGATCTATCCACTTCCCTTCTCCACATCCTTTCACCTTTCATTCCTATCTGCTCTCGCTCCAAATCTTCTGTAACCCCCTTGCCTTGATCGATCCACTATCTTTCTCCATATCCTCTCCTTTACCACTCCTATCTGCTCTTCTTCCAAACCATCTGTAACCCCTTGCGTGATAGTGGCCTCCAGCCTTGCTTGGGTTGATAAGCTTAAAAAAAAAATCATTAAAACTGCCAACCTCATCGTCAAGAACGATAACTCGTCTGAAAGTATTTACTAGGACGACATGTGGATCAAGGTAATAAATAAAAAACGGCAAGTATAATAAATTGATCTACATACATCCAAATATATAAAACTATATGGGTAATTAACAGGATAGACTGGGTGCATTGGATGGCAACTAGCCTAGAAGGGCAACTTTGAATTCAAAACCTGCGACACGCACGCACACACACACACACACACACACACACACACACACACACACACATATATATATATATATATATATATATATATATATATATACAAGTATAGGATTGGTGTATACGGAATAAATTCCAATAACTAACAATTACTATTCTTAAAAGAATGCTCAATAGAGCAAATATAATTATTTATTCGAAAATTATAACATAAATATGTTATAAAATCACTGCAAAAATAGCCATTTTGTTTCAGCACCTCCGGTGATGATGTTGAATGTAGAATAAAGTGTTTTAAAAGGTTCAAATTAATTAACCACCCCTCGCCAGGGGAAACGCTGTTACATAAGCTGGAATGACCAATCAAAATACAAGTATACGAGAATTAAAAAAACTTGACAATGAACTAAGGTTATAATAACTATTTAATTTCTTAATGTTGGAATTAGACTAAAATAGAATTAATTCTAACTAATAAGTATTAAATTATACGATAAAATTTGAAATTAAAAATTACCCATTTTAAAATTTAAATTTAATCTCTATTAAGTTTAAAATTATAAAATTACTAAGGAAAAAGGAAAAAATAGATATGTTATTCTATTTATTTTGTTTTTATTGAAATTAAGGTGGAATAAATGTTAATATAAACTGTTGCTCTAAACTTCATGACAGCATAGATACATTTGAATTCTAAATACATGTAGGGGAGGATGACATCTTGCAAAAGACAATACATACACAATCAGATTATAGTACATAATCATGCAGACGTATTTAGATACATACACACACAAAAAAGTGACGAGACAGGAAATATCTCCACGACCCTTTACAAAAAACAAAAACAAAAAAAACATACATGCACAATGAAAGGTGCATCCAAGTTACCATACACATAGATACCGATAAAGGCACGTACATACACCCACATACATTGGCATAGACACTCCTTTATAACAATCAAGAAATATTTAAGATTGAAAGTGTTATTAAACAAATTCTAAGAACTTATTAAAATATAACTTATACGGGCAAATATACATAGATAAAAATGGTCTCTCTCTCTCTCTCTCTCTCTCTCTCTCTCCATATATATATATATATATATATATATATATATATATATATATATATATATATATATATATATATATATATGTGCAGAAATATAGTCTTAAGGTGTGCTATATTTATGGGATAAAGCGCTCAATATCACAGATAAAGCTTGTGTAAATATAAAAGTGAACATAGAAGTCAACAGTTAGAGGCGACAGTCTGTTTCATGCTAGACGCAATCGTCAGGCCATGATTATATATATATATATATATATATATATATATATATATATATATATATATTGAATCAACTGCGAGTGGCGACAGTCTATTTCAAGTTTATTTTACTGTTAATTTTCTTGTTGAAAAATATTACTTTCCTTTTATAAACACTACAACATTCAGAATCAGCCTTGTTTTACAACAAATGATAAGAGCTAAAAATGAAATCCAATATTTCAAAAGGTTATTCAACCTAAAACATTTACTATAGAAATTCCGAGACATTATCGATTTCACCACCCGTACATCCAAACTTAGAGCACCTGGTAGTCGCAACTGGTCACCCCTCTAGGTAGTGACACCTCTCAAGGTTGCTTAACTTCGGTGATCGTATGGAAACCGGTGTTTCAATGTTTTGTAGGAGTAAGCCACGAAAGGCAAAGAAGTTTGTATGTCGTAAAATATTATTAGTGAAATTGTCATATTAGGGGAAAAATGGCTTGGAAAATTTAATTCACTTAGGATGTATTTGGGGAATGAAGGGTTAGAAAAACATTGAGCATCCTTCATAATGAGTTTGCGTAAACGAACGGCCAAGCAGAGTTGCTTGGAGATACAAGGAACTGGTAAGACGATAAACTATATCCAACATAAATCATTATCCTGATCATGAGGCATTTAGGAGCGTGGAACCACCTCTGTATTGTGGATGTTCCTAGGTCCACCCTGACACGGGATGGTAGCACCTGTTAGGGTCTAACCTGTTAGGGCAAATAGTTGACACCCAAACTGGGGTCAAAACATCATGAACGTATAAAAATAGGTTTTAATATATATCAGAAATACTTTGTAAAAAAAAGAAAATTACGAGCACATCATTTTTAGAAAAAAAAACAACTATAGTTTACTTTGAAAGAAAATATTACCAACAATAAAAAATTTGTCGGCATTAAATAACCCATTGAGGTTGATATGCCGTAAAACAAACCAAACAAAACCAATATACATATATATATATATATATATATAGATAGATAGATAGATAGATAGATAGATATGAATAGACTTAGATAGATAGATAGATAGATAGATATGATTAAACTTAGATAGATAGATAGATAGATAGATAGATAGATAGATAGATATGAACAGACTTATATAGATAGATAGATAGATAGATATGATTAAACTTAGATAGATAGATAGATAGATAGATAGATAGATAGATAGATAGATAGATAGATTACCATCAATAAAAATCTTGTCGGCATTAAATAACCCATTGAGGTTGATATACTGTAAAACAAACCAAACCAAACCAAAACAAGGAACAGGAAGACCATGGTGGCTCACATCCTGAACGCACTCAGGTAATACATAATGATGATAAAACTATTTCGTAATCTGTATAATTAATTCAGACAAAAGTTCATATCCGATCATCGATGAGAGAACATGACCGTTCTTGTATCGCTCCAACTTTGAATATTATGTTTTTATTTTTACATTTTCATCATTCACTCTAGCATCCTTTTGTAAATAGTGTAATTTAAGCCGGTTCCACTCAGAGGGCAGCATAGAAAACAAATAGGTTACGCTATCTTCGGTAACCAGTTAATGTCACGAGGAAAAATTACAGTTGATCTGAACAGAAATAAAACAGTTGAAGAAAAAATTTAATTCTTCTGTATTCCCAACAGAAAAAGGAAAAATGATCGAAGGAAAAAAACAGGTAATCTTTTAGAACGAGTCAGAATAAAAACATGAAGAGAAGAAAAAGATTTAAAAGCATTGAAAATGAGAAAATTAAACATGGCCGCCAAATACGAATTCTGTATCAACAAGCGTACATCGAATGGCGGAAATATCTCGTATTAAATATCATGTCAGATGACGTTTTTCCTACTGCTGACTCAGATTTTACATTCTTTGTTTGTATTTTGGTTAACAAGCGCAACCACACGCACGTATATATATATATATATATATATATATATATATATATATATACAGTTGCGGCCAAAATGTTCAGAACTGCATTGTTTTCGTCAAAAGAGAAAGTATAAGTTTTTATCAAAGTTGTTTTATATTCTATAATTTTCACAGACAATAAATACTATATTATTTGTTATTGTCTGAGATTGCAATATGAGCTCTGGTAAAATCATGAAATGATATCATCAAAAATTGCAATATGAGCACTGGTAAAAATGGTTACTGAAGACATTAGGTTTTATAATACCCAGAAATTCAGACAAGGATGTCCTCGACACATGGCACAGTGGATAAAGGCGTTGGTTAGATCCAGTGACAGGACCCAAAGAGTGTGTGTTCAATACCTGTTTAAGGCAGTGGAGAACTTGGAGATGGGAATTAACGAGAGATAACTGATAACAGACATCCATTAAACATGGTACGTGGAACTAGAACAGTCTACTCCAGTGAGCGAAATATAGGGTTCAGTTCGACATTCCAACCAACGGAAGAAGGCCGGAGCGTATAACGACCGAAACGTTGTAATAAATATGGCGACAAAGATGAGGACAATAGTCCGAATAATGTAAATAGTATAAAGTAAGTTCATATTTGTGCGTGTATTTTTTAAAAGTTTTTTTTATTTATTTCATAAGATTTAAATGTATACCCTTTAAAATTGTGTTAAGTGTGATGTTTCTTTTGTCCCGAAGTGTACCGTTGCTTAAAAAGATTGAGAAACACCAGGTTAGGTTAAATAGAAAGATTTTCCAGGCGACGAATGTAGCCGCTGAATTGCGTGTAGAAGTTTGGGAACTGATCGTCATATCTCGACAGTCACATTACAGAAAGGAAAGCAACTGGTCATAAGTTAATTGTTGAAGAAGAAGAAGAAGAAGAAGAAGAAGAAGAAGAAGAAGAAGAAGAAGAAGAAGAAGAAGAAGTACAACAACAACAACAACAACAACAACAACAACAACAACAACAACAACAACAACAACAACAACAACAACAACAACAACAACAACAACAACAACAACAACAACAACAACAACAACAACAACAACAACAACAACAACAACAACAACAACAACAACAACAACAACAACAACAACAACAACAACAACAACAACAACAACAACAACAACAACAACAACAACAACAACAACAACAACAACAACAACAACAACAACAACAACAACAACAACAACAACAACAACAACAACAACAACAACAACAACAACAACAACAACAACAACAACAACAACAACAACAACAACAACAACAACAACAACAACAACAACAACAACAACAACAACAACAACAACAACAACAATAATAATAATAATAATAATAATAATAATAATAATAATAATAATAATAATAATAATAATAATAATAATAATAATAATAATAATTGGTCGCCATTTCTAGTCGTCGAGTGCTCAAAATAATACATTTGACGTATCCATAAATACATTCTGTATTTCAATAAGAAAATAATATCCCACATTAGCTAAAAAGGCTTTATAGTTTTACTGCAATTTTCTACTTCTTATTTATGGGAATTATGCTAGCCAATCAAAAAGAACATTAAAAATAAGCGAAAAAACTATTCTCAAATGAAGAGGAAATGAGGGTTTGCTTATCGCACATTCGAAATCAAAAAAAAAATGGCAGAGGTTTCACATTAAATAAGCTGCACAAATAGTTGAATATAAACATTGAAATAAAGTAAGTTCATATTTGTACGTTTTTTTTTTTTAAATCTATGGTTTGATTTCATAACATTTAAATGTATACCCTTTAAAAATTGCCGTGATATTGTGCTGTGTACCGTGATATTTCCATTTGCTCCTAGGTGGGCCGTTGCTTAAAAAGATTGAGAAACACCGGGTTAGGTTAAATAGAAAGCTTTTCCAGGCAACCCCCCAAAAAATCATTAAAAATAAGAAACGAGAAAAACTATGCTCAAATGAAGAAAAAATTGGGGTCTGCTTATCGCACAATCGACAACACTGAAAAATCGAAAAAAAAAACTCCACGTACAGGTTTCACATTAAATAATCTGAACAAATAGTTGAATATAAACATTGAAATACAGTAAGTTCATATTTGTGGGGGTATTTATTTTTAAAATCTATGGTTTTATTTCATAAGATTTAAATTATACCCTTTAAAAGTTTTGCTAAGTGAGCCGTGATATTTTTATTTGATTCTAGGTGTGCCGTTGCTTAAAAAATGGGAAACTCTGGTCTAGCACGACTATGGGAAGCAGTATTTCTAGCAGCAGACCTAGCAGTTCGTTCAATATAATCTTTCCTCTTTATGTCATCGAATAACTGACAAAGATTTATTGAAATAGGCATCCAACGAAGAGGACATAGAAGAGTAAATAAGAGCAAAAGAGAAATATTCTTTATGAAACAAAATATCACTCAAAACTAAGGGGACATTCTAGAAGGAAATGAAGAAATCGAGGAACCTTATAGAAAAAACGCACACACCATAAATTAATGAAGTGGCAGAAGTCTGAAATAAGAAAAGTGGAAAGAAAGAGCATTATAGCGGAAGTGAAGCACGGATTAAGAATGTCTATATTATGGAGATAATGATGAACACGAAGGCAACATCATAGACGTTGAATTACAAGAAGCTCTCAAAAAAATTGTGAAAATGGAATTACCAAAAAATACTAACCTCTGGCTAAAGGTTTTCTTGTCTCCTCAAAAACCATTAGCAGATCTGCTATCTAATGCTCTCAATTAAAATGAGCGAAACACAAAATGACTTACTGAAGGCATTACTTATCTAATCTCGAAGACTGGTAAAATGGCTATCCTCTCCCACCATCAACCAAATTAATGTCGACTTACATATTTACCCACCATGTCAGACACATCAGTTTTAAATAAAATAATATATATTTTTAAACAAACAAAAGAAAAAAAACAATAGGTTCCATCGCTAAAGATACTGGGAAAATGGTCGGTTCCTTTTCCAGTAATTACCTGAAAACTTCTGATATCCTCCGTAGGTTCAGTTGCAAATTCCTTGAAGATTACACTGATCGACAACCGCCTGATAAAAATCGGAAGGTACAACGGTCGAAACGTTGTGGTAATTACAACAACGATAATAACAATAGTCCACGTGTAAATAATGTAAAGAAACTCTCTGTTCATATCTATTCATCTATCGCTGAAGATACTGGGAAAATGGTCGGCTTCCTGTAGCACCCCAGTAAGTATCTGGCACCTCCAGCTCTGCTCTATTTTTACAAGAGCTAGACCAGGTAGAAAAAGGAAGTACTGCTGCCATATATGGGCAGGATATTCTCAATCTTCATTTTCTAGTCTTGATAAACTGTGCCTCTTACTCTGTAACCCACAACTTCGAGTGGCCCTTGCGTCTTATACAAGTTTAACATTATTTTAAAAAGTATCATTTAAGACTAAAAGGAATTCAAAAGCATCCAAGTGGCATTGTGAGTGATGAATTATTTTCCACCCTACGACATGTTTCCCCCAAACTAAACGTTGTAAGCCTTTCTATACATTTTCCCTATATAGATAAAAGTGTATTTATATATTTTCTGTGTTCTTGAGAATTAACAACAAGGATAACAAACACTATTTATTTATTAGATTGTTTATCTCCACCATTTATTATATTATTCATTGGAATGATTGGCAAAATATCGTCTAATTGCTAATTGATTCACACCATATAAAACTGTTGAGAATTTACAACCAAAATATTAAACACTATTGACTTTTTATATTATTTAATTTCAAGAATAATTTTATATTTACAACATCCTAAAGAATAATACAATTAAAACTAATAAAATGTAATATTTATTATTTAACTATTTAAAAAGAAATAAACAGGAAAAGAGTTTTTATTCATAGATTTATAAACAGTTAATAAATTATTAAAATATGTAAACCTCCAATAAGGAAATCCTTATTCTTTACTATTTTAGAAAGTTTAAAACCAATGACAGCTGATATTTTACAATCCATTCTAATAAAGAATATAAATAGATAGTGAAATGAAATAGTATACTAAATAAATAGTAATTATTATAGTTGTTTTCAATTCTCAAAAAACAAACTCTCACTTCCATAACAGCAGGGAAGGTGACGGGAAACTACTTCGCTATCTTTCCCTAGATGTTGTGACAATTCATATACAGTGACACGCATAAGTATCGGATACATGTTATTTTCTGTTATAACTCTAGTTTATGTTCGCCATTTTGCCTGATATTTGGTAAGTAATATCTCGTAAAGTTGTTTTAGTTGTATGTGGAAGGAAAATTAAAAACTCATGGTTGAAACCAATTTTTTTTATCAAAGTTCAAAATTACCCTATGCAAACATATTTGATACATCAATTTAATATTTTGTTGCGTGGCCTCTGTTTTGTTTCACTGCTTCCAATCGCTTTCTGTAGTTGGCCACAAGTTTTTCACACTGATCCACCGTTACTTTACCCCATTCTTCCTTGCATAATTCCTCTAATTGCTTGATATTTTGTGGATTCCGCTTATGAACTTTAACCTTCAAAGTATTCCACAAATTCTCAATTGGATTCAAGTCAGGAGACTGACTTGGCCAATTGAGAGTACTAATACCATTATTTTCAAACCATTCCTTTGTAAGTTTTGCGGTATGTTTGGGATCATTGTCGTGTTGAAGCACGAAATTCCGACCATGTCCTAAAGAAGTTGCAGATTTCTGAAGGTTCTTCTCTAGAATCTCCCTGTACATGCTACCATTCATTCTACCATGGATAACTTGTAACTCACCAGTGCCCTTGGATGAAAAGCATCCCCATATCATAATGGAACCACCCCCTAACTTAACTGTGGGGATGGTATTGTGCTTGTTGAAGGCAGTGCCATTTATTCGCCAAACACTTGTCGCTGTGTTCCTTCCGAATAGTTCAACTTTCGTTTCATCCGACCAAATTACTTTTTCCCAAAACTGCATACCTTCTTTTCATAAGTTTCGACAAACTTTAATCGGTCTTTGACATGTTTGGTTTTCAGTAAAGTCACTTTTCTTGATCTTGAATGAAAGCCTGTACGATATAGAGCTCTGCTAATGGTATCCTTACTTACATTAATTCCAACACCCTCAAGATCAGTTTTAATTTCAGAACGAGTAATGAAGGGTTTTCTTTTGCACATTTCTACTGATCTACCTTGAAGTACTCTCATTTATTTTTCTCGGTCTTCCATTTCTCGGATGGTTTGATGTACTGTCGCCATACTTCTTATAGTTTCTGATGATATTTTCTACTGTACTTAGTGCTAGATTCATTTCTTTGCTAATTTTTCGGTAACCTTGTCCTCCTTTGTGACGTTCAATGATTCTATCTCGCATATCTCTGGATAATTCTTTAGTTTTTGCCATTTTTAATCCTTGAATTGCAGAATGCACATCAAAGAGTCAGATGATTAGTAGCACTATCTTGTAAACAATTGTGTGCTTCTCTGATTGGTCAGAGATAACATTCCAATACTATCGAAAATTTGAATATTTAAAGTCTTTTAAAATACAAAGTTTCGATTGGAAATTTGAAAAAAGTGTCATGTATCCAATACCTTTGCATAGGATAATTTTGAGCTTTGATAAAAAAATGGATTCAACCATGGGTTTTTAATTTTCCTTCCACATACAACTAAAACAACTTTACGAGATATTACTTACCAAATATCAGGCAAAATGGCGAACATAAACTAGAGTTATAACAGAAAATAACATGTATCCAATACTTATGCGTGTCACTGTATATTGTGGAAAATAAAAGTTACCCTAGATGAATCCTCCTCATAGGTGTGGAAGGGCTGCTGTTGGTTGCTCTGGAGATTTCAGTCACCCTGTCTTCACCCATCTGGTTAAAATATGATTGTGCTTTGGGCTTAAAAGGGACCCTGTTAATAAACAAAGCAGCTGCTACTGTTAAGCATTCAACTGTTCTGCTTCGTCTCTCAAGCAGATGCTTCCACGTTCAGTACATTATTTTATTTGTTGTGAATTCTCAAGAACAAAGTCCGAATTCCAAAGCAGCAGAGAAGATGACGGGAAGCTACTTCGCTATCTTTCCCTAGAAGGTGTGTCAATTCATATATATTGTAGAAAATAAAATTTACCATAGATGAACCCTCGTCATAGGAGTGGAAGCGCTGCTGTTGGTTGCTCGGGGGATTTGAATCATTCTGTTTTCTCCCACCTGGTTAAAATGGGCTTAAAAGGGACCCTGCTGACAGACAAAACGACTGCAATTCTTAATCATTTATATTATTTGCTTCGTCGTGAAGAGAATCCTTTTTTTTTTGCAACTCTACTATTGTTACCTGTGCATTTTAGGCGTCTTTCCTATTTTTGGAAGATAGAGATAGACCCGTCTCCGTCGAGAATTAACAGAATTTTGGACAATATATAAAAGAAAAGGAATTTCTAACGGGCTATACCCGCCTAAACACCAGAATAGTCAGAGAATAAAAGATGCAGCGAACATTTATGAATACAATATTGGTTAACAGAGAAAGAGTTTTACGTGTCTAAGCTTACTCTGTCATTTAAGACGAAAATGAATAAGAAGGTTCATATTGCGGCAAAAATCAGGAAAGATGGATAGATTCTTCTTTTTACATATGCCAAATCTGTTGAGGATTTTAGCTACTTTGACTTTCCACATCTCTCTATATATTAGTGCTCTTAGTAAGCATTGTCTGTTCACTCTCCCTCTCACTCCGAGTTCAAGCATCAAGCTTGTTTGGTAGGCGTGTTCCCTGTGGCATCTCTCAATTCAACCATAACATCACGTGAATTATCAAACATTACTGCGTTTCTAATTAACATTCTGAAGCTGATTCGTCCACTCATTCAGAAGTAAAAAAAAAGGGTTCGTTTTTATATATTTACTTAAATTATATATATATATATATATATATATATATATATATATATATATATATATATATATATATATATATATATATATATAATGAAATTCTTTTAATTTTAATTTTAATTATGAGATGTTTGATATATATATATATCAAACATCTCATAATTAAAATTAAAATTAAAAGAATTTCATTATATTTATTTATAAATTGCACTAGCATGAAACAGACTGTCGCCTCTAAGTGCTGACTTCCATGTCCACTTTTATATTTACACACGCTGTATCTCTGATATTGAGCACTTTATCCCATAAATATAGCACACTTTAAGACTATATTTCTGCATATATATATATATATATATATATATATATATATATATATATATATATATATATATATATATATATATATTCTGAAATACTTTTAATGCAGTTGTAGAAAAGCAAATTATGAGATGTTTGATATATATATATATATATATATATATATATTCTGAAATTCTTTTAATGTTGTTGTAAAACAAAGAATTATGAGATGTTTGATATATATATATATATATATATATATATATATATATATATATATATATATATTCTGAAATTCTTTTGATGTTGTTGTAGAACAAAGAATTATGAGATGTTTGATATATATATATATATATATATATATATATATATTCTGAAATTCTTTTAATGCTGTTGTAGAACAACACATTATGAGATGTTTGATATATATATATACATATATATATATTCCGAAATTCTTTTAATGTTGTTGTAGAACAAAGTATTATGAGATGTTTAATATATATATATATATGCCAACAAGATAACTGACCTCTGACAGAGTAACACTATCAGCAAAAAGCAATCAGATGTTTTACATGATAGTGGTACTTTACTCTGAATCTCCACTGTATATAGTGACCGCATTATACAAGCAACAGACTTGACCACCGCACATGAGGTCCGGAGGAGACACAAGGTCGGTTTAATGTGGGAAGCCCGATCGGGTACACCCGGGTTAGAAACAAAAATTGCCCGCAACCCCCACAACCGAGGGTTGCGCTGGCCTCCTTGCGAGCACTGATCCATCTCTCTGATGCAACCAGAGAACGCGGCCTGAGGCAGCTCTTCCCCAGGGCTGGGCACCTCTCAATCTAATCTTTCACAGTTGCAACTCAATCCTTTGACGGAACCGCCCCTGAGTGCACTTTGCCCAAAGACAGAGACACAGCTGAGAGATGATGTATAGATGTGTTACAAACAACTCGAGAGAGTTTTTTACGCACTAAAATGAATTTCTAAGCATAGCTTAGATGTGGTTCAAGGTCGAAAGTATTGGGAACCCAATGAGGATCGAACTCACTATTCAGTCGTGACTGTTTTAGCGAGACAAGCTTGCTAACCATTGCACCACGCCGAGGTGTCCTATTGATTTTCTAAGTGTTGATTAGATGTGGCGCAAGCCCGAAAGTAGGGGGGAGCGAGAATAGATCTCACTACCCAGTCGTAATTATTCTAGCGAGACAAGCTTGCTAACCATTACACTGCATCGAGTGTAAACAAGCAACATCTCTAATATCATAATTAAAGAATTAAATATACACAAATGCTCTCCATACATACACGGATCATAGCATCACAAACAACCAACATAGAACTATTAACATAAGACAAATATTAGTAGATAATACCAGAAACTATACTACACTCAATGCAAGGAAAGACTCACTATACACGAAACCATCATTATGTAAAAGACACAACCCACATTAAACATTTCCCCCGCATTAGATGATATTTTAAAGTATGGGTAAAATATTGAATATGTGCAAATAATAATAATTCATACTAGGCGCAATCGTCAGTAATATGTTTTGAACATTAAAAAATATTGAAAAAGGAAAAAATTATATTTTCAATTATATATATATATATATATATATATATATATATATATATATATATATATATATATATATATATATTGAGATATGTTTCGTTGAATACTTGAGACAAGTTTTGTTTATTTATTAATTGGATCCTTTCATATTCAGGGACAAGCATTTTCGCTCCAGAGAGAAAATCACCCTATGGATGAATATTATTTTATTCCGAGTATTTTCGCCATAACACAATATCATCATCAGAGTGTTGTTTATTTCGACACAAATATTGTAGGGGTCAACATTTTCAAAGTCAAAATTGCTGTGTTTATCCTAAAGTTATTTCTTTATGTGTGATTACTGTGATGACTTGAGTAACGCTTCAGGGGAAGTAACTGAGTATGGTGTTTTAAGAAATATGTATTAAAACTATTAGTTCAAACCCGATATTTTAAGTTATGTAATGTAAACATTTTAAAACATTTTTGCAGTATTCATAATTAATTTTATTAATGTTTGGTTTCATTTTATTAATATAAAGAGCTTCGAGATTTTTTTGTTTTGTTTATTGTTTTAATAAAAAGTATAGATGTATTTTCAACAAGAATTATATATAAGGAAAAATAAAATCTCTAGTGAAATAAATTATAACTAATGAAACATTAAAGTCGTCCGTTTTTTCTTTAAATTAAATTAATCGCACTGACTTAACATTGAGCTCTCCGGATTTCATCCTCCTTGTGATTATCCATACGGACTACCAGTATTTTCGTTAATTAACTATATATATATATATATATATATATATATATATATATATATATGTGTGTGTATTTAGGCAGCAATCCTTCTTTCATGCACATTTCATTAAAAACGACTGACAAGGTGCTTTTATTTAGTTTTTTATAAACGAGAAATTATATAAAAAACTAAATAAAAGCACCTTGTCAGTCGTTTTTAATGAAATGTGCATATATATATATATATATATATATATATATATATATATATATATATATATATATATATATATATATATATTATGGGATATATATATATATGTATATATATATATGTATATATATATATACTTACATATATATACACTTATATATATATAAACTTATATACATATATATATACACTTATATATATATATATATATATAAAGAAATATAGTCTTAAAATGTGCTATATTTATGGGATAAAGTGCTCAATATCAGAGATAGAGCGTGTGTAAATATGAAAGTGAACGTAGAAGTCAACACTTAGATGCGTCAATCTGTTTCATGCTAGATGCAATCGTCAGGCCACAAGTGCTGTTATTTGTCTCGGCTATTTATATATACGGGTCAATGGTGCATTGTGGGTAGTCTATTTTGGCGGTTATTTTACAGGAAGTCGTGTATTTGTTTATTTATTTATTTGGGTCAAATTATTTGGCTTGTTTTTATTTATTTTTATTTTTTATCTTATATATTTATTTATTTATTATTTTTATTTTGATCGGTGTTTTTATTAACGTAAGAAAATTTGTTTATATAGCTTATTTAATAGTTTTGTTTTTATTTGGGAAGATAATTAAAGCTATTTGTTCAATTTTGTGGTTGATTGTTGGAGTTTGTTCTAACTATTATTTTGGCGGGAACAGTTTTTAAATTATTTATTTGGATTGATTATCTTTATTTGTTTTTCTAAAGAGCTAGTTTATCGGTATCGGTTGTTAGTTTATTTATATATTTGGATGTATTTAGATCAATTTATTTAATTTGTTGTTATTTATTTGTTACACTGTATATTTTCTCTTTTTGGTTTTCGATCTTTAAGTAACACAGTATATTATTTTTTATTCATTTTTTTTATCGTTATATAACAGTTATAACTATTTTTCGTCCGATTTTTTGTTTTGATTTTTTATAGTCTAATATTTTGTTTATTATTTACTTTATTCATTGATTTTGTTCCTTATTTTTTATTCTATTTCGTCTATTCTAACAGGTGTGATTTGGTAATTTGTTCGGATTAATTTATTTTGCTTATTTTAGTGTAATTTGTTTGTTTATTTATACTGCCACTATATAGCGGGACTTAGTTACACTAATCTATCTATCTATCTATCTATCTATATA
>OZ038511.1:21190962-21208462 GCA_964036315.1 Acanthosepion esculentum | reverse complement strand
ATGCTATCGAGAATGTGAGAGAAAGAGAGGGATATATGTTAAGAAACTGGAAGGAGGAATACTCGGCACTAAAATCAGAGAAATATAAGTTTACTACAACAGGAATATGGAAGAGAGAATCGATGAATTGCTTCAATGTTATGACGTCATTCCCCGTTGCAACCGTTCGGCGAAACAACGTTTATCATTAATTTTTTTGTTCGCTTTAATACGGTATTTTAAAAGAGAAAGGTTTCCATTGTCCTAATCCCTTTAAAATGATCCCCTTGAAATGACTGCTTCCGGCTTTGTAAACGTTATCAAAACTTTCTTATTTAATCACGTTCCCTGTTGAACACAATAATAAATGATTAGAAGCGCACATGGCTTTCCACGGGTATTGTTGTCTTAGATAAATAAATGTCTTTTGAATGCAATGTCACATTTTTGCCGAAAAATTAGACACCGTCGAAATATCGCAATTTGAAGACGTCTCCGTCAAGAACAAGATGATCGTTATCGATTTCGTTCTACAATTCCTGAAACTGTATCTAATACCTCTTGGAATAATCCTGTAACTCTGAATTAAATATAACGATTTCCCAAGCGTAGCTTAGATGTGGCACATGCCCGAAAGTATGTGGCACCCAGTGAGGATAGCACTCACGACTCAGACATAATTGTTCCATCGAGACAAGCTTGCTAACCATTACACGGCCTCGAGGTGCTCCAAAATGATATTCTAAGCATAGCTCACATGTGGCACAAGGCCAAAAGTATAGAGCACCAAGTGCGGATCAAACTCACTATTCAGTCGTAAAAAGAGAAGCTTTCCAACAATTACAATTTTGTGATACAAGTCTTACTAATTAACCCATAGCTAGAGGGAGAATATTTGGATTCATTCCGTTTCCCAAGGAATTCAACTGGAATTGAAACTCAGCTCTCTGATTAACAATTCCGAGCCATTATCAGTTGCACCACCTGCACATCCCACCTTAAAACAACTCTTATTCCCAAGCGGTTTACCATCAAGGTAAGCCATGCCAGCCGTAGCCACAGCAACGAATGCGGTTAGAATATAAGATCTTGTATTATCCCTTTGGAGAACTTAATTTTATTTCGTAAATACTTTTTTTTAAGCACCAATGTTTATGTATCTCCAAAGAACTTAAAACTTCCCTTCAAACTCCACTGCTTTCATTGTTCAACCTGAAGATATTCAGGCGAGTTCTCGTTTATTAGGGTATGTCAATCCTATTGATTAATTTGTTTTTTACGGCTTATCAACCTTTTGAAGTTTATTTAAAGATAGAAATTGTTTTTAGATTGTAAGATTATCTTTTTGAAGTTAATAATGATTTTGTGATGGAAGTCTTACTAATTAACCCATAACTGGAGAGAG
This sequence comes from Acanthosepion esculentum, assembly GCA_964036315.1. Taxonomy (NCBI): domain Eukaryota; kingdom Metazoa; phylum Mollusca; class Cephalopoda; order Sepiida; family Sepiidae; genus Acanthosepion; species Acanthosepion esculentum. Next base: position 21,207,078 of record OZ038511.1, on the reverse strand, counting down.
AATATATGAATTCATTCATTTTCCCAACGAACTCAACTGAATTTAAAATTCGTCTCTCTGATTAACAATTCCGAGCCATTATCTATTACACCACCCGCACATTAAAGCACCTGTTATTCCCAAGCGGTTTACCATCAAGGTAAGCCATGTCAGTCGTAGCCACAGCGACGAATGAAGTTAGAATATAAGATCTTGTATTATCACTTTGAAGAACGAATCCATCTTATATTGGAATCTCGCTCTCAGATTAACAATTACGAGCCATTATCAATTATCTCATTCGCACATCCCGGCTTACAAAACCCTTTATTCCCAAGAGCTTTCTCATCTAAGTAAAGCCTGTCAATCGTAGCCGCATTGACGAATGCACTTATAATATATGGAGGTTCAAAGAGGGTTTAACAGCATTTCCGCTCGAAGAATATGGTAAGAGATTGCTACTAAAACTAAAGTCATACTTATCCATTCATTTTTAACCAGCAATGTCAATGTATAGCCTAAGAAAATAAAATATTTCCTTCAAACTTCACTGCATTCATCGTCCAACCTGGTTCGTTTTGCTTGCATGTAGGTATTCAGACGAATCCTCGTTTATTATCACATATGTCAATCCTGTTGAATGATTGATTTTTTTTGACGGCTTATCGACCTTTTGAAGGTTATTTAAAGCTGAACATTGTTTTTAGATTGTAAGAATATCTTTTTAAATAGCCTTCACTTGGTTGAGAGAAAACATATCAACCAACTAAATTGCACGCAAATACCGTTGGGAAAGATATGAATTCACCCCTTCTCTCCGAGGTATCGGTTGATTAGCAGGCCTTTTATCAGTAAATTATTATTATCTCTACAAATTATTCTTACAAATTAAAAATATTTTCTGGCTTTAAATGACGTTCAAATTTTTGATAAACCCTAAAAGAATGAACCAAATTACGCCATGTGAAAATTATGAATCGACTTTTCTCCTCCTATGGGTTAATTTGTAATTAAGACTTGTATCACTAAACAATTATCATCTCAAATTCTTACAAATCTAAAAAGATTTTCTGGAATAAAAACCTACAAAAGGTTGATAAGACGTAAATCACAAATCGTTGTAGGTTATTGACGTAACCAAAGAGTGTTGCGATGCCGGCGAGGTGGGGACCTGTGTGGGTGAGGATTTACTTTATTTCTTTATTTATATAGTTATTTTTAAAAAAATAAATACACACAAACGTCACACCTCGTTACGTCACAACACTTTTTGTCTACGTCACAACACTTTTTGCTCCGGTCACTACACTCACCAGTTCTACGAAACTAACCTGTTGTTTCTACCTAACCTGATGATGACTTAATCATCTCAAAAGCTTGGACCATATTTCTTCCCAAATTAACTTTGGACAATATCTGAAGGTATTTTTATCTTTATTTGGAATATTGAGTAAAAAAATTATATAGCAATATATAACTTCAAGTATATAACTTATAATATATATATAACTTATAATATATATATAGTAATAATAATATATATATATATATATATATATGTGTGTGTGTGTGTGTAGTAACATCTATAGGTATATAACTTATATATATATATTGTAATAATATATATATAGTAATGTATATAAGTATATATCTTACATATATAACTTATAATATATATAGTAATATATATAGGTATATTACTTATAATATACAGGGGTTGGACAAAATAATTGAAACACTTGTTAAATTCAAAGAAAAATCATTTAATATGGAGTTGGTCCTCCTTTAGCCTCACATACAGCTTTAATACGTCTAGAAATGGAATCATACAGCTTCCTGACTTCATTTTCAGCCATTCTTCCATTAACACTTGCCATAGATCTTTAAGATACTCCTAATGTTGCTCCAAAATGCACCACAAATGTTTAATAATATTGATATCTGGTGATTGGAGAGGCCACCCCATGTGTTCTAGCTCACTTTTATGCTCTTCATACCAATTCTTAACCACTCGAGCGGTATGTATTGGAGTACTATCGTCTTGGAAGATGCAGTCACCATCAGGGAATAAAGTCTGGGCCATTGGATGAACATGATCACCCAAATTTTCAGGTAATCTTTGCAGTTGATTCTATCACACAGTGCAACTATTGGATCCAAACATTTCCATCATATAGCGGCCCAAACTATCACTGATCCACCACCATGCTTCACTGTTGGAAGAAGGCAGCCAGGGTTGTAAGCTTCTTTGGGATTCATCCACACATATACTTGCCCTGAAGTTGGAAAAGAGAAAAACTGGACTCGTCTGAGAATATGACTTGCTTCCATTGGTCTGCAGACTAGGCATCGTGATCTCTGCACTACTTCAACCACTTCTGAATGTTGCGAGTGGAGAGAAGAGGTTTCCTTATGGTGACTCTTCCATGATATCCAGCGTTATGGAGCTCACGACGAACAGTTTTAGTAGAAACTGGACTATTCAGATGATTATTCAACTCAGCAGTCACTTTGTTCGCAGTAGTCCGATGATTTTTCGCCACATTTTGTTTCAATGCAGGTCGGTCCCTGTTAGTAAGTTTGCAAGTCCGACCCCAATTGCTATACTTGCTAGAGGTTTTACCCTGATTCTTGAATTGCGTCATAATTCTTGATATTGTAGCTCTTGAAAAACCAAACAGTTCATCAACCTTAGTGATCGAGGCTCCTGTCATGCGAGCTCCAACAATTTGCCCTTTTTCGAATTCGGAGAGGTCACGCATTTAGATTAAATTTTACTAAATTCTAAAAATAAATAAGCCAAAGACAGTAAATTAGATAAATAAACGTATTTACAATAGATATAACCTGCAATTACGAAGTTTTAGTTAAAGTTCTTAATATAATAGGTCTTTTAAATATAGGAGTGGAATTTGAACCTGTTCCAATTATTTTTCCCAACCCCTGTATATATATAACTTATAATATATATATGTAGTAATATATATATGTATGTAACTTATATATATTAATAATAATAGTAATAATAATAATAATAATCATATATATATATATATAGTAATATATATATAGGTATATAACTTATAATATATATATATATATATATATATATATATATATATATATATATATATATATATATATATATATATATATATATATATATATATAACTTATAATGTTGTGTTGAATGTCAAAGACAACATAGTCCTGCATATTCTCTTTTGAATTTTCTCATAAATACTCCTAAATACTGCTTCTATCTTACGGACAATATTTATTTCAATATAATTTTCAAATAAAATGTCTCATTAGAAAATATGAGAAAATTCAAAAGAGAATATGCAGGACTATGTTGTCTTTGACATTTAACACAACATGTTTAAAAGAAAAGTTGCTGCCAAATTACACATATTTTAAACCTATAATATATATATATAGTAATATATATAGTTATATAACTTATATATAGCAATAATATATATATATATATAGTAATATATATAGGTATATAACTTATAATATATTTACAACTTATATATATAGTAATAATATATATATATATATAGTAATATATAGAGGTATATAACTTATAATATATATATAGTAATGTATAATTTAAATTATATAACTTATAGTAATATATAACAAGGAAAATCGATCAATAAAATTAATCCACACAAAATGTCTGTCGTCTTAATTGCCTTAAAGGTGTAATATTATTGTATTTATTAATAAGCATTTACAATAAGCTAAGTTGGTTCCAACAAATTCTTATTGTCAAGAACACTCTAAAAGCGTGACGTTACTTTTGAGTATTCTTAAACATAATGTAATCAAATTCTGAATTAGTTAAGCATTTCGCGGCCTTCTTTCACATAAACAATATGGCGCTTTTGTAGGTCGATCTGACGAGGCTCGAGGTCTTAGGTTAATGTTATGGTTTGTAGCAATTTGCGATATAAGTTTTCTTTGAAAGTAAAGGAAAATAGTCGTTCAAATATAATAGAAATGAAATGAATTTATCAAGAAATGAAACGATAATTCGGCTTGTTTGTTTGTATGGCAGGCTTTTCTATAACTACAGCGCTCCATTAAATGGCCTTCAGGCTGCGATCAGCACCACGTTAGTACCACCTTTTGTCACCTCTTGCCACTGTTGGAAGGCGCGCAAATAAGGTTGGCTGAAATATCTGTTCTTCGCCTCGCTGGCCTCTTTCTCTCTTCCCGCAGTTCATGGAAAAGCTGCGAGAGAAATCTACACCTTGGGAGTCCAACCCGGCGGCAGCACTTCCTTTATTACATTAAAGATGGAAGGGTTGGTGGACAGCGTGACAATCGTCCCCGTACTGGGTAATTGTTAATGGCTAATTTAAAACGACTTTGTATAACAACCTACCAATATGGGCAGGTGAATAGATATCAGTGCGTAGTATCTGTTATTTACCTTTCTGTGGTGTTTCTGTCTTGGTGGGGAGGGGCCATTGAAAATCTATGAGGGTTACCCGGTCTCAAGAATTCTAATCTCATGGCAGTACTTCCTCAATGGATTAAAAGATTTAGGGTTGGCGGAATAATGGCGGCAGCGTAACAGTGTTTCCGGTAAAAGTGTCATTTATCAAATAGGCCCACATGTACGCATTCAGATCGACAATTAATTCGACTCAATAACCTCTAGAATAAATAGTTGTTATTTTCCACCAGTTTTCGCCATCCCTGGGCAGAGACATTTTTTAGCAGAACTTTGAATTACGTCTTTTTCCTTTGATGACTGCTTGGATGCGGTGGAACATGCTGAGAATCAAGTTGTTGCAATAATCAGCTGACGTTTATTTTGTCTAGAATTCTTTAATAGCCTCTCTCATTGCTTCGGTAATTGAACAACCCATAAATTCTCCCGTCTTATGTATGACAATGAACTATATCCGGCAGCAAGGCTTCTTATTGGAGGTTTTAAGAGGCATGAAACCTCTTACTGTTGTTCCCAGGTCCACCCTGACCCAGGATGGTAGCACTTGTTAGGGTCCCAGCTATGGGCAAATTCTGATACTATTTGTCGTTGCCGCGGTAAAACGGAAGAAAGTTTTGTTAAAACATAAGAAAATGTTATGTGCTGAGAGACATTGAAACAAGAAGGGTTAATACCAAAAAACCCATGGGAAGAATTGAGAATTTAATTCACACATAAACGACTTGAATTATATGTGGAGCTGTTTGAACAATGGAAAAAGTAACCCAGATTTAGGGCCAATTTTGATTGACACACATCTGCTAATGTAGGCTGGAAAGCGAAAAAGGATATTTTGTAAACAAATGAATTTGGAAGTGAGTGTTCCTGCACGGAAAATGGTCGAGGTAGCAGGCGCAGATTAAGCATAAAGGAATATGGAGGAACCACCCACGCTCACTGAAGAGGTCGGTGAAAGAGGATGATAATAAAATGTCTGTTCTTCGCCTCACTGACCTGTTTCTCTCTTCCCGCAGTTCATGGAAAAGCTGCGAGAAAAATCTACACCTTGGGAGTCCAACCCGGCGGCAGCACTTCCTTTATTAAATTAAAGATGGAAGGGTTGGTGCAGACCGACGACAGCGTGACAATCATCGTCGTACTGTATAGTTATTGATGGCTACCGCTAATTTAAAACGACATTGTATAACAACCTACCAATATGGGAAGGTGGGTAAATATCAGTGTGTAGTATTTACTTACTTCTCTGTGGTGTTTCTGTCTTTTCATGGAAAATACTTAAGGGCTACCTGGTCTCAAGGATTCTAATCTCATGGCAGTGCTTCCTTAATGGATTAAAAGATTTAGGGTTGGCGGAATACCGGCGGCAGCGTAACAGTGTTTCCGGTAAAAGCCTAATTTGTGTCATAGGCCCACATGTACGCATTCAGATCGACAACTAATTCGACTCAATAGCCTTTAGAATAAATTGTTGTTATTTTCCGCCAGTTTTCGCCATTCTTGGGGCAGATTCATGATTTACTACAACTCGGTATCTTGCTGCTGAGGAACCGGTTTTAAAAACATTTTCACGTTTACAGAAAATTCAGTATTTTTCCATTGAGATAATCTCTGTTGCGCCAAAATTTTTTCCTCGCTTGGGTCCATCCTTGAAATCTACAAATCAATCATTCGTCCCTCCATGGAATATTGCAGCCGTATATGATATGGTGCTCCCGCTGTCCATCTCGAAGTCCTCGACAAAATCCAAAGACGCATATGCAACGTGGTTGGTCCTGATCTGGCATCTCATCTGCAGTCACTTTCTCACAGACCTGATGTGGCGGCCCTCTGTCTTTTCTAAAAGTACTTTCATGGTAACTCCGACGAGCTACTTTCACTGGTTCCCAAACTGCATGAAATTAAGTGTGCTACTAGGTTGGCATCTCGGTCCCACACTTTCACTGTCTAAACGGCTAAATGTAGCCATGTCTGTTGAATTATGTTGTGTACTTATAGACTAGTGTGCAAAGCCAAATGACTGGACCCACTTTATAGTTTCCCCAAAGGAAGGTTAACCAATCAGGAGGCGTAAAATATTCAATCCGTCTTATATAAAGGCGGCCATTTTGGTTACTCTCTCCGAATGTCCAATGCCAACCTGTCAGAAACAAAGATGACCAGAACAGAAGGAAGAACTACGCTCTGCTACGTTAGCGAGATATCCACTGCTAACCTGAACTACGCTTCCCTACTGTCTTCGCCATATTCACTGCCAACCTCTGGATTCTATACTCAAAGACTACCGTCATCATGAACAACAATTGCTTCGACGTCGATGTGCAGTTGAAATGCACTGAAACCAAGTTGCATCTTTGTAGTGAGTAAAATGGTTTTGTCTATATGATAAAATTATAATAAATAAATAATATATATATATACATATATAAATATATATTGTATAAAATGGACATTGAGGTCAACAATGAGCGGCGACATTCTGTTTGTTATGCGCAATCGTCAAGTTAGATATTTATTTAACAAATATGCAAATGAGTCTCATGGGTATAGTGCTTTGGCACGACCATATACATATGATGGGCAAGGGTGCATTACGGCTATCAAGGCCTATTGTATTATCTCAATAACCTTTAGGATAACACAATAGAACTTTAATAACTCTATGTCTTTAATGGTCTTTGGGCCTTGTATATTGTGAACATTAATTTTTTTTAAAATGGTAAGAAAATATATAATTTATGTTGATCAATTTGTAGCTATTGCTTTCTTCCATATTCAAGGTGTTAATTAAAGAATTTGTGGATGTGTTACCCTCCGAATTATTGAGGAAGAGTAGGAAGATTTTAAGAAGACTAACCAGAAATCTGTCTCTGTCTCTGTTTCTCGGTCTGTCTGTCTGTCTGTCTCTCTTTCTCTCTCTAATAGATACCGATATCAAAATTCAAGATCAGAATATCGTTTTTATCGGAAAATATAATTCCTTTACACCGGATTATCTCTGATCTTTCTTAATCCTCTACTTTCGCTCTTCTTAAGCCTTCTCTCATCGAAAGTTTAAGGTAGGTGAAACATACATTAACGATTTTCCAATGACAGTAGTGTTCCAGGTGAATAATCAGGTTTCTTTCTTCAGCAAATATTGTTTTCGCCTTCTTCTAACTTGATATATTTATCGCATCTTCCGGTGTATAGGATACGCGGGTAGTGTCAACAGTTCAAATTCAGGGCTAGTCTTTTACTTTCACTTTCACTTTCACTTTTGTACGAATAGCATTGAGAAAAGACATGAATCCGTCAATGCTTTAACTATGGGATTAATTAGCTGAGTACACTATGTTCTCTAGCGTTGCGTAGCAACCAGCTGAGTAGAAGGAAATCTCTACTTCCAAAACAAAGCTCCGTCTTATCCCAGACACACACACAAACACCGCTACTTTGACTAGAGTACCTCTACGGTGTGAATGGAGTACAGGACCCGTGATTGTGATTTACGTCCTTTGCCTTTGATTACTACTTAGATGCGGTGGTACATGCTGAGAATCAAGTTACATTTATTTTGTCTAGAATTCTTTAATAGCCACTCTCATTGCTTCGTTAATTGAATTAACCATACACTCTCCCGTCTTATGTATGACAATAAACTATATCTGGCAGCAAGGCTTCTGATTGGAGGTTTTGAGAGGCATAAAACCACTTCTTAATTACTGTTGTTCCCAGGTCCACCCTGACGCAGGATGGTAGCGCTTGTTAGGGTCCCAGCTATGGGCAAATTCTGATACTATTTGTCGTTGCCGCGGTAAAAACTGAAGAAAGATTTGTTAAAACATAAGAAAATGTTATGTGCTGAGGAACATTGAAACAAGAAGGGTTAATACCAAAAAACCCGTGGGAAGAATTGAGAATTTAATTCACACATAAACGCCTTGAATTATATGTGGAGCAGTTTGAACAATGGAAAAAGTAACCCAGATTTAGGGCCAATTTTGATTGACACACATCTGCTAATGCCGGCTGGAAAACGAAAAAGTATATTTTGTAAACAAATGAATTTGGAAGTGAGTGTTCCTGGACGGAAAATGGTCGAGGTAGCAGGCGCAGATTAAACATCAAGGAAGATGGAGGAACAACCCACGCTCACTGGAGGGGTCGGTGAGAGAGGATATCTGACCTCACTGACCTGTTTCTCTCTTCCCGCAGTTCATGGAAAAGCTGCGAAAAAAATCTACACCCTGGGAGTCAAACCCTGCGGTAGCACTTCCCTGATTCTATTAAAGATGGAAGGGTTGGAAAATGGTCGAGGTAGCAGGCGTAGATAAGACATCAAGGTTAAATAAATGAACCATTTCTGAAGAAGTCGGTGAGAGAGGATAACAAAAAAGAGCGTGGAGAGAGGGAATTCTCCAAAGTTACGGCGTAAACTGGAGGGGATTCACCGAAAGGATTCTACCCATGCCAGTTTGGGCGAATGTCCATAAATACGAATGCACGAAGTGAATTAAGCAGAAGAGAGAAGAGGGGCGGAATAGACGGAGACGAGACCAGAGGCAGGAGAGAGGCCCACGTAATTATTTACCGACGAGAGCCTCCGACTTCAGTCTTGTGCCAAAATTTATCAAAACAACAAGCCAGATTTTTCCTGGTTAACAATAATATCACTTATAATATCACTGTATTTACTGCTGTTCAAGTTATACGAGTGTTATTTTTTTCCTGTACATCATCGCCCTGCTTGGACACGCCCAACACGAAGATACCTGCGACGATTCGATCATGGCTGCCTTAGGATCAAACTTAAATCACAACGTGGGATAAGGTTAGCTCTGGATTGAAGCGGGGATTCATCTGAAAATTTTGTTCCTGTCTTCAGCTGTCCTGGTTTGATATTTCTTTTTAAATACCAGGAACTTGGATTCCCTAGTTGCAGTTAGCCGTCACTTACGATAAAGTTTGAATGAGTTTAGACCAAACTCATATCACATATGACGCATCGTTGTCATAAAACTGTCATTTGTGTCATTTTGAAGCAGGGAAGACACGTTTCATCTTACAAGAACTTCAATCCGCTTCATCAAATGGTCATCTCTGACACTTGTTTTTCATTGGACATCAATTTCTCCATTATATTGCTAAATATCCCCGACTTTTGGAAATTCACGCATGCAGTTTCGCAGAACCTACTTTTACCTTAATCTCACGTGTACAATTGTCTTCATTCCATAGAACCACAATTTGGGTGATTACAGTCAAATCGAACCTGTTCCCGTACGATCACAGATGTTAAGCAACGTCAAGCCTGGGCAGTAGCTAGATGGGTGACGGTTATGGAAAGGCTAAGGATGTGCGGATGGTGTAAAGGATAACGGCTAGGAATTGTTAATCGGAGAGCCGAGTTCCAATTCCTGTTGGATTCGTTATGTCTACTTAAGCGTAAATAGTACTTGGGAAAAGGAATGAATCCACCTCTTCTCCGTTCAGTTATTTAGTAAGATTTGTATCACTAAAGCAGGGGTCATTGCTAACTATGTGCCGACTTAGGCTTTTTAAAATCTTTCAGTATGCTAACAGCATACGTATTTATATACAAATCAAAGTCAATACAGATGATCTACAATATATATTTTATATATATATATATATATATATATATATATATATATATATATATATATAAAATATATATTGTATATATATATATATATATATATATATATATATATATATATATATATATATGAAGAGAGAGATAGAGATAGTTATAGATATATGTAAAAAAATCCGTTGGTAAGTAATCCAAGTAGAACATATTAATATAAAATATTAAAACTGATCCACAAAAAAGAGCTCAATATATTTATTGTATAGCATATAAGTGAATTACAATTAATGAGATCCAAACAATTTACCTCATACAGATGATTATTTCGTCCATGAGAATGTAGTTTTTCCATGGACTTAACAATTCCTATACATTTACTAACTGTATATTTTTTTAGCAAATGTATTTGCATTGATAAGTCCAGGGAAAAACTACTTTCTCATGGACAAAATGATCATCTGTACGAAGTAAATTGTTTGGATCTTATTAATTGTAATTCATATATATATATATATATATATATATATATATATATATATATAAGGCAGGATGTGTGTGTGTGTAACGAATGCATGGCCGCAAATTTCGACGGATTTACACCAAAATTTACATGCACATGCTCCAAGTTAGAGAAAGGCCAAGATCGCCTTTGCATTTCCCAACTCCCATCGATAGTGGAAATAATCGATTTTTCATGCTTCGACCTCAGTTTTTATGTAGTTTGCGGCCATTTTCTATTGGCCAGCGTGAGAGCCAACAGCTGACTGACACGAATGTTAACTAGCATGCTAGCATTGCAAAAAAATCGATAGCTGCATTCGTCACAAGTGAGAAAAATTTAAATCTGCATGGCACGTTACTCCAATTGGCCCATTCGCTTGCTTAAACTCAGCGTTGATTCTGATTCCGCAGAACTGAGTTGGGTGTGAAAAAGTATTTGTTTTTAACATTCTTTTTTCATTCGGTTTTTCCAGTTATGAGTCCTTTTTTTAAAGCTGATCGTTTTGTGTTCATTTTGTTTAGTTCTTTTTTCGTAACAGATTTAATGTTTAGTATAGAGCTTAGAAAAAATTCAGAGTATGAGATAGGCAAGAAGTAAGGCATGTAGCAACATCAGCACGGCAAAGGGCACTCCTTTAAAGGCAAGGAAGGGCAAAAAAATTTTAAGTCAAGTGATAGCGATTGCTGTAAGAGTCGTACGATTTTTGAATCAAGCACGGGCAACGCCGGGCCATGCTGCTAGTAGAATATAAGTGAATTGCAATTAATGAGATCCAAACAATTTACCTCATGCAGATGATTATTTCTTCCATGAGAAAGTATTTTTTCCATGGACTTATCAATGCACATACATTTACTAAATATATTTATTTAGCAAATGTCCAGGGAAAAACTACTTTCTCATGGGCGAAATGATCATCTGTATGAGGTAAGTCGCTCGTATCTGATTAATTGTAATTCCGACAATTTATTTAAAGACATTTATATATATTATGTTTAACGTTCTTTTTATAGATACAAGTATTTAAGCAAATTCTGTGTTTTATAATAAACAGTATTAATAAACAGGCCGGTAAATGTTATTTAATACTGTTTATTATAAAACAGAGCATTTGCTTAAATACTTGTATCTATAATAAGAACGTTAAACATAATATATATAAATGTCTTTAAATATATATATATATATATATATATATATATATATCAAGTGAACATTGAAGTCAACACTCAGAGGGGGCAATGACACAAGTGTTGACATCAATGTTTATTTTTAAATTTACATACGATTTATCTCTGACATTGAGCACTTTATCCCATAAATATTCCACAACTTCAAAGAATATTTCTTTATATATATATATATATATATATATATATATATATATGTGTGTGTGTGTGTGTGTGTGTGCGCGCGCGCTTTCTGCGTGTTTCAAATTAGAAATAGGAGATCCGAGTTCGATCTCCAACCGAAATCGTTACATGCCTTTACGCAGAAATAAACTTTCTTTCTCCCCATGTATGGGCTAAATAGTAGCACGAACCTGACAGTTTAGCTTTGGCTGGCGAAAGATGACAAATCTGTCGGAAAATAAATGCTGTGGAACTTACAGACCATCTTCCGGGGTCGCCAACCATTTGCTAAATATGTGCCGATTTAGGGTTTTAAAATCCGTCAGTGTGCCAACAGCATACGTATTTTTATACAAGCCAAAGTCAATATACCTGTTATACAATATATTATATATAGTAATATATAGTATATATACATTATTATATGTTAAATTTGAAACAGCTAAGTATCTTCTTTGCTTTGTAGTAGTCATTGGTTCGGACTTCGTGATGTCATGTGCGGCCGCGTGCCATTTCAAATTGCATGGCGTGCCACGTATGACACGCGTGCCGTAGGTTGACGACCTCTGCACTAAAGGATTATTATCTCAAAAAAGAAAAATTCCTATAGTCTAAAAAAACATATTTTCTGGTTTTAAATACCCTGCAAAGGGTTGGCAAACTACTTAATCAATGCAATTTGGGTGCTTCGTGTCAAAGTGAGGATTTCTGGCCTATATTCTACGCCAAAATTGCAGATACTGTTACAACTGCTACTAATATGGGATTGACATTTTTCTTACGATATATCATGTGTGAATGGGCGCGTGGCCGAGTAGTTAGAGTGTTCGCATTCTGACCATGAGATCCGGGTTCGAACCTCGCTAAGGATGGGTCGATCCCAACGTGCCGAAAAACCATATCACGGGTTGACCCAAAACCTGTGAGCGAAATTGGGTAGACAGAACCGTTGGAACCCGTCGATAGCTGTGCCAAGCGTGCTGGCCTTGTTGATCACGCTAGATAACACGCTCTTTCCCAGAAACTGCAACTAAGGTCTGCTCAGCATTGTTGCAGTATAAACCACAGGTGGGCTCTGTGGGTATTGCGTCTTCAGTAGGGATTGCTGTATAACCGCCCTAGTAGACGCGTAGCCAGCTATACTTCATGTGTGACTAATGCAATAAGAAAGAGCTATTTCATCATGCTATTTCATATGATAAAATGTAATACGAAATAGTCATATCCATATGAGAGCTGAGCAAACTTAAACTTTTATTCATAAATGTATGTTCACTGTCCTTATCTCCTATACAAAATTTGATATAACTGATCCAAAACACGAAGGTATTTGATGTGTTCAGTAATTAGTCTACTGTGAGGCACTGATATAAACACTCGATTATAGAAATCTTACGAGGCTGGCATCCCGTTCCCACCCCTTCACCGTTGAAACTGTTAGATGTAGACGTCTCTTCTACTCCAATAGCTTCATGTCTCGCACATCTCGCCTGTGGAACTCCCTTCCTTATTCCTGTTTCCCTGACAAATACAATCTCCAACTATTTAAGTGTAACGTCAATCGACATCTCCAGCTGCCCTGATCTATCCACTTCCCTTCTCCCCATCCTTTCACCTTTCATTCCTATCTGCTCTCGCTCCAAAACTTCTGTAACCCCTTGCCTTGATCGATCCACTATCTTTCTCCACATCCTCTCCTTTACTACTCCTATCTGCTCTTCCTCCAAACCTTCTGTAACCCCTTGCGTGCTAGTGCCTTCCAGCCTTGCTTGGGGTTAAAAGCTAAAAAAAATAAAACATAAAAAAACAAAACAAAACGTAACGGCACCACCAACTCCAAGCTAGAAATAATATACATACAAAGAAAGACACATACACTTTCTCCTCTTCTCCCCACAACTATTTTCATAAATTAAACACGCGCACACAAGACAGACAGGATATTGCCTTCTAGAATCCAGACTCGCGCTCGCGAGCAAACACATACATACACACACGCACGCATACACAGAAACATGCAAACATAAACGCACTCAAACACACACACGCATACACACACAATAGAAAAACACAGATCTAAAAGTAGCGGAACACTGTCTTCCATAACTAAGTTCCTATAAATTCTGATGAAGCTTGAATAAAAGCAAAACATGTTAAATTTTTGAAAATTTCGTCTTTATTCCTTATCCTATCATTCTTCAAGATTTTAATTTCGGATATATATATATATATATATATATATATATATATATATATATATATATATATATATATATATAGATAGATAGATATTAATGCATGTTTCATTAAATAATATGTATCTCCAATGGATTAAATAATATTTACGTTGGTCACACCACAAACTCGCTTTCACGGCGCTTAACTTTACATTTAAAGGATAATTATAACATTTTTAGACATTTAAAACAACAACAACAAAAGATTTCCACTCCTTTCAAGCCACATAAGCAAAACAAATTGCATATACATGAATAAATGTTAGCTGCTTTGAAAAATAATTAAATATAAGTTGTTATTTGATTTAGTTAAATTATGGATTTTTTTCTCTTAACTTTTAATTGTCAACATTTTTTTAATTCCTTTCCTTATCAGTTATAATTTATTTCACCAAAATCTGTTTGGATTAAGTGATCGCTTTAATCCACTATCGCTCTTGTATTAGTGTATAAACTGATAAATTCCTAGCAAAAGTTGCTACACATTAGTCTTGTAATTACTTTGTTGGGCCAAAAATGGGTTCGATTTATAAAGTATATTTTCGACTAAACTAAACGAACAAACTTGTTGGACGACCCGTTATTCCCCTATTACTGAATCGAATTTGACGCCATTTTTACGCATCACTAGGGACACGCTTACTAAGTTTGTCTCATTGACTAATTATGATTTCAATTCTCGATGGTTTTTCCACACTTGAGAAACTTTAAGAAGTCAACCTTAATTAGTACCGACCTACTCGCTGTGGAATGGTCCTTATAATCGTCTCGTAAATTGGAAATTATTACAATTCGGGTTGATTATGATCTTCCATCTGGATTGTAATTAAAACAGTTGATTGAACACGAGAAGCAAAGACGAATAAATAAAGAGAGAATTATAAAAATGAAATACTATTTAAAAGTAGAAGACCAGTAAAGCAATTTGGACGAAGGCAGAGAAGCACTTCGTAAGCTTGTCTCATCGACTAATAATGCAGCTATGATTTCAGTTCTCAATGTTTTTTCCATACTTAAGGTGTTGCATTTTACGAAGCCAAACATTAATTAGTACAGACCCACTATCTGGGGAATGGTCCTTGAAATCGTCTCGTAAATAGGAAATTATTACAATTTCGTTTGATTTTGATCTTCCGTCTCGAAATGGAATGAAAATTTAAAAAGTGACGACATCTACCCTGAATCCATTATACAATGCAGTATATTAAATTAGTAAATACTAAATACTTCAAGTACTTCGGTGTATGGATCTGTTTGAGAAACTACGAATAACTATGCAAATTTCACGGTTTTCCTCTTTAAAATTTCTGATGAATCGTTATACTTAATTTAATGTTTGAATAAGCACATGGCATATTTTACAATAAGTTATCCGTTGACATTCCCTTATTGCATAGTTAAATATTTAAGCTTTAAAAAATATTGCAATGACAGTCATAAATATGAACGCTGGTCATTATTTTAAGAAGTAAGGGGGTACAAATGAAAAGATTTGAATTTGACAACTTTTCCATTTCACTGAAACAGACGTTAAACAGTTCTATTGACCATTCATTCATTCATTCATTCGTTCTTTCTTTCTTTCTTTTTGTCTACTATCTTTCTTTCTTTCTGTCTACTTTCTTTTTTTATTTCTTTCTTTCTTTCTTTCTTTCTTTCTGTCTACTTTATTTCTTTATTTCTTTCTTTCTTTCTTTCTGTCTACTTTCTTTGTTTGTTTCTTTGTTTGTTTCTTTCTTTCTGTCTATTTTCTTATTTCTTTCTTTCTTTCTTTTCCGCTCAGTTTACTCTTTATTTGACGCGTATTCTTTCTTTCTTTTTTCTTTCTTTCTTTTTTTCTTTCTTTCTTTCATTTGTTCACTCATACCAAGTAGTGCATGTGTTTTTTGGGGTTTTTTTTTAGATCAAAACGGAATAGTCCATTATTTATGAGGTATCGGCAGAAGGCGATAAAGACTTCTATTTTCGCTTCTTTTTGTCTT
>OZ038511.1:21165962-21185962 GCA_964036315.1 Acanthosepion esculentum | reverse complement strand
CTAACTTTACCATATAGCATAACAAATAGCACACCAATAATTAATTAATTAATTAATTAAATAATATATATTACAGTCAAAACTAAGGACTATCGTTAGAAACTCACATCAATATAACTTACCAATAAATACCGCGCATATATAATATATAAATAATATATATAGAAATTGCATATATATATATATATATATATATATATATATATATATATTAAACATATATATATATGCATTATATATATGTGTGTGGGTATAATATATATATATTTATATATACATACATATTTATCATATATTTATATATATATATGCATTATATATATGTGTGTGTATAATATATATATGTATATATATATATATATATGTATTCAGTGAAACATGCTTGAATGAGGATATGCCGCCTAAATACGCGTGTGTGTGCGTATTTAGGTAGTATATCTTCATTCAAGCATGTTTCACTGAATACATACATATATATATATATATATATATATATATATATGAAGCATGTTTCACTGAATACATATATATATATATATATATATATATATATATATATATATATATATGTATTCAGTGAAACATGCTTGAATGAAGATATACTACCTAAATACGCACACACACCACACACAAACACACACACAAACAAGTACCTATATATATATATATATATATATATATATATATATATATATATATATATATATATATATATATATATTCAGTGAAACATGCTTGAATGAAGATATGCACACATACACACACACACACACATACACACACAGTCATATATATACATATATATATAACGCCGGGACTCTGATTTCAATATCAAAATGTAGTGTGCTAAATTGGGAGCTTTGAGTCGGTACACTCGCATTGGGCATTAAGCGCAAGACGAACAGAAAAATAGTTCCGCTTAAAAAGAAATGTTTTCTTTTTTTCTTTGGGAATTAATGAAGGAATAATTACCGTCCAAATACAAATAGTGATTGCAAACAAAAAATTAATACTAAAAAAACAAAAATTCAAAAAGATATGGAGGTCCGTAATCTTCCAGGCCGTGCCGGGCCAAAGTAACAAGCGAGGAATGGCCTAATGTATGTTGTCTTCGAAATATCTAACCATTTTAAAACTGTTTCATTTACAACCCAGAGCCTCTATTACGTGGCACAGAGTGAGGTTAGAACTCTCTACTCAGCATTACCGATCAACCGGATTACCTCGTTAAGCACTGTCTGTTTTTATTAGGCTATTATTTATGCAACGTATACATTAAATAATTCCTTACAAATACCTGATCATCTATAATTACTTTATGATAATGGGTAGCACATATGGTTTCTAAATAATTTAGACAAGCATCCGCCTGTAATCAATTAGAACAAGGATTGAGGACATCCATACAAACAAAAGCACTGAATATGAACAAATATGTATAGACGGTAGCAATCCCTATTTTATACATGTTTCATTGAAGATAACTGACAAGACGCTACGATTAAGCTTTGTATTAATGTATTTTATTTAATATTTTTTTACAGAATTTTGGTTATTGAATGACAGTACCCTGGCATTCCATTGAACTTTCTGTTTATTGAGTTTTACTTCAGATTATTTATTTAATAATTTATTATGAATTTAAAAAATTACTGTACAAGTAATTCAAGTTCAAAAATCCATCAACATTTTCTATTTTTGTTATTTTTTTTAAGACTTCTCTATAAAAATTTCCATGTAAATATATATATATATACTAATAGTAGAGACAATGATGATTTTCAATAATATGCTTATAAACTTGACTATACCGTCTGAGCCAGATAATTTGGCAAAGGTCGGGGGATAACATTCTGACTTATAGTGAAATGCGTGCATTAGGTCTAAAAGTATGACAGTAGGTGCCTTAAAGAAAATATTTTCATACCTAATAGTAATATTGTATAAAAGTATTTATGTATATGAAAAGAAGATGATGCCAAAGGTTTTCGGCCATTTTGCATAGAACCCGGCAAATAGAGTTACAGAAGGATGTCTATAACGTAAATGTAGCATAATGTTCATTTCTAAGGAATTAATACTTTATTTATAATTCACCATTATTACCTTTTATGTTATATTCACTGGATATACGTGTTGGGGAAAATATGTCAAACAGTATAATTTTTGTCTATCGACCTTGGTTTTACTAGAGCGCATAATAAAAGATGTGTAGCCTTCAGCAACGCCCGAACTTGTGCCACCCCGATACAAGATAAACAACCACATAGCCAGGCGGGCTTTTAAACCACTCAACCGCGAAAGGGACACCAAGACAAAGAAAGTGTCAATTACCCTTGTGGCTTCACTTAGATTGCGTATAAATTGCTTCGGCGAGCCTCTGAATGGATGCGTGTAAATTTTTCACCATCTTCCCAGGTATGTGAAGCCATTCTCTGAGGTTTAGATTAATAGAACAAAAAGCAACAACACTTAGGCATTCGGTGAGGATTATTATCAAAACAATATATATGATCTAGTGCATTTCAAGCTTATAAGGCAGAATGAATGGCTGCTAGCAAAACAAAGAGCACAGCATCCGAATTACAAATCAGAAATTCCAAATTAAAGCAAATACAAACATTTAAATTTCTAGGAAGGGTTTTTGCATGAGAATGATAGTGCGTCAACAAAATTCGAAGACGCATCGCTATAAAATAAAATGAATACCTTGAAAAAAGTTATCAACGTATTAAGTAAAAGGAAAATCTTATTAGAAACAAAGAAAAGAGTACTTAAACGGAATACATAGGGTCCCAAATGTTTGCAAGAAATGATATTTATTGAATTGGAATATTAACAAATAACATCTTTTGAAGACATATTTTTATGTTTATACGTTCTTTTTATAGATACAAATATTTAAGTAAATGCTCTGTTTTATAATAAACAGTATTAACGACATTTTACCGGTCTGAATGTCAGAGAAATTTTCATAGAAAATATGCATCCTACGACAGGAATCGAAACTGTATCCTACACGGAACCTTCATATAGCCTGACGTGCTTTTACCGATTGAGCCAGAGAAGATTCCGAAACCGCAGAGAATTGCTGTTCAGAATGTAGGAAAAATATCACTGCACTGACCAATGTCTTTACATACAAAGGAACTGTGTAATACCTAGCAGCGTATATAGCATCGGATTGTGAAGGTTGGGGTCATAATAGGTGATTTAATGCAAATAAACAAAAGTGCTCTTGGTTGAGGACACTTCCACTTAGAAGGGTCTAACGCAAACACACAAGGAGGAATTGGTAGGCCACAGTTTCATCTCCCGAATAAGCAAAACCCAAATTAAGGTTTACACACACACATTCGCCGATCTTTCTCAATCGATAATATCAGCGCTGTATTTGTATCCTAATGTAAACAATGACAACATATCAGAGGAAATCGATGTAATTTGACAATTATTTAATATATTCTCTGTTTATAGACTTATTTAAGTAAATGATTTGTTCACTATTTACATTATTCGGACTATTGTACCCATCTTTGTCGCCTTATTTATTACAACGTTTCGGCCTTTCAGTATCTGTCTATATTTCTGAGATGAGGTATTATGTACACTATTTACATTATTCGGACTATTGTCCTCATCTTTATCGCCGTATTTATGACTACGTTTCATCCTTTCAGTATCTGTCTATATTTCTGAGATGAGGTATTATGTACACTATTTACATTATTCAGACTATTGTCCTCATCTTTATCGCCGTATTTATTACAACGTTTCGGCCTTTCAGTATCTGTCTATATTTCTGAGATGAGGTATTATGTACACTATTTACATTATTCTGACTATTGTCCTCATCTTTGTCGCCATTTTTATTACAACGTTTTGGCCTTTCAGTATCTGTCTATATTTCTTAGATGAGATATTATGTACACTATTTACATTATTCAGACTATTGTCCTCATCTTTGTCGCCATATTTATGACTACGTTTCATCCTTTCAGTATCTGTCTATATTTCTGAGATGAGGTATTATGTACACTATTTACATTATTCAGACTATTGTCCTCATCTTTATCGCCGTATTTATTACAACGTTTCGGCCTTTCAGTATCTGTCTATATTTCTGAGATGAGGTATTATGTACACTATTTACATTATTCTGACTATTGTCCTCATCTTTGTCGCCATTTTTATCCCAATACGTCTACGAATCTGAGTGTCTCACTTACCGTCCTCTGTCAGAACGCTTTCCGGGTATTTAAACTTTCGTGTCTGCTTGATTGTAGTGTTCTCGACCATCAAATCGCATTTCGGGCTCATCCTTTTACTGATGACCATGTATTCTGTTTTCTCGTAGTTTATGCTTAGTCCCTTCTTCTCGCTCTCCGTCCCTACTTTCTGTAGGAGATTTTGTAATTCCATTTCCGTGTCTGCTATCAGTACTGTTTCATCTGCGTATTTTATGTTAAGATATGCTAAAACCCGGCCGGGTTTCTAACTCTAAATAACATGTGCGTATTATAAAATTTCATTCTTGTATACCTTCCTGGTTTTCCTACCTTTTTTTGTTTCCAAATTTTTAATTAACTTACGCATTAGTCTGTTCTGTCGCTATTGCTAATTGGTTTAGTTTCCATAACTGTTGTTTTATTTCTAATGGTAGTGAATTTAATCCACATCTCCTTACTGGACTGAAGAATGCGGTATGATTAATAAAGAAAATAATGCCTGATGCATTTTCAGTTCCAAAACAATCCTTTATAGGACTTCTTCTGGTGAGGTACAGTTTGAAAGTGTTCATAAGAAATTTTATGCAATAAAACTGAAGAGAAACAAAGAGAATTAATTTCTCCTGAACTGAGCAAGATAAAAAAAACCCCCAAAAACAGGCTGATACTTTTATTAACTTTATTTCAGGAAGGCCCAATTCCAACTCAGTTGCTGCTAGTTTTGAGGTTTCAAAAATTTTTTTTAGCACGTGGAAGAATTTTTTTGTCAGAATTTTGACCGGTTTTGGAACGCACTCTCAAAAAGCATGCTCACCCCTTGTATGTGGCATCGGATTGTGAATGTTAGGGTCATAATAGGTGATTTAATGCAAATAAACAAAAGGGCTCTTGGATGATGACACTTCCACTAAGAAGGGTCTAATGCAAATACACAAAGAGGAATGTGTGGGTGATACTTTCATCTAAGGTGTGGGGCGAGGCTAACGCAAATAACGTATCGGACAGTTCGACAAATGACACATTCACCAAAAGAAATCGACGAGTACCTGGAACAAACACTCGAAATTAACTTTTTCCCATATTTCTAAGGTTCAGAGTGCTCTACCTTAAAAAGACTAATGACAGTTTTGACATCACCATGGAATCTTTAGACTCTGCAGAGTTAATAAAAATCCTAAACTAAAATTAGACAAAAATAATTAAAAAAATTATGTAATTGTAGAAACTCTGAAGACTGCCCGTTAGAAAATAAATGCCGCACAAAATCTGTGGTATACCAATGCACTATCTCATCCATTGAGAGGCCTAACACTGAAAGGATATACATTGGTTCAACGAAGAATGAATTTAAAATTAGATGGAGACAACACAAAAGCTCCTTCAATAATATTAGAAATAGAAATCAGACATCTCTATCCAAATATTTTGGCATTTAAAAGAAATGAATAAAACACCAAAAGGAAAATGGAAAATAATAAATAGAACAAGAACTTGTAAAACCTGGGATTACCCATGCCCTTTATGAAAAACTACACATTATTAAGTTTCTAAATAATGAAAATTTATTAAACCATAGACATGAGTTAACGGTTTTTTGCCCACATCAACAAATTTTCGCATTAAATAATTAGCTTAAAAAAAATCATAGTCTAATAAAAGGCTTAAAATCATAAGATAGGAAAACTCTTTATGAAGTCGTCAAAGAAAAACAAATTGTAGTTCAGTGCGTCGCGTTTATATATGAAATAGCCCTTTGGAAAAAAATAAATAGATAAAATAAAATAAAACAAATTTCTCTAGACACTTCACGATATATCATGGTGCCAAAAGCTATCTTAAGCTGTGACTGACCAGACGATGTGCGTACATGAATGCCATCATTTGCTTGGAAATGGACACCCCCCCGACCCTACCTCGGCCTGACCTCTTTCCGAAGGTGACTGATATGTGGATAAAAATTAACTGTTAGGCTCCATGTCAAAATGTCGCCCCAGCCGTTTCCATAGTAATTAATTTTACAAATGAACAGGCTTATAAAGATGCGTAAATTTCAAGATTGGTTATTCCTAAATTTTTGCTTGAGGATGAAACAGGGGTTGACACTTTAATACAATTTAATTTTAATTATTATATTGAGGTTTTCGGCTCTTATTTTTGAAACATGAGAACTCTTATGTAGCGAAGGGATCATTTTTTTTTAAATAATTATATATATACATGATAGAAATTGTTAGGAGGATTTGATAATTATAATTAAGTAATTCATCGAGTCTGAAAGAAACCTCAACAGAATGCAGAAAGCACTGGACGGCCGTTTCGTCCTATATTTGGGACTCATCAGCAGTGCGCATCCACTACCGAGAATTGAAACCCTGAGAGTTGAGTTATTAAGCAAACGTCATACCAAACTGTTCCAACGGGCCTCGGTGACAAAGAGGTAGCAAATCAGACTCGATATAGCGCCGCTCGCTGACATATACCGTGGTGGAACTCAACTGAAATTCTTTGTAAACATAGGATTGTGCCCCCTGGAGACAGGACTACTATCACCAAACCGCTCAAACTGAAGCATTAGAAGCCGGATCAAGCAATGATATACATATGATAGAAATATATATATATATATGTGTGTGTGTGTGTGTGTGTATGTGTGTGTGTGTGTGTGTGTGTGTTTGTGTGTGTGTGTGCGCTTAGTTGAACATACAAACAAAGGAACATATGTAAAAAAGTAACAGATTTTCATTGTGTATTCTTTTAAGAAGCGTTGTAAATAAGGGAAAATGATCACTTATACAAAGAATCAAAGATGTACAGCTGAACTTTCTGCGATGAGAAGAGAAGGTTTCGAAAATTAGGCACCCACAAGACATTGAAGTCAAGAGGTACAGAAAAACAGCGTGTATCAGCTTGTTGAAACGGATGACAGAACGGAGGTGAAGAGGGGGGTAGTTTGAAGTTAAAGCTCCGGATGTTATGGAGTACCGTGATCGCCCACGTCCAGTAATTAAAGCACACATAGAAGATGATGTAATGAATTGTGAGTCTGGTATTTCTAAATCATGAAAGTATTTTTCAGTGTTTGGACAAAAATGTCTATGAAGCATCAATCCTGATATTAAACAATTTGTTTGAAAAGAAGGATAAGATACAAAGATCCTTCACAAACAATAATCAATAGAACCTACTAATATCTATCTATCTATCTATCTATCTATCTATCTATCTATCTATCTATCTATCTATCCCAGTCTCTTCACTTCTATCTATCTATCTATCTATCTATCTATCTATCTATCTATCTATCTATCACAGTCTCTTCACTTCTATCTATCTATCTATCTATCTATCTATCTATCATAGTCTCTTCACTTCTATCTATCTATCTATCTATCTATCTATCTATCTATCTATCTATCTATCTATCTATCTATCCCAGTCTCTTCACTTCTATCTATCTATCTATCTATCTATCTATCTATCTATCTATCTATCTATCTATCTATCTATCTATCTATTCCAGTCTTTTCATTTCTATCTATCTATCTATCTATCTATATATCTATTTCAGATCATATTTCTCTATTTATCGATCTATCTCAGAGTTTATATATACATATGCATACATACATTATCTATCTATCTATCTATATATATATATATATATATATATATATATATACATATATATATACATACATATGTATGTATATATATATATATATACATATATATATATATATATATATATATATATATATATATATATATATATATATATATATATGTATATATATATAGGGAGAGAGAGAAAGAGGGAGTGAGAAAGAAAGAAAGAAAGAAAGAAAGAAAGAAAGAAAGAAAGAAAGAAAGAAAGAAAGAAAGGGAAAATAACAGCTTGAATGTTATATTGCTATTTGTGGACGAGCGCTAAAGCTCACTGAATCCAACTGTGTTTTTCCATATCAAAGGAGAGTCTGGTTCGATCTTTAGCGCAACCTTTTTTCTTTTTCGAATGTGCAGGCCGTAATACACTTTGCTTAATAAATTAAGTATATTTCAAATTATAGACAATATTAATATTTGAAATAGATAGATAGAGGAAGAGCAGTTTGAGATGGAAAGACATTTTACTTTTTCTTATTTTATTGGATATATTTTTTTGATTTAAATCAACGGTAATATGAATTGTTCATTTTGAATAATTATCGCCTTTGTCTCATTTTTCAATCACTGGCCGACAATTTCTTTTTTTTTTAATCTTTTCTTGTTCTTTCGCTTTTCGAATTTTTTCTTCCTCTTTATTTCTTAATTTTCTGTCATTTTGTCTTTCATTCTCTTTCTCTTTGTTGTCCATATTTCTCTGTAAATTTAATCTTTCTTTTCAACGCTTTGCAACGTCTTTTTTATTTTGTTCTGTTTTTCTTTTGGGATTATTTTCCCAAAACGAATGACGTCATTTGGTTTCAAGTGTCGCCTGATATCGCCGACAGAGGGTGTTGTGCTTGTTTCTTATCGTGCGGAATTCTGGGAACAATGGACATGAGGAAATTTAGTGGCTTCCTTCCTGGAAGCTTCGGTAAAAGCATCGAAATCATTTCGTCATTTCTTTAATGGATTTTGCTTCCCTCTACGTATGTGCGCACACAAGACACGCGCACGCGCACACAGAGACACGCGCGTGCGCACACAGACACACAGAAGAACACACATACACACACACACTCAGACACACAACCAGACAAATACCAGTACTGTTAAACAGAACATACACGCATAAAGGCAATCCACTCACGTATACGCAGTCTAAACACAGGTGAGAGCATATATTCACACACGCACACACATAGGAAAGCACAATTATATAAATACACAGACAAAAAATTGCACATACTGAAGACATTGCGGACACACAATGCACAGAATCACATGCAAAATCGCAAATATATATATATATATATATATATATATATATATATATATATATATATATCAAGAAAAAATCAAGATGAATTAGAATTGCGTCGAAGGAGCAGGAGAAACGGACAAAAAGAGGAAATCAAACAATGAAGATAAGAAAGAAAGAAAGAAAGAAAGACAAACAGTAAGAAAGAAAGACAGAATGAAAGAAATATAAAAAGAAAGAAAGAAAGACAAACATATAGTAAGAAAGAAAGAAAGAATGAAAGAAATATAAAAAGAAAGAAAGAAAGAAAGACAAACAGACAGTAAGAAAGAAAGAAAGAATGAAAGAAATATAAACAGAGAGAAAGAAAGAAAGAAAGAATATAAAGAAAGAATGAAAGAATACGCGGAGAAATAAAGAGTAAACTGAGAGGAAATGAAAGAAAAAATAGAAGGAGCAACTGAAAGAAAGAGAAGGGTGATACAAAATGGTGTAAGAAAAAATCAAGATGAATTAGAATTGCGTCGAAGGAGCAGGAGAAGGAGACAAAAAGAGGAAATCAAACAATGAAGATAAGAAAGAAAGAATGAAAGAAAGAAAGAATGAAAGAAAGAAAGAAAGAAAGAAAGACAAACAGTAAGAAAGAAAGAAAGAAAAACAAACAGACAGTAAGAAAGAAAGAAAGAAAGAATGAAAGAAATATAAACAGAAAAAAAGAAAGAAAGACAAACAGACAGTAAGAAAGAAAGAAAGAAAGAAAGAATAAAAGAAATATAAAAAGAAAGAAAGAATGAATGAAAGAAAGAAATAACGTACAAGGGATAGAGAAGAACGGATTAATTTAAAAAGAGAGCGAAAAAGACCGAGGGAGAGTTACATTTCAAAGAAGAAAGGAAAAATAATAACAGCAAATCGCTATTAATTCTTGCGAATGGCGCAAATCTTATTGACGTGGGATTGACGAGGCGAGTTCAATTTTCGCTCTACCTTTTTCCTTTTCTATTTAATGGCTACACGTGTTTGCGCATATATTTTTTTGTCTTAATAGGGAAATTAATGTCTATTGGCTTCGAGCTCTTAATAGGCCGGTAGACGTTAATTTCACTTTTTTTCCAAAACAAAAGAAAGATGACGAATTGACATTGTGTCAAAGAAGTAGGAAAGAGATCCGAAGAGAGGGAAAAAAAGATAACGGAAATAAAGAAAGCAAGAAAAAGAGTAAGAAAGAAAGAGAGAACGAAGGGACGGATAACGAAGAGAGAGAGAGACATGACGTATAAAAGTACAGGGTGATTGAAAAGTAAACCCCTATTTTAAGTATGAGTGGCTAGCCAGGAGTTCTGTGTTAACACCCTGTAACTTTTTCCTTTGGCGTTGGTTAAAAGAGCAAATCTATTATACCCTTCCAAGACATTGGAAGAACTTGAAGTGTGAATAGAAGCTATGTCTTTCATACCAAAAGAGTTTCCGGTGAAATCAATTGAGGCGAATTCCTGGGAGGGTCGAGAAGCTGGTAGCGAAAGTTGATGCTCATACTGAAGTTGAATTCAAACCTCATGCTAAACGTTTTCCTCTCCTATCAATTTATTGTAAATTTATAGTAATAAATAAATTATAAGTATTTTAAAATGGGAAGTTATATATATAGTCATCTAAACGCTAGTTTGTTTCGCTGTATCATAGCTCATCCCAGTGTCTAGACGTCCGATTGCTTCAAGCCGGGATCGAAACTCGACCGATTTGGCATCAGTCAGAGATCCTTCCACTGACTTACGAAACACGTCAGAGAAAGGGAAGTTTAATGCATTATATACAATATATATATATATATATATATATATATATATATATATATATATATATATATACTAGCAGCATGATTAAAAAATCGTACGACTCATACAGCAATCGCTATCACTTGACTTAAAATATTTTTGCCCTTCCTTGCCTTTAAAGGAGTGCCCTTTGCTGTGCTGATGTTGCTACATGCCTTACCTCTTGCCTATCTCACACTGCGAATTTTTTCTAAGCTCTATACTAAACATTAAATCTGTTACGAAAAAAGAACTAAACAAAATGAACACAAAACGATCAGCTTTAAAAAAGGACTCGTAACTGGAAAAACCGAATGAAAAAAGAATGTTAACGACAAATACTTTTTCACACCCAACCCAGTTCCGCGGAATCAGAATCAACGTTGATTTTAAGCAAGCGAAAGAGCCAATTGGAGTAAAGTGCCATGCAGAATTATGGACATTTAAACAAAAATATTTTCCATCAAAGATGATATTCAATTATGTTGATATAGAAAATTGATATGCGACGATAACTGTCTATATTTTTGTCTTTATTTTCACCCTAAATTAAAGCAACCATGCGAAGTTTTGAACGGCATATGATCAGATATAGTAAACATTGTCTGTTATGTTTAAAAATATATGTTTAAATAATGATCTCCTGCCCCAATAACTAAACACACTCACACACACACACACACACACACACACACACACACACACACACACTTATATATATATATATATATATATATATATATATATATATATATATATATATATATATATATATATACATAGAAAGTGAGACGAAAGGAGAAAAGAAAATTTGGAAAAAAGAAGAGAATATATGAAAAAATCGAAAGAAAGCAAAAGAAAGAAAGAAAGAAAGAAAGAAAGAAACAAAAAGAACGAAAGAAAGAAAGGAAAATGAGAAAAACCGCAAAGAAAATATGATATATAGAAAGAGAGACGAAAGGAGAATATATGAAAAAATCGAAAGAAAGCAAAAGAAAGAAAGAAAGAAAGAAAGAAAGAAAGAAAGAAACAAAAAGAACGAAAGAAAGAAAGAAAGGAAAATGAGAAAAACCGCAAAGAAAATATGATATATAGAAAGAGAGACGAAAGGAGAATATATGAAAAAAATCGAAAGAAAGCAAAAGAAAGAAAGTAAGAAAGAAAGAAACAAAAAGAACGAAAGAAAGAAAGAAAGGAAAATGAGAAAAACCGCAAAGAAAATATGATATATAGAAAGAGAGACGAAAGGAGAATATATGAAAAAAATCGAAAGAAAGCAAAAGAAAGAAAGAAAGAAAGAAAGAAAGAAAAAGAACGAAAGAAAGAAAGGAAAATGATAAAAATCGTAAAGAAAATATAGTATATTGAAAGAGAGACGAAAGGAGAAAAGAAAATGTGGAAAAAGAAAATGAAGAGAATATATGAAAAAATCGAAAGAAAGCAAAAGAAAGAAAGAAAGAATGAAAGAATGAAATAAAGAAAGAAAGAAAGAAAGAACGGACGTATAACAGAGAGGGAGAGGGACAGGAATTTTAAAAGTAGAAAGAGTAAAAAGAAAAGACTGAGGGGGAGTAATATATCAAAGTCGTAGAGAGAAAAAAGCAGTAAAAATCGATATTTATTTATTAACGTCTACCGGCCTATTAAGAGCTCGAAGCCATTAGATATTAATTTCTCTATTAAGACAAAACAAAACATAAAAGGAGATATGCACAAAAATGTGTACCTATTAAATGTCATTAGGAGAAATTAGACCGAAAAATGAATTCGCCAATTGCAACTTTATATATACATAAGCTCTATCCGTGATATTGAACCCAAAATCCACAGACGGATATGCGATGTGATCTGGTCTGGCATCTTGTCTACAATCACTTTCTCACAGACGTGATGTAGCTTCCTTCTGTCTTTCATGGCAACTGCTCAGTCGAGCTACTTTCAGGTACCCCAACTATATGAATTTAAGCGTGCTACTAGGTTGGCATCTCAACCCCACCCTTTCACTGTTGAAACAATTAAATGTAACCACCTTTTCCAATCGACTTTGAATTCGCGTGACGAGTTGATTTGTTGCGTTAATATTTAATAGGTCCATGTGTTTCAGTATATATTCAAAATTGTTTAGCTTGTTTTTACCGGAAAAATTGAAATTAATATCTACCTTATCGAATGCTTTACTAGGCCGGTAGACATTATTTCATTTTTTTAAGTGAAAAAGAGGAATAGATACTGTGTCGAAGGAGAGTGAGAAAGAAAGAAAGAAAGAAAGAAAGAAATCAAAACATGGAAAAGAAAGAAAGAAAGAAAGAAAGAAAGAAAGAAAGAAAAAGAAAGAAAGAAAGAAATCAAAGACATGGAAAAGAAAGAAAGAAAGAAAGAAATCAAAGACATGGAAAAGAAAGAAAGAAATCAAAGCCATGGATAAGAAAGAAAGAAAGAAAGAAATAAAGAAAGAAAGAAAGAAAGAATGAATGAAAGAATGAAATCAAAGACATGGAAAAGAAAGAAAGAAAGAAAGAAAAAAGAAAAAAGAAAGAAATCAAAGACATGGAAAAGAAAGAAAGAAAGAAAGAAAAAAGAAAAAAGAAAGAAATCAAAGACATGGAAAAGAAAGAAAGAAAGAAAGAAAAAAGAAAAAAGAAAGAAATCAAAGACATGGAAAAGAAAGAAAGAAAGAAAGAAAGAAAAAGAAATAAATAAATCAAAGACATGGAAAAGAAGGAAAGAAATCAAAGCCATAGAAAAGAAAGAAATAAATAAATAAAGAAAGAATGAATGAATGAAAGAATGAAATCAAAGACATGGAAAAGAAAGAAAGAAAGAAAGAAAGAAAGAAGAAAAGAAAAAAGAAAGAAATCAAAGACATGGAAAAGAAAGAAAGAAAGAAAGAAATCAAACACATGGAAAAGAAAGAAAGAAAGAAAGAAGGAAATAAATTAAAGACACGGAAAAGAAAGAAAGAAAGAAAGAAAGAAAGAAAGAAATCAAAGACATGGAAAAGAAAGAAAGAAATCAAAGACATGGAAAAGAAAAAAAGAAATATAAAATCGATGACATAGAAAAAAAAGAAAGAAAGAAAGGACATGCAACTGAGAATGATAGAAGATATTAAAGTAAAAAGAGAAAGAATAAAAGGCATTAATACTTTTCTAGATCCGCCCCCGCGAAATATATGTTAAATAGCATAATGCGGACTGTCTCTAAAATTTGGAGTGGCAATGACGTAAGGACGATGGTAAAACTGAATTCAAAACCGTGAAAGCAACGTGGAAGGATATTACTATTATGACAAAGCGACATGGTAATTCAAGGATAATGCAAAAGGGATCTGTGGAGAGTCATGATCACTCGTGTCTTGAAGGCATTTGAAGAAAAACTGTGTCGCGAAAAGAAAGAAAAACAGAAAGAAAAATTTGAATGAAAAGGAGAGATAAACGATAAAAAAAGAACGCGAAAGAAAGTATAAAAGAAAAGGTGAAAGAAAGGACGAAAGAGGTGAAAGAAAGAAACGAAGAAAGAGAGGGAGAAAGAAAAGACGAAAAAGAAAGTGAAGGAAAGAAACGATGAAAGAGAAGGAGAAATAAACGATGTAAGAGAAGATGAAAGAAACGATAAAAAAGAAAGAAAACATGATGAAAGAAGAGATGAAGGAAACGATGAAAACGAAAGAGAAAGAAACGATGAACAAGAAGGAGAAAAATAAAACGATGAAAGAGAAGACGAAACAAACGATGAATTAGAAGGTGAAGGGAAGAAACGATAAAAGAGAAGGAGAAAGATACGATGAAAAATACGGCGAAAGAAAGAAAAGATGAAAGAGAAAGAAACGATGCAGGAGAAAGCGAAGGAAATAAACGACGAAAGAGAAAGGGAAAGAAAGAAAGAAACGAAGAAAGAGAGGGAGAAAGAAAAGAGAAAAGAGAAAATGAAGAAAAGAAATGATGACAGATAAGAGAAATTAAACGATGAAAGCGAAGATGAAAGAGAAGGAGAAAGAAGCGACGGAGGAGGAGGTAAAAGAAAGAAAGCCTTAAAGAGAAAGAGAAAGAAACAATGAAAGAGAAAGAAACGATGAAAGAAACGACGAAAGAGAAAAAAAGAAATGGTGAAAGGAGAGATGAAAGAAACGATGAAAATGAAAGAGAAAGAAACAATGAAAGAAACGACGAAAGAGAAAAAAAAGAAATGGTGAAAGAAGAGTTGAAAGAAACGATGAAAATGAAAGAGAAAGAAACGATGAACAAGAAGGCGAAAAAAACGATGAATGAGAAGGAGAAACAATAAAAGAGTAGGAGAAAGAATTGATGAGAGATACGGTGAACGAAAGAAACGATAAAAGAGAAGGAGAAGGAAACGATAAAAACTAAGGCGAAAGAAATAAACGATGAAAGAGAAGGAGAAAGAAACCATGAATGAAAAAGCGAAGGAAAAAACGATAAAAGAATTGAAGAAAGAAACGATGAAAAAGAATGTACAAGAAAGAAAAGATGAAAAAGAGGTAGAAAGACACTATGAAAGAGAAAGTGAAGCAAAGGAACGATGAAAGAGAAGGTGAAAGAAACGATGTATATGAAGAAGTAAGGAAGGATGAAAAAGAAATAAGTTGAAAGAAACGACGAATGAACAAGACAAAGAAACGATGAACAAGAAAATGAAAAAAATAAACGATGGAAGAAAAAAAAGTTGAATGAGAAGGTGAAGGAAAGAAACGATAAACGAGAAAGAAACGAAAATAGAGAAGAAGGCGAAAGAAAATATAAAAGAGAAAGTCAATGAAAGAAACGATGAAAGAGAAGGAGAAAGAAACAATGTAAGTGAAGGAGAAAGAAACGATGAAGGAGAGGGTGAAAGAAAGAAACGATTAAAGAGAAGGAGAAAAACGATAAAAGTGAAGGTGAAAGAAAGAAACGATAAAAGAGAAGGAAAAGGAAACGATAAAGAGAATGTGAAAGAAAGAAACTATAAAAGAGAAGGAGAAAGAAACAATGAACAAGAAGTCGAGAGAAAGAATTGATGAAAGAGAGTGAGACAGAAACTGTGAAAGTGAAAGAGAAGGAAAGGAACAATAAAAGAGAAGGAGAATGAAACGATGAAAGATAAGGTGAAAGAAACAATGAAAATGAAGGTTAAAGGAACGACGTATAAGAAGTAGAAATGAAAAAGAAAGAAATTATGGAAGACGAGGTGAAAGAAACGATGAAAACGACAGAGAAACAAACGATGAACAAGGAGGCGAAAAAAAATGAAAAAAAGATGAAAGAGTAATGGGAAACAAACAATGAACGAGAAGGCGAAAGAAAGAAAAGATATAAGAGAAAGAGAAAAAAAGGTGAAAAAGAAGGTGAAAGAAAGAAATTATGAAAAAGAAATAAGGAGAAAAAAAAAGATGAAAGAGAACGAGAAACAATCGTGGAATATGAAGGCAAAGGAAAGAAACGATAAAAGAGAAGGAGAAAAAACAATGAAAGAGAAGGCGAAAGAAACGATGAAAGAGAGGGAGAAAGAATCTATGAAAGAGAAAGTGAAGGAAAGAAAAGAGGAGAAGAAAAAACGATGAAGGAGAAGGTGAAAGGAATGATCGTTTTTTCTCCCCCTCTTTCATTGTCCATTTCTCCTTTTCCTTCAACGTTTCTCTCTCCTTCTCTTTCATGTTTCCTTTCACCTTTTTATCGTTTCTTTCACCTTCTCCTTAATCGTTTCTTTCTCTCTTCTTTTCCTCGTTCCTTTCACCTTCTCAATCAACGTTTCTTTCACCTTCTCCTTCATTGTTTCTTTCTTCTTCTCTTTCATCGTTCCTTTCTCCTTCTTCTTCAACGTTTCTTTCGCCTTCTCTTTCATTGTTCCTTTCACCTTTTTATCGTTTCTTTCACATTCTCCTTCATTGTGTATTTTCCTTCTCATTCGTCGTTTTTTCACCACTTTCATCGTTTTTTCTTCTTTTCATCGTTTCTTTCATTGTTTGTTTCTCCTTCTGTTTGCCGTTTCTTTCACCTTTTTTCATCGTTTCTTTCTTCTTCTCTTTCATCGTTCCTTTCCCCTTCTACTTGATCGTTTCCTTCGCATTCGTCGTTTTTCGCCTTTTCTTTCATCATTTTTTTTTACTCAATTTCATCTTTCCTTTAACCTTTTCTTCATAATTTCTCTCTTCTTTCTTTCATTGTTCCTTTCACCTTCTCCTTCATCGTTTTTTTCTCGTTTTCTTTCATTGTTTTTCCATCTTTTCTTTCATCGTTTCTTTTCATCTTTCCCTTCACATTTTATTCAACATATGATTCTCCTTTTCTTTCATCTTTCCTTTCACTTTTTCTTCCTCATTTCTTTCTCCTTTTCTTTCATCATACCTTTCACCTTCTCCTTCAACGTTTCTTTGTCCTTCTCTTTCATCGCTCCTTTCACCTTCTCTTTCATCGTTCCTTTCACTTTTTCATCGTTTCTTTCTCCTTCTAGTTCGTCTTATCTTTCTTTCACCTCCTCTTTCATCGTTTGTTTCTTTTATTACTTAGTAAGCTTGAACAGGCTTTAGGGGAAAGCACAGAAACAAAAATCTTTTTAAGTGCTATAAGGGACAGGTAATAGTGGAGAGCCATGATTTCCTACGTCCTGATGTGATACGGCACATGAAGAAGAAACTACATGAAGTCAAATCTGCCTTAAGAATAACCACCACGAAAGAACATTCGCCCTGTTCAAGGGAGGTAATTCTATAGAAAATATACTGAGTTGCCTCCCATGAAATTAGATGCACATCTAAAAATTATGCATTCTTTTTTTTCAAATGCTTTCTTAGATTTTCGTGAAAGTTTAAATAAATTAGACAAATATAAAATACAGATTAATATAAATAAATTAACTGACATATATAAAAAGCTGTGTGAATAAAAAAACAACCGAAACTCAAATATTTTTTTTCTTTTTGCGTGATGTGTGTGCGTGATTGTGTTGACAGGCGTGCATTTCTGTGGGTTACTTGTTTCCTCGCACTTGCTTTTGTGTACGCCAATTTCCCTCTCTCAATTCCCGTGCCTAGGCTATGATATATCTCCACAGCTTCTATTTTTGTAAGTTGCCATGCCTTCTTTAGAAATATAGTGGAGTAATGTTCGTTTGGCTACGACACTGCTCCTAGTAGGGTGGTAGCACCTGTTAGGGTCCTAAATATAATTAAATAGTAAACTGAGGTAAAAACAATCAAATATAAACATGGTTTAGAAAAAATTACCATTAAAATTAAATTTTCATAGTAAAATGTTTTAAAAGAATAAAAATTACCAGCAATACATTTTCATAGTAAAATGTTTTAAAAAAAATAAAAATTACCAGCAATACATTTCGGGAGAAAAAATGACAAAGCTCACAAGAAAATAAATTTTCAGCATTAAATGACCCATAAGGAGTCGATATGCCGTTAAACAAACATACCAAACTCTTCCTCTTGCATATGTAAATGTAAGTGTATGAAAATGAATGACAATTTCAACATGGCGATATTTAATATTTTTGCTTTGTTATAACCGACTAAAATGTAAGGGAAAATGACACGAGTATGTAAAATGAAGAACACCTCAAAAGTTAGCGATCATGTGATTGAAATATCCATCAGTACTGGATAGAGCAATAACACTGGACTTTAGAAACCTAATCTCTTATGAAATTGTTTGAAGAGAAATATCACCATTGTTGCGGGCCGCTGTATGTGTTGAGAGATAAACACCTGTGTCGCTTGATAAGCCTACAACAAATATGGTAGACTCGGAGTATGAGTCCATCTAAAAAATGTTAGGAAGCAACAAGAACCAATATATAAGTACAAACAAATGATAATGTATTAACAAGAAAATGTAAGAAATGAATGCGGAAACTTTCTGGTCCAAAGTATGTGAAGTGATTGACTGTGCGTTCGTAGGTGTGTGTTTATACACTGTTCATGCGTTTCCCCAAAAGAGAACGCGATCTTCCGCTAGAGAATTACATGTTGTCCTATAAGCGGAAAAGTAAGAAGAGGATGTGAATAATTATCGCGGAGTATTTATAATGCTGCAGACCGTCCCCTAGGAGCAGTTCCGAAAATTAGGAGGAGTTAACACCATAACTATTAGAGACGGCGAGAACAGATAGTAAATTGTGATACTAACCCAATGGCCAGTAAGTGAAAAATACCGTAACTCAAGTAGCACTGACGATCAATGAATATCTAATGTTTCCTTTTGAGGAAACGGCTAATATTACAATTACCATAGATACGGTATGAATAGATAATACAGTTTGATCTCAGCCGTATGACCTGTGAGTGAAAAAAAGCATTGTGTAGCATTGGCTGCTCGGTCAATAAATACGAAACGGCTGATAGTATCGTTATAATTAACATTCTCCATTTCAGCTCGTAGTTTTTGAATGGCAAAGGTTCAATTAATTTCAAACTGTAAACTTTTTTTATTTCAACCCAGGCAAGGCAATAAAGCCACTAAGATACAAGCGGTTACTGAAGGTTAGAGAATATAGAATATACTATGAAGGAGAGAAGAAAATAAAAGAATGTGTATTGAGAAGACAGAAGATAACTGTCTATATTTCTGAGAGGAGGTATTATGTACACTATTTACATTATTCGGATTATTGTCCTCATCTTTGTCACCATATTTATTACAACGTTTCAGCCCTTCAGTATCTGTCTATATTTCTGAGAGGAGGTATTATGTACACTATTTACATTATTCGGACTTTGTCTTCATCTTTGTTGCCATATTTATTACAACGTTTCAGCCCTTCAGTATCTGTCTATATTTCTGAGATGAGGTATTATCTACACTATTTACATTATTCGGACTATTGTCCTCATCTTTGTCACCATATTTATTACAACGTTTCAGCCCTTCAGTATCTGTCTATATTTCTGAGATGAGGTATTATGTAGACTATTTACATTATTCGGACTTTGTCCTCATCTTTGTTGCCATATTTATTACAACGTTTCGGCCCTACAGTATCTGTCTATATTTCTGAGATGAGGTATTATGTACATTATTTACATTATTCTGAATATTGTCCTCATCTTTG
>OZ038511.1:21158462-21163462 GCA_964036315.1 Acanthosepion esculentum | reverse complement strand
GTTCCTTGAACTACATATTCAGGATGATGTCTATACCAGTTAACAGCTGTTTTTATCCCGTAATGTTGACAAATCTTCCAGGTCATGACGATTTTTCTACTCATTGGGTGTTAGTGTTGACCATGTTCGTCATAGTCTGTGAATGTAGAATCCAGCACAATAAGTAATTTGTTCAATGAAACAACGCCAATACCACTAGCAGCAGCTGTTCAGTCTTCGATATCAGAGGTTGGCAGTGAATATTTGGAAGAAAACATGGCTGCCATTATACACGTCGAATTGAATATTTTAAGCTTTCTGATTGGTTAACTCTTCTATTGGTCAGCTATAAAATGAGTCCGCTCATTTTGGTTGGCTCACTAGTACATAAGGGTACCCAAAAACTCTAACAGTTAGTACTGAGCATTCTGAGATAAAGTGATCAAAAGTTTCCATTTATTGGTTACAGAACCTACATTTTGCGTCCGTATTATGCAAGATAAAATAAACCTTTCAGTTTTACCCTCGACCTGAACTCCTTAGCCACTGCTAGTTTGTACATCAGCATTTTTGCTTCGAAGAAGGGACTGGGTATGTAGATCCGATCCAGAACAATTTACGGGGAACCGAGACCAATCTCTCTTGAGCTGAAACCAAAAACGATAACAATGTGCGGGACACTGCCACACCGAGTAGCCATGGAAATCGTCTCATCCTTACTCCGATGTCATCCTTCTGGAAGTGTCTTCTTGCGAAAATTGACTTCCCCAGACACCATAGCTCGGGACTCAGGGCTGGATATTGAGAATCTGGGTAAAGCAATACAGGACTGACTAGTGTGGTAAAGGAATTGTCAATGGAGTTCCGACCAGTCACAGTTGATGATGATGATGATGATGATGATGATGATGATGATGATGATGATGATGATGATGATGATGATGATGATGTAGAGGGGCCGTTGGCGCAAATTTTCTTCCATTTGTTTTTGAGGAAGAAAAATGGAAAATCAGATTTTCTGAATTATTTTTTTAAATGATTTTAGTCAAATGACACCACTTAATAAAGACCGTGGGGGAAAATCTAGGCGTGTCTAATGACATCAGGGAGAGCGGAACGTATTTGTATAATTATAGACGGTCACCGGCTCCCAGCAATAAGGAAGAGAAAAAAAAAGGTTAAAAACAAACACATAGCCAAAATGTCGGTAACTGATGATAGCCAGAGTGTACTTATCTGAAACGTTATATCTGTAACAAAATTTCTTATAATCAAGACGAGACCGAAAGTTCGGAATAATCGAAGAATATTCGATCAGTTCTTTTTTTTTTTTTCTTTGAAGTGAATTCAGTTAAATTTTTATTTCAAAATTAAAATTTAATCGGACTTACCTTTTCAATTAACAAGGCCCGCGTGCCCGCTTTGGGCTGCTGACGAAAGTCTTTCTCATCGGGGGTGGTGGCCGTGTTGGCCGTAGTGGGAGTCGTGGCCGTGGGTGGTGTCGTCGGCACAGTCACTGCGTTTGCTGTGTCAGCCATCTCGCAAGTCTTGACCTAACCAAGAAGAAGAACAGAAATATAAACAATGACACACTGTTTTCAATTTATCACATTAAAGAACAACAGAAGCAAAGAAAAGATTACAGAGAAACCTCGCTTCTCGAACGCCTCACATGTCCAACAAATCGGTTTTCGAACAGAAAATTCGAGATGAAAATGCCTCGGTTATCGAAGAATATTTCGGTTCTCGAACAATATTAGCGAACCGAGCCGAGCCGAGCCGAGCCGAGCCGAGTTAACCCGAACGGTATAATTTCTGAGTGGACTGTATCTATTTGTGTATTGTGTTGTGCTTTTCTTTTCCAATTTTATTGTACTGTAGCATTTTTTCTCTTTATTAGTCCTTAGTCATGGCTCCCAAGAAAACTAGGAGTAATATTGGTAACGGAAAAAGAAAAGTTGAGAGAACAATTGATAAAATCCAAAGACGGATATGCAATGTAACTGGCCCTGATCTGGCATCTCGTCTGGAGCCGCTCTCTCACAGACGTGCCGTTGCCTCCCTTTGTCTTTTTTACAAATACTTTCACTGTAACTGCTCCGATGAGCTGCTTTTACTGATTCACAGACTTCATGAATTTAAGCGTTCAACTAGGCTGGCATCTCGCTCTCACCCTTTCACTGTCGAAACTGTAGCCGTCTCTTCTACTCCAATAGCTTCACGTCTCGCACTTCTCGCCTGTGGAACTTCCTCCCCATTTCTTGTTTCCCTGATAGCTATAATCTCCAACTATTCAAATGTAACGTCAATCGACGTCTCCAGATGCCCTGATCTCTCCCCTATCCTTCTCTTCATCCTTTCCTCTATCACTCCTATTTGCTCTCGCTCCAACTCTCTGTAACCCTTTGCGTGCTAGTGGCTTCCCGCCTTGCTTGGGGTTGAATGCTTATACAAAAAAAAACAATTGTTGATGATATTGTCTCTTCCTACCCTGTTCCATATGACAAAATCAACAATCTATACTATTCTTATAAATAAAGAGACAATCATGTCTTCACCGCCCCCCTTTTCCAAACAATAACATCTCTTTCCTTCCCCTTCCCTTTACGCCATCAACTCTCCTACATACAGCTACGGTAAAATTAAAGTCTTCGTCTATATTTTATCTCTTTAGTATTGGGTTTATTTATTTTTTCTTACATTTAATGATTTTCATTAGTTTTGTGTATAAACTTGTGCGCAAAGTACATTTATTAAAGTTGACATAAACAATCACCTTGGGATCAGGAACGGATTAATCCATTTTACATTGATTCCTATTGGAAAAATAGTTTCGGTTAACGAACATTTCGGGTTACGAACGGGCTTCAGGAACGAATTAATTTCGTGAACCGCGGTTCCATTGTACTAAATTCTAACGTATGTAACGTAGACATTTTCCTCCTATATGGCAGTGAATGCTGGACAATTTCATCAAAAACGAAGAAGAGTCTTGAATTAACAGAAACGTGGCTCTACAGAACGATGCTGAGGATAGCATGAACTAAACATTTGCTCAACGACTAAGCTTTAGAGAGAATGAAGAAGAAAATGGAAACTTATAATTAACATAAAAAAAGATATTTGAAATATCTAGGGCGTATACTGAGAAAAGATAGCTTGGAAAATCTGATACTCACAGGACATATTGAGGGAAAGAAATTACAGAAGAAATCAACGCATAACATAGTGAGATTGAGTAAATGGATGGCGGAACAAGGCTTAGGTGAGATAACAAAAAGACAAAATTTATTAAGAGCTACGAAGGACAGGAAGTTGTGGAGAGCCGTGACTACCAACGTCCTGAAGAGATACGACACATAAAGAAGAAGAAAACATCGACGAATTAATAACCGTCCTGGGTATAACGATAAACTATATTCGTTTCCTGGCTAAGATGATAAACTAAATCCGGCAGCAAGGCCTTTGTTCGGGAGGTTTTGAAGAACATGGAGCCACCTCTTATTTGCTGTTGTTGCCAGGTCAACTCTGACCCGGGGTCGTAGCACCTGTTAGGGTCCCAGCTATGGGTAAAAGGGGTTAAAACACTTAGAAGTGTAAAAATAGGTTTTAATACCAGAATACTTTTTTTTGGAAAAATTATTACCAGCAGTACATTTATGAAAATAAAAATATTATCAGCAAATCATTTTTGAAAAAAATATTACCAGCAATAAAAAATCTTGCCGGCATTAAATAACCCATTCAGGTTAATATGCCGTAAAAAAAACAAAAAACAAACCGATATATACTGAGATAGATAGATAGATAGATAGATAGATAGATAGATAGATAGATAGATAAAAAGTATTTCCAGCAATAAAAATCTTGTCGGCATTAAATAACCCACTGAGGTCAATATGCCGTAAAAAAAAAAAACGATATATACTGAGATAGATAGATAGATAGATAGATAGATAGATAGATAGATAGATAGATAAAAAGTATTTCCAGCAATAAAAATCTTGTCGGCATTAAATAACCCATTGAGGTCAATATGCCGTAAAAAAAAAAACACCAAACCGATATAAACTGAGATAGATAGATAGATAGATAGATAGATAGATAGATAGATAGATAGATAGATAAAAAGTATTTCCAGCAATAAAAATCTTGTCGGCATTAAATAACCCATTCAGGTTAATATGCCGTAAAAAAACAAACCAAACCGATATATACTGAGATAGATAGATAGATAGATAGATAGATAGATAGATAGATAGATAAAAAGTATTAGCAGCAATAAAAATCTTGTCGGCATTAAATAACCCATTGAGGTCAATATGCCGTAAACCAAACCAAACCGAATTAATAAAAAAAAAAAAAGATTGAAGATGAAGAAGGTTCAACTGTTGAATGTCTTTTTCAAAACTTAAATGTTATGATTACTTTTGCGAGCAATTTTAATAGAATAGGATATACAATCCATTGCCGCGCTTAAATTAAAATACAGACAGCCTATCACAAACAACTAAAATACAATTAATGTAAGCCATAACTTAATAGAGAACCCCAATCTATTATAAACGATTCTAAAATCTATTAGAATACCAAAGAATCACTCAATATTAAATAAAATATTTTTCACCATATGAGATCGTGTATTGAAGTGTGTAGGTATTTATTGTATAAAAAATACAATTGTGGCACAAGGCCGAAAAAAGGGGAGGGGTTGAGGCTGAGGCTGGTCTTCACTAACTATCTTATACCTAGCTAATCTGATTCACGACCCATTCACTCATTACAATTTACCCATTCACCACAAAAACTCGTCCATCACCAATCAATCCTTCATACACCATAATACCGCATCCTCTCAAGGGGGACCTACAAAACGCGCCCCATGCCAAAAAAAAAATTTAATGATAATAAATACTTAAAATCTGTGATGAAATATGAGAGGGGAAGGAATGAACCCCAAAACAAACTAAACATAGACTCAAAAGTGAACTAAACATAACTGATGTTAGTAGGGCCCGTCC
>OZ038511.1:21135962-21153462 GCA_964036315.1 Acanthosepion esculentum | reverse complement strand
TGCAAATTATTATTATTTTTTTGTTAATAGAAGTTTTTTGTAACACGCTAATGCGCTTTGACGTCATCATAGTATTCGGTATTGTTGGAGTTATCGTTAACATTTTTTGTCAAGATTTATAAACTCTACTTTCCCTACTGTGTTTATAGTTACATTACTACTACAGTGCATTATATTTTACAAGAATTATATATATATATATATATATATATATATATATATATATATATATATATATATATATATATATATTATAATATTTTTTTAAAATATGATTCCTTCGCTACGTAAGAATTCTCATGTT
The DNA here is from genome assembly GCA_964036315.1 of Acanthosepion esculentum. Lineage (NCBI taxonomy): Eukaryota > Metazoa > Mollusca > Cephalopoda > Sepiida > Sepiidae > Acanthosepion > Acanthosepion esculentum. Next base: position 21,153,158 of record OZ038511.1, on the reverse strand, counting down.
TCAAAAGCGAGAGCCGAGACCCTCAATATAATTTTTGAAATTAAGTTGAAGGTGTCTGGTCTCGTTTCATCGTCAAGCGAGAATTTGGGAATAATCTATCTTGTGGTTTGCGCGTGTTTATAAGTATGGTCTCTTGCAACATTAGTTACTATGGAAACGGCTAGGGCGGCCATATTGGTTAGGTGGTCGAAGAGTTTAGAATTAATTTTTATCTACAGACCAGTCCCCTTCGGAAAGTTTATGTCAGGTTATGTTGGGGTCCCTATTTCAAGTATTATAGTAGCGGTCGCTGTCTAGCTGGTCTAAAGGCATTTTATGGCCTTTCGGCAGGTCGTTAAGTGTCGAGAGGATTCTGTTTCATTATTATCTGTCTATTAATCTCTTTATTTATTTGTTTATTCAAATGGCTATTTCTTTTACAAACGTGTTGAAATGGATTACAATTTGTTTTTTTGACGACTCCACAAAGGGTTTTTCTATTTAATGATTGGGCTTAGCTTTTAAGGTTTTTATTAACCTTAGAATTTATTTGTTTATATGTTGTTGTTGTTTTTACGTTTTTTTTGTTAATTATTTAATGCGAAAATATGTTGATGTCGGCAAAAAACCGTTAACTCCTGCCTATGGTTTAATAACTTTCATTATTTAGAAACTTAATGATATGTAGTTTTTCATGTAGGCATAAAGGGCATGGGTCATCCCAGGTTTTACAAGTTCTTGTTGTATTTATTATTTTCCATTTTATTTACCTAACGTGTTCTTTCCTAATTTTCTGCATACCTGCACACACACACACACACACACACACACACACACACACACACACACACACACACACATACATACATATATATATATATATATATATATATATATATATATAATATTATAAATTAATTGATTTAAAATACGTTTTTTTTTCGCTACACTGTGATAACCATGTTTCAAAAATGAAGCTAAAAGCTTCGAATTTAATTTTGTTAATAAATTAAACACAAGGATAACGAGAAATCCACCCATCTAGACAAGGAGTGGTAGCGTGTTCAATTTTTTAATTTTCGTTGTATCAGTTAATAGTTACATTCGAAAGCGGAGTTATGTTTAGGGATGGGTAGGGATGAATTTTTCAACAAATTCTGACATCCGCTAAATGCATGTCGTCTGGGTATATATATATATATATATATATGTATATATATATATATATATTATGTCATTCACAGACAATACTGTTTCGCTGTATCACAGCTCCTCAGTGTGATTAGACTTCCGAATACCTCAAGCCAGGATTGAAACACAACTAATTTTGTGTCAGCCAGAGCTATCTTCACTCGGTAGAGTTACACAACTAAATCTAGCGTATTGTTTTTACAAATGTAAACAAATGCCAATCAGCCAAAGTGCTCCATTCATTTTACTATAAACTTAAGGAAAAAGACACGCAAAAAACAATATTGCATTTTTATTAAATAAGTATTTGTTATTTTAATCATTAAATTGTTTTTAAAATAGTGGGAGTGTTTTGTATGTTAAATAATAAAACTTTTATTTTGTTCCTCCAAAATTGTTGAAAACTTATTGTACTAAGCTACACACCCTAGTAAGTGCAACAGTACTTTGTAGTCTCCTCAGCTGTTTGTACTTATCCAGAAAATTTGTTTTCGATCGGTCAGTGTGTGGCTATTTTAGTGGATGTGACAGACAGACGGACGGACGGACTAACGAAAGTCCCAGAATTTTATATATAGATTTTGACGATTATAAATTTTCAAAACTAGATTGTTCTGGCAATGCGTACAGTATTTAGTATTGTTGAAGTTATCGTTAACATTTTTTGTCGAGATTTATAAACTCTCCCTACTGTTTTTATATTTATAGTGCTAGTATTATGCATTATATTTTACAAGAATTATATATATATATATATATATATATATATATATATATATATATATATATATATATATTTAGTTTACGAAAAACTAGGTAATCCGTATGGGTAGACCCAAGGAGGATAAAATCCAGAGAGCTCAATGTAAATCAGAGCTAATAATTTAAATAAAATCATACCACTTTAAGGTTCCATGTAATAAATTATTTCACCACAGCCGTGGATCATTAGACTTCACTTCCAAAGGACCGTGGATCATCAGACTTTACTTCCAAAGATTGAAACGAAAAGTAAAGTGTGATGATCCGCGGTCCTTTAAAAGGGCTGTGGTAAAATAATTTATTACAAGGAACCTTAAAATAGTCTGTTTTTATTATATATATATATATATATATATATATATATATGAACTTAAAAAAGTGACATGCAAAAAACAATATTGTATTTTTATTAAAGAAGTATTTGTTATTTTAATAATTAAATTGTTTGTAATATAATGGGAGTATTTTGTATGTTAATGAATAAAACTGAATGAAAACACACCCTATTAAAACCAACTGTACTGTGTACCCGGTGTGCACTTCTCAAAATTTGGTTTCGATCTATCTTAGGGAAGTTAAAGAAAGTTATATATAGATGACTAAACTGAATAAATCCGTACATAAAAACATGGAATTTTTGTAATAAAATTTGAGAATAACGTATTTAAAAATGTATGTATTCATATAAGATAGTCATGTCTTGTTTAAATTTATGAACTGCATCATCCACCGCAAGGAAAGTTGGCTCCCTGTGGCGAGCCAGGAAATTTTTCTTCCCGGAATCGATCCTCCTAATCTATAAATCGACCATTCGCCCTTGCATGGAGTATTGCTGCCATATATGGTCTGGAGCCCCTGCTGTGTGCCTCAGGGTTCTTGGTAAGATCCAGAGACGGATATGCAATGTGATTGGCCCTGATCTGTCATCTCGTCTGCAGTCGCTCTCTCACAGACGTGACGTTGCCTCGCTCTGTCTTTTTTACAAATACTTTCACGGTAATTGCTCCGATGAGATGCTTTCGCTGGTTCCTAGGCCTCATGAATTTAAGCGTCCTACAAGGCTGGCATCCCGTTCCCACCCCTTCACCGTTGAAACTGTTAGATGTAGACGTCTCTTCTACTCCAATAGCTTCAGGTCTCGCACATCTCGCCTGTGGAACTCCCTTCCTTATTCCTGTTTCCCTGACAAATATAATCTCCAACTATTTAAGTGTAACGTCAATCGACATATCCAGTTGCCTTGATCTATCCACTTCCCTTCTCCACATCCTTTCACCTTTCATTCCTATCGGCTCTCGCTCCAAATCTTCTGTAACCCCCTTGCCTTGATCGATCCACTATCTTTCTCATCTCCTTTACCACTCCTATCTGCTCTTCCTCCAAACCTTCTGTAACCCCTTGCGTGCTAGTGGCCTCCAACCTTGCTTGGGGTGATAAGCTTTAAAAAAAAAAATTAATACGTGTGCATTTCGCATGATCGTTTGACGTTAGCATCTTAAAACTAATTCTCCTTTAGCAAGGAATATATTGATTTGAAATATTTTTGCAGAGGTACAAAATGTTATTGAAAAAGTGCGATAAAGGACATATGTTAAAAAAGAGAAGAAGATTTAATATAAAAAAAAGCTCTAAAAAATAACATCCTTCTGAGCTAAACCGCTTTATCGGTCGTCTCTCGTCAGAGATTAGTCCCGGAAGAAAATGTGCTCACTGTCTAGAAACTGACAAAAAATTAATTCTATAAAGAAAAAAAATATAACACTTAGAGATTAATTGCTTTTATCTGTTTGTCTGTCTGTCTGTCTAGCTAGCTAGCTTTTTATCCCATTCTGTTCAGTCTATCTATCTATCTATCTATCTATCTATCTATCTATCTATCTATCTATCTATCTATCTCAGTCTGTCTATCTGTCTTTCTATCTATCTATCTATCTATTCGTATCTGTCTATCTCAGTCGGTTCGCATCTCTCTCTTCCCCATCTCTCTCACTCTTTACACACACACACACACACACACACACAAACACACACACACACACATATATATACATATATATATATATATATATATATATATATATATATATATATATATATATATATGTATGTATGTATGTATGTATATATATTCTGTATATTTCGGGTACATGTTAAATTGAGACGTATCTCATTGAATAATTTACACAAGTTTTTGTTTATTTATTTTCAGTAGTATCCTCTCATATTCTCAGAATATCTTCTTAGTATCGTTATAAAAAAAGAAAAAAAAAGAATAATTACCAAGTTGGTACATATTCATTTTTTCCGAGTACTTCCGACATTTCACAATGTCATCAATTTTTTGTTGTTTTTTCTCTGGCAAAAATTGATGTTTTCATCATGTTTCTAAGACAATTTTTTTGTTAAACTGAAAGTTAGTTTTTTTAAATTTAAATGTGAAACAAATAATGTTATATACTGCACGATTTAATTTGCACGATCTAAACGTCAGGGGAGGCAACTAATTTATGAAATGTTCAAATGTTTTTAAAAAAAAACAAACATCCAAAACCACCCATAAAACCTAGATATTTTAAACTATCTACTGTAAAACATCCTAAAACAGTTGTACAGTATTCATAATTAATTTTATTAAAAGTTGGTTTCAATTTTTTAGTATATACAGTTTGAAGAAATTTAATTTATGATTATAATTTCATGAAAAAATAGAGATGTATTTTCAACAAGATTTTTTCTAAATTGCGAATAGGGACAGGCATGATGTTGTAAATGTTGTGATATGTTTTATGAATCATTCAAATCAAAACTCAATCGTCGAGACAATGTAGTATTAGCATGACCAAGATATATATTACTTTTTCTGTTGTTGATACAATCTCCCATGGGACATTTAAATTTATATGCAATGCTGGTTTTCTGCAATACGTTAGTTGATGGTGAGGAGTCACTACGAATGATTCAATTGGATATATTGTAGTTAGTATAGTGTATAATTATTTTACTAGGATTTCTGGTGGATACAGTAGTATTTATTAGTTTTTTCAATTTGGTCTTAGAGAAATGATGAACACAATAACTTTTATCTTAGAAAAAAGAACGCCGTGATGATGACATTGTCGAAAATACTCGAAATAACAAAAAGCTTCTTTATCATCCGGGAATTCAAAATATTAGTATGTATGTAAGATAAGTTCGTGACAAACTAAACAGATAAGTACAAATATTCATATCGCTTTTCGGTACATAGTCTCTTATAAGTAGCTACTTTTTATTAAGAATTTCATATATATATAGTAAAGGTAACAAATCCAGCTGGATCTTAGTAATATAAAATATTAAAACTGATCCCCACTAAAGATCAATGTATTACAGAGCAATATTATTAATAAACAATAAAATGCAAATTCACCTCATATGGGAAATAGCCTTTTTCGACAAACGAAGCTATTTGTCGCTTGTCTCATCAGTTTACAGTTGAGTTGGCTAGATGTAACCGTAAATTCTATGCTAACCGTTTCTTTTCTCACACTTCTCGCTTGTAGAAATCCCTTCTGGCTCCAAGCTTTCTAGCCAAATTTAATCTGAAGAAATGTAAATACAGTGTTAAACCATATCTAGTGTCCTTCTGATTACTCATCTTTTGGTTTTGCTCCTTAGCAGTGTTTCTTTTTATAACTGTTCCATATCCAGTATCTCCTTGTTTCTCAGTGCCTTTACTGAATTGTTTGGGGCGAAATTGATTAAATACAACTAGCATTCTCACCTTCTGTTTTCTTTTAAAATGGTTTTCACCCTTCACAACGCCCTGCACCCAGTCGAGATAGTATGTCACAGAATAAGTAGTAAATATTATGAGAATATGTGCAGAAGATAACGGTTAACCCTAGTCTTGAACAATTTAAGATTGTAGTGATTGGAAGTCGGTTCCAAACCAAGCAGATAAGTACAAATATTCATGTTGTTTTTCGGTACATAATCTTTTGCAAGTAGCGACTTTTTATTAAGAATTTCATATATATATATATATATATATATATATATATATATATATATATATATAATGCACATTTCATTAAAAACAACTGACAAAGTGCTTTTATTTAGTTTTTTATATAATTTCTCGTGCGATCTAATAATGGAAGCCTTATTAATAAAAACAAACAAACCAACACTTAATAATATTAACTTTGAACATGGACATAATATCTTGACCGTGTTTTGAAAAAAGAAAAAATGAAACATTTTATAAAGCATACATATAACAAACTATTTCTAATTCTAACTGTTGAAATATAATCCTTGAAAATGGCTAAATGTATAGCCGAAAGCGCTCGGATAAAAAGAACATTCCCACAGTTTTTATATAATTTATCATCTGGAAGGAAAAACATTATTAGATGGCACGAGAAATTATATAAAAAACTAAATAAAAGCACCTTGTCAGTCGTTTTTAATGAAATGTGCATGAAAGAAGGATTGCTGCCTAAATACACAAATATATATATATATCTATATATATTGTCATCCACAGACAGACATTTTCGCTGTTTCACAGCTCATCAGTGTGGCTAGACGTCCAGTTGCCTCTAGCTAGGATCGAAACCCGACTGAATTTGTGTTAGTCGGAAATTCTCCCACTAAGCCCTCAGCGCACGGCAGGGATGAAGATGAATTTTAGCGTGTTTATTTTTAGATTTAGATAAACACCCAATATTAAATGTAGCAAATCCGTTGGTATATAATCTAAGTGGACCCCAGTAATATAAAATATTAAAACTGCTCCGCAAAAAGAGCTCAATGTATTTCTTATTACAGAGCAATATAATTAATAAACAATAAAATGCAAATTCATCTCATATGGGGAATAGCCTATTTCGGCAGACGAAGATATCGGTCGTCTGTCTTATCGATTTACAGTCGTGTTGACTAGATGTAACCGTAAATTCTATGCTAACCGTTTCTTTTCTCGCATGAAATCGATTAAAAACAACTACCATTCTCTCCTGCTGTTTTTTTTTTCTTACAATATTTTTCACCCTGCACAACGCCCTGGACACAATCGAGATAGGAAGTCACAGAATAAGAGGTACATATTATAAGAATATCTGCAGAAGATAACGGTTAACGCTAGTCTTGAACAGTTTAAGATTGTAGTGATTGGAAGTCGGTTCAACAAGGAAGTAGTTCGTAGTAAGAAGCTGCTTGAGTGGAATTTTAATAGCCCCAGGAGTATACTAAGATAATGAGTATGGTTCACTACAATGTGCGTGGCACGTTTGGTCTCAGACGTGAATGTTATGATTAGTGGAACTGAGGTGTGTATCTCATTTGAACACTCACCATGGAAATAGCGATAGAGCAGTTAAAGGCTTGCATAGTCTAGTCTGCAAGAAAGAAGTGGCTGGTAGGACTTAGTGTAAACTAATTACAACACCTTCAATTTGAATTTAGAATTAACCTATCTTAATACTGAAAAGATGTGTTGTTTGTAAGAATGGGTAAGTTGCGTTTTTTTTCCTTCTTTTTGCAGCAAAGTTTCAGCTATCACTGAACCAGTTGTATTCATACACATATGCAAATTGCCTACATTGCCCTAGCTAATACCACCTGGTACGTGTTGATTGATCCTTGCTTTCAACTTTAGATCTTTACATTTAAACCGACTTAGAGTTTTAAGTCAAACTATTATTTATATGCCAATGCACGTATTATCTTTATTCCCCGATGAATCTTGAGGCCAATCAAGAAATACGTTCCCCGTCCCTACAATATCAGTTCCAGAATATACAAATTCAGATGTCATTGTGGCACTAGTAATTTTAGGTTGATCGGATCAAACTTTTCCCCATCAACAGCCGGTTTAAGTTTAAGTTTTGGTTTACTTAAATCGTTTGATGATGGAAAAATATTTTATTGAAGAGCATTTTTAGACAACCCTTAAATATTTAACAATAATAATTTTTATCGATTTAGATTTGGGTTACTTTTCATAATATCGATCACTGTACTTTTACAGACTCATTCATCTAGATCTGTGTTTTCCAACCTAGGGTGCATGCCCCACCGGTGGGGCATGGTAATATTTTGCTGGGGCATACGTAGGATGTGCACCCTTCGGCTTTCTATACCAACAGAAAAAGGAGGCAATTCGTGAATGAGTTATTAACAGTGAATTGTTTTCTAGTGAGTCTAAGTGAGAGTGTTAATGTTAATCCGTGTTAATGCATACGATGCATATACAGTATGCAGACATAATATTTTGTGTGTATGTACGTGCATGTGTAATTGGCATAGATGTAAGAATTAAATTTTACAGGGGTGGGGCATGGTATGATTGCATATACCAGTGTGCCCCTGTCTTCTAAAACTTGCACGTCACGGCAGACAATTTTCCCCTAGGGTATCAATATCAACAAAATATTATACTCCTATCTGCACATCTGTAAAAACAACAGTCTAAAGTAATAATTCCCAACTTTGGGCGCATGACCCACCGGTGGGGCATGGTAATATTTTGGTGGGACATACTTATGATGTGCACCCTTTGGTTTACTATAACAAAAGAATAAGGAGGCCATTCAAGAATTAAATATTAACAGTGAATTGTTTTCTAGTGAGTCTGAGTGAGAGTGTTAATTTTAATGCGTGTTACTACATACGATGCATATACAATATGCATACATAAAAATATTTTGTGTCTTTGTACGTACATGTGTAATTGGCATAGAGGGTATTTCCCGTTCCCTCCTCCCACTCGCGTGTTTCGGAGAGGGCGTGATGCATGTTACTGGAAGAGCTATTTTTTGTTGGCTAATCAGCACGGAAGGAGAGGGCGTGATACATGTCACTGGAAGAGCCCGTGTTTTGTCGGCCAATCAGCGCGTGTGAGTATTCAGTTTGCTTATTTCACGTGAATTGCAGACACATTTTGAATATGTAAGAATTAAATATTAGAGTGGGGACCAGAATTTTAGAAATACCAAAGTGGGTCATGGCCCAAAACCGGTTGGGAACCGCTGGCCTTGATCAATGATTCCCAACGTGGGACAGATGCCCCACCGGCGGGGCATGGTAATATTTTGGCGGGGCACGCGTAGGATATGCAACCTTCGGCTTACTATACTGACGTGAGCTCAAATATCATTTTGCATTATTATTTCATGATTAACATGATCAAAGTATATTACAGAATAAGCTTTCATTCAAATAATTTTATATTTCTGCCTTTCAGTTTTTTATTATATGTGTTGAAACTATTTATATTTAACTGACTTTCTGATTTTTTAATTTTTCTCTCTCATGGACGCCATGGCCTTTGGAGGCTTGTTTAGAGACAAAGTTAATGGCGTTTTAAGTTTTTTTTTCACGTGGATTGTAGTAAAACTTTGAATATATAAGAATTAAATATTACTGGGGGCACCAGAATTTTAGAATACAGACACCATTTTTGTTACAAATAGATTTCATTTTATTAAAGAACAAAATTAGATATAAATTAATGAAAGTATATAACAGTTTATTCTTCTTTTAAGCTAAATAAATTTTTATGGTCCGGTTAATATTCGCCCATGTGCCACCAAAGATTGTCTAAAAATGGGTTAAAAATTAAGAAAACTGAAAAAAACAAAACACAAAAAAACAACATGCAGACATCAAATATGCAAGCAAGTTTCAAACTTGACAATTGTAAATAAAAAGTAGGTGGAATAACTGTGTAAAATTTATGGATGGATTAATATTATGAATAGGAGACCTTTTAAATAGAGCTGACACCTCCTGGCTTAAGGAAGGTCTAATCTAATGAATGCTTATCTACAACAGATGCTCCGAAAAAATATGGCTTTTTTTTTACAAGTGAACCTGTTTATTTAAGTAGTTACAAAAGTTTTTCATACACACAAAATAATATAACAAATTATTTATTTATATTTGACATAACTTTTGGGGTATTATAATCCAGAAGATAACGCACTTTCTGAAGAATTTTACAACTAATCGAAAGATATAGAGCAATATCTTCAGACTGTATATCGCAGAAATATTCAATGCATGGTCGTAAAGGTGGATTTTAAATAGGCAAGATGGATCCCATCTATCTATCTATCTATCTATCTATCTATCTATTTATCTATCTATCTATCTATCTATCTATCTATCCAAGTCTCTTCATATCTATCTATCTATCTATCTATCTATCTATCTATCTATCTATCTATTTCAGTCTCTTTATATCTATCTATCTATCTATCTATCTATCTATCTATCTATCTATCTATCTATCCAAGTCTCTTCATATCTATCTATCTATCTATCTATCTATCTATCTATCTGTGAATGTCAGAACAGGGATTCGCGCATATGCAATCAATGAAGGGACTGAGATAGACAGATATATATATGTGCAATATATATATATATATATATATATATATATATATATATATATATATATATATATATCATGCCTCTACACGACTTCATGTCCTTTGCAACTCTGAGAAATATTTGTCCGTTTTTTATAACGCTCCGTTCACGTTATGCCATTTATTTAAACGACCTTGGTAGGCAGATAACTTGATGCTTCTCTCTGGTTATCTTGCCGCCAATATCTTGTGAGTGTCAAATTCTCCAAACCTTCTTCCTTTACTATGCGCATCAACTCTCTTTGTCTGATTAAGACTGTTCTTTTTTTTTTCTCCGAATATTTATTAGAACTTCCTTATCGTTCATATTTGACTATCCTCTTAATAAGTTTTCTATTTTTGCGATCCATCCTAATCCCTGTTCTGACATTCACTACATAAGCTCGTTCGGTAGGTTATTCTCTGTTTTCCTCTGTCCCTCTTGCCTTCAATATACCCTGTGTGTACCAAGTTTTCTAAACCCCTTTTCCTCATTATGAGTCCTAGAATTTTTAATTGAATCTTTCCGATTATACGTATAGGTGTTCTTTTTGTTTCCATTTTCATTAAAACTTCGTCGTTGCCCAAATATTTAGCCGTTTGCATTCTCAGCATCCTCCTGTAGAACAGCGGTTCTATTACCCCCAAGTCTCTTTTCAATTTGTATATAGAAGAACCGCTTTAAAAAGATTTAACCGATTTGCCGCTGGCTTTCTTGCAAACATACGTGTCCATCATACATGATGTTCCTTCAAAAGGTACGTAGATATGATTTTTTTTCAGATATTTCCTTCTCCCTTAGACTAAAAACCTTCTATACGATTTCGATCACCTTTCTCCAAATGTGCCTGCACCTCGCGGTATCAGAGAATTCAGTGATCCTTACTTCACTTTACAGCAAATTAAAAAGAAAAAACAATTCTAAGATTTCTCTAACATGATTCAAAAGATAACGCCTGAGCTTCAAAGTAGGAAAACTGATCAGAACAATTAAAAACATTTATAGAAAAGACAGAGAGAAGCCACGTTACGGTTGTGAGAATATGACTTGAGCCGAGATGCCAGGTCATGACTGATAAAATTGCAGACTATTTTTTATTTTGTCAATAATCGAAAGATATAGAGCAGTATCGCCAGACTATATACCACGGAAATATCCAATGCATGGTCGAAAAGGTGGATTGTAAATATGCAAGATAGACCACATCTATCTATCTATCTATCTATCTATCTATCTATCTATCTATCTATCTATCTATCTATCTATCCCAGTCTCTCCATATCTATCTATCTATCTATCTATCTATCTATCTATCTATCTATCTATCTATCTATCCCAGTCTCTCCATATCTATCTATCTATCTATCTATCTATCTATCTATCTATCTATCTATCTATCTATCTATCTATCCAAGTCTCTTCATATCTATCTATCTATCTATCTATCTATCTATCTATCTATCTATCTATCTAAGTCTTTTCATATCTATCTATCTATCTATCTATCTATCTATCTATCCCAGTCTCTCCATATCTATCTATCTATCTATCTATCTATCTATCTATCTATCTATCTATCTATCCAAGTCTCTTCATATCTATCTATCTATCTATCTATCTATCTATCTATCTATCTATCTATCTATCCAAGTCTTTTCATATCTATCTATCTATCTATCTATCTATCTATCTATCTATCTATCTATCCCAGTCTCTCCATATCTATCTATCTATCTATCTATCTATCTATCTATCTATCTATCTATCTATCCAAGTCTCTTTATATCTATCTATCTATCTATCTATCTATCTATCTATCTATCTATCTATCTATCTATCCAAGTCTTTTCATATCTATCTATCTATCTATCTATCTATCTATCTATCTATCTATCTAACTTTCCAAGTCTTTTCATATCTATCTATCTATCTATCTATCTATCTATCTATCTATCTATCTATCCAAGTTTTTTCATATCTATCTATCTATCTATCTATCTATCTATCTATCTATCTATCTATCCAAGTCTCTTCATATCTATCTATCTATCTAGAAAAATCAACGAGTGTTTACGGAAAACGATATAATATTTGAAGATGCCTCGCTCCAAATTGGCTGACAAGCACATGAAATCAATCGATTTTCCCCCGAAGCGCAAGGCGGTAAATCTGTGACCCAAATTTAGCCAAAAGTTATCTTTTTGCACTCACACAATTCTGTGTGTCTGTATGCATTGCAGCCGTTCGCTCGACTGCCACAATTGCGCATCTGCTGCTTCTGCTTTGCAATGACGCCTATGAGCAGAAAGACATTTAAAAATCTTTATTACACAGCACAGCCTGACTGCAATTTATTAGAAGTCAAAAATCTTAATATAAGATCTACACAATCAAATCAGGTACAAATGCAGGCAATCTAAAAAGGAATGACTCAACGAAAAGTGTACTGAAATAAAAAAAATAAATATGACAGATAATGCAATATACATTAATAAACAGTAGAAATAACAGGAGAGAAGACATTGTCATCAACAGGGTGTATGGAATCTAAGGATGAGACACTAATATTAGAGAAAGAAAGATACTTTAGAGATGGGACAAATATAGAAGAAGAAGAAGAAGAAGAAGAAGAAGAAGAAGAAGAGGTGAAAAAAGAAGAAAAGAGATGATAAAAGAAAAAGAGAAGAATAACAAGAGCAGAAGAAGAAGAAAAAGAAGAAAAAGAAAAGATGAAGAGGAAAAGGAGAAGAAGAAGAAGAAGAAGAAAAAAAGAAGATGAAAAAAGAAAAAGAGAAGAACAAGAAGAAGAGGAGAAGAAGAAGAAAAAGAAGAAGAAGAAAGAAAAGATGAAGAGGAAAAGGAGAAGAAGAAGAAGAAGAAGAAGAAGAAGAAAAACAAGAAGATGAAAAAAGAAAAAGAGAAGAACAAGAAGAAGAGGAGAAGAAGAAGAAAAAGAAGAAGAAGAAAGAAAAGATGAAGAGGAAAAGGAGAAGAAGAAGAAGAAGAAGAAGAAAAACAAGAAGATGAAAAAAGAAAAAGAGAAGAACAAGAAGAAGAGCAGAAGAAGAAGAAAAAGAAGAAGAAGAAGAAGAAAGAAAAGATGAAGAGGAAAAGGAGAAGAAGAAGGAGAAGAAAAAGAAGAAAATGAAAAAAGAAAAAGAGAAGAACAAGAAGAAGAGGAGAAGAAGAAGGAAAAGAAGAAGAAGAAAGAAAAGATGAAGAGGAAAAGGAGAAGAAGAAGAAGAAGAAGAAGAAGAAGAAGAAGAAGAAGAAGAAGAAAAAGAAGAAAATGAAAAAAGAAAAAGAGATGAACAAGAAGGAGAGCAGAAGAAGAAGAAAAAGAAGAAGAAGAAAGAAAAGATGAAGAAGAAGAAGAAGAAGAAGAAGAAGAAGAAGAAGAAGAAGAAGAAGAAGAAGAAGAAGAAAAAGAAGAAGATGAAAAAAGAAAAAGAGAAGAACAAGAAGAGGAGCAGAAGAAACAGAAGAGAAAGATGAAGAAGAAGAAGAAAGAAGAGATGATGATGATGAAGAAGAAGAAGAAGAAGAAGAAGAAGAATGTCAAGGCGTAATTACAGAACACATACGATGTCAATGGCGGGAGGACTGTGCAGATATTTAAAAGAAAATGTCACTTACAACTCATCGCATCTGTCCTATAATTCACGACGATATAACAGAGACAGACCAATGTCTGGCGTAACTTTGATCATAGATCGGCGCAGTCTCAGTGTTTTTCACACCCACATATTATTTTACGTGTCTTATATACAAAACTAGCATCTCACCAAATAAGCCTTCTAGTAAAGATGGTTTAATCCACGATCCGTCGACCATGTAGCACAGCTGAGGGTCAGGGTTATATGGTGCGAGTAGAAGTTGTGACCGGTCCGATATACAATTAAAATTCACATCTAAATAAATGTTTCTCAAAAGAAAATATTAATAAAAGAAACGAGAAGAAGAAAATCGTTTATGCCAACGTGTTTAGTTCCTCATGGATTTGTGCTCCGGCTGTTCATCTCGAGATCCTAGACAACATCCAGAGACCGATATGCAATGTTGTTGGACCTGATCTGGCATCCCGTCTGCAGTCACTATCTCACAGACATGCAGTAGCTTCCCTCTGTCTTTTTTACAAGTAGTTTCATGGCAACTGCTTCGACAAGCTACTTTCACTGATTCCCAAATTGCATGAATTTAAGCGTGCTACTAGGTTGGCATTTCGGTCCCATCTTTTCACTAAGTAGATTATTTCTGGGGAAGTTTTTACCAATTAAATGGAGGAAATTCTGCCCTTAGTCCTAACCATTTGGTTAAATGGGGGGTTTGTTTTATATATTTGATGCCAGGGTACTTATAGCCACTATTTTTAAGGCAGTGTTGTAAACTTTACTATGCTTGGAAAATACATCTTCGCTGGAAGTTTTATTACCAATCCTATATTCTATAGAAGAGGGTATGGTATAAGAAGGGGATTATAGCCATCTCTTCTACTCCAACAGCTTCTTAGCTCCCACCTCCCGTCAGTGGAACTCCTTTCAAATCATTTGATTCCCTGATAGCTACAATCTTCAAATATTCAAATGTAATGTCAATCGACATCTTCTGATGCTTTGACCTTGACCCCTGTCCTTATTTTTATCCTTTTCCCAAACACTCCTCTTTACTCTTATTCTCGCTCTCTGTAACCCCTTGCGTGATAGTGGCACTCTTGCCTTGCTTGGAGTGATTTGCTTAAAAAAAAAAATCTACGAACTTTATCATGGCAAATTTAGATTTTTTTTTCTGATCCTTGATTTATACACATAGAATAAAAGTAACGCTGAGAAAAATAAGATGTTGCGTTCAAATTTAAAAATATAAAACGTTCTAAAAATACTAAAAAAAATCTCTCGGTGTCAAGGAAAAGAAACGGGAAACCATGGAGGGCGCTAAGTAATATAAATATTTGGTATGTTGGTTTAGGAAAATCTATAACAAAGTTTCATCATTTCGAACTTCATCGGCCTAACGTAATCTATACAATGATGCGGTTACACATGCGCATGAAGGAGAGGGGACACTGAGTACGTTAAATTTAATTTTTTTTTTTAATATCTGTTTCGATATATAGTATTGACGATTTCATTTAATTTCTTTTTCTTTTTGTTTATGCTTTTACAACATTTGACATTAAATATCCCGCATTGTTAAAAATCAAAGATTACCTGAAATCTTGTAAGTATGTGGATGTAAATTTATTGTGGATACTCTAGAGATTAAAGAACTTTCGATATATTTTCGTATTAGAAAATTCCTTTAATTGAATTAGCATTTTTTTTAAATCAAAATTATGATCAGATTCATTATATTGAGCAACTAATGCAAAGGGTTGTTTGCTTTGTAAAATACCTCTTGGATCAGAACATAAGCTTTTAGTTAAATTCCCCTCCTGGGTAAGACGATAAACTACATCCGCGTCCAGGGTAAGACGATAAACTACATCCGCGTCAAGGGTATGGTGATAATCTACATCCGAGTTCTGGGTAAGACGATAAGCTACAACCGCATCCTGGATAAGAAGATAAGCTACATCCGCATCCTGGGTATGACGATAAACTACATCTCCGTCCTGGGTATGACGATAAACTACATCCAACAGCAAGCCTCTGGTTAGGAAGTTTTGAGGAGCGGGGAACCACCTCTTAATTGCTGGTGTTGCCAGGTCCAATCTGACCCAGAGTGGCAGCATCTGTTAGGGTCCAAGCTATGGGCAAATAGTTAATACCCATGCTGGGATCAAAATACTATGAAAATGTAAAAATTGGTTTTAATACCAGCAATGCATATTTTTACCAGCAATAAAAATCTGGTCGGTATTAAATAACCCATTCAGGTTGATTTACCATAAAACAAACCGAACCAAATTATTTAAATTTCTTAAAGTTTCTCCTATGCATTCCTTGTGTCAGTTATTACAGGTTATAGAGTAAATTTCTCTTTCATGTTTTAGTATTTTACCGTTTTAGTAGTAGTTGTAAGAGATTTATTTTCGGCTTAGGTATATTCTTTTCAGTGGTAGCTGTGATAGAATTTTGGGGTAGAATCGAATAATGTTTTAGTACTAGTTGTAACAGATTTTATTTCAGGATTATGTGCATTCTTTCCAATGGTAGCTGTGATAGAATTGGTGGATAAAATCGAAGAATGTTTTAGTAGTAGTTGTAATTTTATTTTAGGTTATATGCATTCTTTTCATTGGTAGCTGTGATAGAATTGGTGGACAGTATCGAAGAATGTTCTTTACATGAAAGTGAATTAATGAAGTTAGAATTGTTCTTGTTGTTGATATCTTTTATTTATTTATTTTTTTATAAGCCATAGGGACTGGAGACTGCATAAACAATGTTATCCCCTGGATAGATACGTGACGAAGTGATGAAAATTTATCGATCCAACGAAGAAGAATGACTTGGAGCCATGAAAGGTACAGCTTATTTTATGTTATTCACCTGTAAGTTCAATAGACTTGGTACCTGTTTTCAAACTTTTCACAAGATATTCTGATGCTTGGCCAAGGAAATACTGATTTCGTGAAATGGGTCAGGTCGTGAGATTTTCGGCCCCCCACGTGTATATGATATGACTACATCGCCTATTTCATTAATTTGCAACACATACACACACGCGCACACACACATAAACAAACAAATACGCACGCATACGTCTTCATGATCTTTCGAACACACAAGCTTCATGAGATCTCTTGTACTTTAAACAAAAAAGGTATACGAAAGTATGAGCGACGTTTTTTAGACCGGAGCCTTTGACCATTTTCTTAGCGTTTGTTGTATATATATATATATATATATATATATATAT
>OZ038511.1:21120962-21130962 GCA_964036315.1 Acanthosepion esculentum | reverse complement strand
TATTATTTACGAATTTAAAAGCCTATTAAGGAACTTTATTCCTGATCAATAAAAATTCGTAAATAATTATATAGGCCACACTACAACATGTTTGACACGCAGACTCACTCTACACCTTTCTGACCATAGCTCAATTAGATCTCATTTAAATATCCATAGAGAACAACCGGACACTATTCGTAACATACTTGTTGACAACACTAATATAATAGCATCATCTACATGCAAAAAAAAGGCTAAAAATAATTGAAGCCTTATTAATAAAAAAAACAAAACAACACTTAATAATATTAACTTTGAACATGGACACAATATATTGACCGTGCTTTGAAAAATGAAAACATTTTATAAAGGATACATACAACAAACTATTTCTTATTTAACAGTTAAAATATTTAATCCTTGAAAATGGCTAAATGTATTGCCGAAAGCGCTCGGAAAAAAAAACATTCGGAGAGGTTTTATATAATTTATCACCCGAAAAGAAAAAAATATATTGCATGAGAGATTGTATAAAAAACTAAATAAAAGCACCTTGTCTGTCGTATTTAATGAAATGTGCATATATATATATATATATATATATATATATATATATATATATATATATATATATATATATATATATATATATTTAAGCTTATCACCCCAAGCAAGGCTGGAGGCCACTAGCACGCAAGGGGTTACAGAAGGTTTGGAGGAAGAGCAGATAAGAGTGGTAAAGGAGGGGATGTGGTGAAAGATAGTGGATCGATCACGGCAAGGGGGTTACAGAAGATTTGGAGCGAGAGCAGATAGGAATGAAAGGTGAAAGGATGTGGAGAAGGGAAGTGGATAGATCAAGGCAGCTGGAGATGTCGATTGATGTTACACTTATATAGTTGGAGATTGTATTTGTCAGGGAAACAGGAATAAGGAACGGAGTTCCACAGGCGAGATGTGCGAGGCATGAAGCTATTGGAGTAGAAGAGACGTCTACATCTAACATTTTATACAAATGAGAGAAACAAATGTAGTAAAAATCCACAGTTCGTAGCATTTACCGTTCAAAAAATGCTCAATACAAAGTAGAGCAAAATATTATTATAATATTTGTATTATAAGAAATTATAATAAAAGCATTTTGAATTCGCTACACAAAAGCTTTCATGTTTCAATACTATGATTGTACTTCTTCGGGTGATGGTAAGCAACTGGTGATTATATTATTTTTAACAAAATTTTAAAACAAAGTGATACCTCTTTTCCGAAAGTTAACCCCCCACCTTACATCGCCCTTTCAAAAAATTGAACATATCATATTTGTCTCAATGACGATAGATTTGTCGCTGGAATATTTTTAGCAATCGTCAAAGATAGCCAATGTTCTGGTTTATCGTGACATGAAAAGATAGCTCACCAACCCCCCACATTCTGAACTTACTTTTGTATTTCGCGCAGATCTGACATCTAATTGGTTAATCAAGACATACCCTCAAGTCTATTTTTTAATTCTGACCTAATGTTCCCGACCCCCTTTAACTTTCGGAATAGCGGTAACGCTTTGTTTTTAAATTTCCTTAAAAATCATTTTATCACCAGTTAGGTGTATCTTCAGCATATATTCCGAGATGAGAACTGATGCTATCAGGAAGATCGTTGATGAAATTTAGGAACAAGGAATGTTCAAGAATAAAGCCCTGTGAACGTTTGTATTAATCCAAAAATATCGAGCAGAGCGGCAGTTCAAGACAAAATTAATTTTGCGATTCGATAAGAAAGGCTGCTTCAATTCACAAATTCGTCCAAGAATACCATAATCTTTTAAATTGGGAAGAAAACCATTATCCTATAACCTGATAACCCTATCAAATGTCCAAAGCAAAGGCCCGGGCATCATCATTCTTATCTAAAGCATGGTAAACTCTGTCAGCAACCACCGTTAATACATCAGCAGTTGAACTAAGGAAGCAGAATCTTTGATAAATATCCTCAAGGATCGAAACGCGTTGACATAAAAACCTTTGCTTCTTCTTTTTTTTCCTATCTTTGCAGATATATATATATATGTATATATATATATATATATATATATATATATATATATATATATATATATATATATATATATATGTATATATTCCTGTATCTTTTTTTAAATTTTAATTTTAGGTCAGCGAATCGGTAGTGATTTATGCATCTGAAAATAATTCATATCTCACTCATTTAAACCGTTATTTAACTCCTCTCTTTAAATCTTCTGTCTGCTAAATTTTAAATCCCACCTCCACCTTTAAGCCTTTCCTGTTCTTTCTTCTGTTACACCTCTCTCTAGAGCTTACATACATTTCCCTCTCACACTTGTTTCCCACTCCCACAAACATACACTAAAATTTTGTTTTTTATACCCGGAGTTATATTTTCCGATTTCTTTTTGAATTTGTAGGTCTGATGAATTGGATCTTGAATACGATTCCAATGTAATAAATTATAACCATGGAATATTAGTGTTTGAGCCTTATATATATATATATATATATATATATATATATATATATATATATATATATATATATATATATATATATATGCAGAAATATAGTTTTAAACTGTGCTATATTTATGGAAGTATTGTTTATCAGGAGCTGAAACAACCTGTCGCCTCTGAGGGTTGACTTCAATGTTCACTTATATATATGCATTGTGTGTGTGTAAAATAATATAATGAAATAATAATTACATTGGTCATACCACTACATGCTTATCAAGAAGACTTACTTTACATCTCTCGGATTATAGTTCCATTAAAATCTTTTTCTTTTATCACGAGAAACGGAAAAAGTACTAACGCTTAGTTAGAAGCGGAAAAATTGCTCCGAAGCGATAACAAACTGAGAGTAATCAGAAGGACAGTATATAACGATTGGCATTGCATCGAATTCTTAATGGAGCCGGAAGAAAGTTCCACAAGCGAGAAGTTCTGTTAGAATAGAATGCACGTTACCAAATCTGACCAATTAAACTGATTTACTGAATTTTGCACTGTTTTACATATCCATCTCAAAACTGCGTTTCTGATGAAAACAAATTTATGAGTAATAATTGCATTGGTCATACAATTACATGCCTATCAAGAAGACTTACTTGGCATCTCTCAGATTGTATCTCAATTAGGAACCATTTAAATACACCCAAAGACCTATCAACCTCTCTCAGCAACATGCTTGTAGAATACACGAACATCATACACTCATCTAAATGCAGAAACCGGCTAATAATAATGGAAGCGTTAACAATAAAAAAAGAAGAGACCAACACACAATAATATCAAATATGATCACGGTCACAACGTGCTGACTGTGTTGGGATATTACAATATTGGCATTCCTCTATATTAAAATATGTATATTCAGTTAAATAAGAAAAAAATCCTTGATAATGACTAATAGATGAGCCGAAAGTGCTCGGATTCACAGATTATTTGTACAGTTTTTAAACAGTTTATCTAGCATTTAAAATAACAATGAAATTATAGTTTTACACCGAATGGTTACAAGTGGTAATTGTAACGGTAAGATAACACAGCTGAATAACTGTTGAACCCACCTTTTTCCATGATGAAATTTTTTTTTTTATTTTAAAAAGTTTTTGATTTGAATATCAAATTTAAAAGCTGTATACAAGAGCAGCAGTTCGTGTATGATGAGCGGACAATATCTTCAAAATTATATATATATATATATATATATATATATATATATATATATATAGGTGTGTGTGTGTGTGTGTGTGTTAGAGAGAGTGAGAGATAGTGTGTGTGTTTGTGTGTTTGATATTGACTCTTCAAAATTAAATAAAATGCTTTCATATAAAATCTAACTATTTTTACTATTTTTGGTTAAATGATAGTTTCAGATCACATCCGAATGTCTTCCCCTTTTCAACCACAACCCGGAAAGGTTACGGTGTGCGTAGGTGCTTACAAGACAAAGGTCATGTCAGTGCGTTTTTGAAGCTATACATTTTGACAAGTTCAACTTGTTATTGAAAGATCAAGCCAGCCTCGGTTTGCGGAAAAGCTCGTTTTCAAAGTTCATTCACCATTTGATCTTTTCTCCCTCAGTGTTGCGTTTTATTTTACAAATCGAATTCTCACGAAAGTAAAAAGAGGGACCTATTTCTTTCATCAGGAGACCGATAATTTTTTTCAAAGATTTAGATCAGAACAAAAACGAAAATATGGCTGCCTTAAGACCCATCACTAAAGATGCAGGTAAAATGATCGCCTCCCTGTACCGCTCCAATAAGTAACCAACCCTCCATGATATCCGCTACCTTTATAAGAGCCAGACCAGCCCGAAAATGGCGTACTGTTGCCATATTTGGAAGGGATCTACTCAGTGCTCACTTCCAGTTCAAAGCGTCTCCGAGTCCTTGGAGATAAATTATTTTCCACTCTCCAAACTCTCTCTCACCGGCGGGATGTGGCGAGTCTCTCACTGCTCTATCGCTATAACCAAGGATAGTGCTCGGACGAGCTGCATCTCATGGTTCCACCAGGTCAGACATTCACGGCTAGGATCCGTCAAGCCATTTACATAGTAGCACACCACACACATTCTCTCCGTATTCCAACGGTGAAAAGTAAATTCTACTCAAACAGCTTCTTCATGTGAACAACTTTCCCTGGGTAACAGGCTCTCAAGAACTGTTTCTCCTATCACTACAATCTTAAATTGTTCAAATCTAGAGTTAACCGTTACGGTCACCTCCTATCTATCTATATATATAACAACCACTTAATGTAACCCTCTATCTCGAATAGCCCACGGTCTTTGATAGATAGATAGATATTAGTGATCTATCTATCTATCTATCTATCTATCTATCTATATATATATATATATATATATATATATATATATATATATATATATATATATATATTCGTAAGAGGATAGAATCCAGGTAGAACTCAATGTCCAGGACAGAGTAAGGATTGTGATTACGATTCCAATGTAATAAATTATAACCATGGAATATTATTGTTTGAGCCTTATATATATATATATATATATATATATATATATATATATATATATATATATATATATATATATATATATATATATATACCAAGTACAGGATTGGTGTATACGGAATAAATTCCAATAACTAAAAAAATACTATTCTGAAAAGAGTGCGCAATACAGAGTAGAACAATATAATTATTTATTCGAAAATTATAACATAAAAACGTAATAAAATCACTACAAAAATAGCCATTTTGTTTCAACACTTCTGGTGTCTTCTCAAGTGATGGTGTTGAATGTAGAATAAAGGGTTTTCTTTATTCCACATTCAGCACCATCAATTGAGAAGACAACAGGAGTGTTGAAACAAAATGGCTATTTTGTAGTGATTTTATTACATTTTTATGTTATAATTTTCGAATAAATGATTATATATATATATATATATATATATATATATATATATATATATATATATGTATATATGAGCTGGAGTTACTCAATACTTACTTTCCAGCCTTGCTAGGGTTCGAAAGCCTCTACGTGGCCTTGTGCGCGTGAAGGGTTGTTTTCCAACCTACAACCCGTTTCCCCCAAGCTTATCACTACTCTATAGCTATTTCCATGATTAATGTTCTGATGAGCTGCATTCCATAGTTCCAACTAAATCCGCCAGTAGGCCTCCTGGTCGGGAGATTTTTGAAGAGCGGGAAAACCACCTGCTAGTTAGTGTTGTTCCCAGCTCCACCCTGACCCGTTATGGGGAACATCTATTAAGGTTCCATCTATGGGGAAATAGTTGACCCGCCAATGGGGGTAAAAAAAACTATGAAAGTTTAAAAAATATATTGTAAAAATTTTACCTGCAATACATTTTTGTAACAAAAACAATTTACCAGTAAAACATTTTCTGTCAAGGAAATTTCTAATATTCCCAAGAGAATTTGGTATTAAATGACTCATAAGGAGTCGACATACCGCAAAATAAGCAGAGAAAAGGGACAGATTTTGTTCCGTCAATGTTGTGAATATTCAAGTAGATTATAAAACAAGAAGAGATGAAATTCGTAGCTTTAATTCAGCACGAACAACGATCATATTTCGGTAATTATAAAAGAAAAGTTTTATCTTATTTAATTAGCAACTGTTGCTTCATTCCCGCTTCTTCTAATTAGTATGCATAAATGTAAATTAAGAAAATTTCAATTTGATTTCGACTGCATGTGCGTGTAAGGATTTCTTGTAGCATTGAGAATGGTTTAGCAGTAAGAATCAGATATCACGAATTCATTTATTCAGGCTTGCAACGTCGAAGCGGTTTAAACAGATTCAAAAACCCATGATTATTCTAGTTATTTCATGCCTTTGTATTTTTAAAAATTATTTTTTACCTTTTTGTGTCATGTCTCTTCGGGGGAAAGTGATCTCGACAAACTTCTCTTATTTAGCTGTAAACTTTCATGCACTTTTGTGGTTGGGGGTGGGGGTTCTCCGGTTTTTTTTCCCAGGCGTTCGTATTCAAAGTTTCTCTTAGACTGTATACCAACCAAGGCTGGAAAACTCGATATTCTCTGTGTTTTTAAGCCGGAGTAACATCAACAAACCCAAGATTCCAAATTAATATCAAGAATCTCTAAATATATTGCAGAAGAACCAAACGATATATGGCAGCAATATTCAAAGCAAGAACAAATGGTAGACTTATGAATATGGAAGATAGATTCTTCTTTGTATTTTATCAAGAATCTCTAAATATATAGCATAAGTATCAGACCAGATGTGGCAGCAACATTCCAAGCAAGAACGAATGGTGGACTTATAAATATATAAGATAGATTCTGCCGAGAAAAATTTTCTAGCACAACACATTGAACCAACTTATTTAGGGAAGCAACAAATCGGCCAGAAGTACGAGAAAAGAAAATTAGAATAGAAGAGACAGTTGCATGTAGCTAGTAAACAGTAAAAGGATAAGACCTAATTGCCAATCTAGTAGCAAACTCTCACGCAGTCGTGGCACTAAGTTAAGAAGCTCATGAAAACAGTTGGCATAAAAAATATTTGTATAAAATACAAAGGGAAGTGAAGTCACGTCGGTAAGAAAATGAGTGATGCCGAGATGCCCGATCAGGATGGAATATATGACAGATCATCTTTGGAATTTTCGTAAGAATCTTGATATGACCAGTAGAAGCACCAGATCAGATATGGCAGCAGTATTCAATGCACAGGTGAAAAGTAAATTTATAAATATGCCAGATGGATTTATGACGAGAAAATCTTTCTGGCAAGACACAATAAACTAACTTCCCCAGCTGTAAACCTAGCAGTTGATTCAATATAATCACTCCATTTTGTTTCATCAGAAAATGTTACAAATCAATGAGCCATAAATTAGCCAGGAGCTGCCGGATTTACAGATAGTTTGGACAGATTTTAGACATTCTATGTCCAGAAAAGATATCACTTGTATGAATGCAAGAAAAGTTTAATCAGAGAAGATTAATCGCAGTGAATTGTCACTCGTTTTCAATGAATCTTGTATAAAAGTAGGATTGCTCCCCAAATGGCAAGCCATGAAATATATGATAACAGATGGCAGCCAGAAAATAATGATAACACAAGCATAGCTCAAACCCTACGAAGGGTGTGAGCTGTACTAGTGTTATCATTATTCTCTATGATCTATTTCCGGTGTCTATGTATATATGTGTTTTTAGGTGGTTCTTTTTTTTGCACAAATCTGCAATGGAAAATGTCATGATACCATTTTTGACCTTAACACTCTGGAAGATAATGACAACAGAAATCAATGACAATAATTTTAACAAATAATATTAATTTCTGACGGTCACTGTGAGTTCAACCAGATGCGATCGGTAAAACTCAATGTATAAAAATATGTTACAATATTAATGCGCACTCTATTAATTGTAAAAATTAAATTGAAAATCCGATATGAATTATAGACATATAAAAGAATAAAAAGTTGTTATAAGTATGTAAAATATGATGATAATAATAAAAATAATAGTGATGATGATAATAATAATAATAATGATGATGATGATGATGATGATGATGATGATAATAATAATAAAAATGATGATGATGATAATAATAATGATGATGATGATGATGATGATAATAATAATGATGTTGATGATGATGATAATAATAATAATAATAATAAAAATGATGATGATGATGATAATAATAATAATGATGATTATGATGATGATGATAATAATAATAATAATGATGATGATGATGATGATGATGATAATAATAATAATAATAATGGGGCTTCAGAATACGCCGACTGCACCTCTACGACTGACTCCAAATGAGGCGTCCTTGGTAAGACGATAAACTACATCCAACAGCTAGGCCTCCTATCGGGAGGTATTGAGGAGCGTGGAATCACTTCTTAATCGGTGGTGTACTCAGATCCATCCTGAGCCGGGGTGGTAGCACCAGTTAGGGTACCAGCTATGGGCAAATGTTTAACCTATAAACTGGGGTCAAAAACTATGAAAGTGTAAAAATAGGTTTTAATACCAGCAATAAATTTTTATAAAAAATTATTGCCGGCAGTGAATTTTTGGAGAAAAATTATTACCAGCAAAACATTTTTGATAAAAAATATTACCAGCTATACAGTTGTGTGTGTGTGTGTGCGTATGTGTGTATGATTGTTGTGTGCCTATGTGTGTGTTTGTGTGTGCTTGTTGGGCGTGGGTGTGTGGGTGAATATGCTTGTTGGGTGCGTTTGTGTGAGAGAGAGAGTGAGAGAGAGAGTGTGTGTGTGCGTGTGTGTGTGTGTGCGTGCTTGTTGTGTTATAATAGTATCCAAATATAAATTGAAGATTATGAGACAAAGTGTAAAATTTATTAACGACGCGTTCCGCCAGAGCGTCTGCTTTCTTTGGCTTCCCCAGATTAGGATGAAAGGAAGAGAAAACTGTGTGTGTGAGTGGGAAATGATTCCCCAAGCTATGTGCTAAATAGTAAGACTAGTATCTAAAAAATAAAGAACATTTTCATTATGAAAAATATCTTAATAAATATTCACTTGCAAAAAATATCATCCTTACAATGCCAAAAAATATGTTTCGGCTTTGAAGATGCAAAAAAAAGAAAAAATCAATCCAATCCAAGTCCCATCTTCTACATTAAAGATTGGATAAAGCCAGGTCGATGGCCGTCGATTATTGACTTTAGAGTCAAAGAGATGTATAATCCAACAGGTGCGCACAATAAATATAATGTTTACAACAGGAAGAACAATATATATGATTTGGACCGGCAGAGGAGTGTTTAACAACAATCCGCACACACACGCGCGTACACACACACGCGCGCAGTATTCGCGCGGGCGCGCACACACACACACACACACACACACACACACACACACACAGACACACACAGGCACACACACAGAGACACACACACAGACACACACACACAGGCACACAGAGGCACACACACAGACATACACACAGAGACACACACACAGACACACACACACAGAAACACAGAGACACACACACAGAGACACACACACACACAGACATATATATATATATATATATATATATATATATATATATATATATATATATATATGTATATATATATATATTTCAGGTAATAATTCAGTTGGTATATAATCTCAGGTAATAATTCAGTTGGTATATAATCTAAGTGAATCTTAATAATATAAAATATTATGACTGACCAAAAGCTCAATGTATTTATTTAAGTTGAAAAGAGCCTGCGTATTGACGTTAGTTGAAATAGTCTACATTAATGAGGTAATTTTGGATTTCTCTATTATGTAATATATATATATATATATATATATATATATATATATATATATATATATATATATATATATATATATATATGGCTGGGTTTATCATGTGAAGTCGCATAAAGAAAAAATCACACTTGACATTACCCATACATAGCCTGCACGC
>OZ038511.1:21098462-21115962 GCA_964036315.1 Acanthosepion esculentum | reverse complement strand
ATATATATATATATATATATATATATATATATATGAAATAACGAAGATATATTACACGGAATAATAAAACAAGATTCGGGAGGTGTTAGTATGACTATCAGTCTGGTTTGGAGTGAACTACTATCGGCTCGACTCGATTCGTCCCTCTCTCGAGAGGCGTAGTATACATAGTGTTAGGAAGAGTTCATTCTGTAGTTATAGGTAAGGACCCATAACAGATATATATATATATATATATATATATATATATATATATATATATATATATATAGAGAGAGAGAGAGAGAGAGAGAGAGAGAGAGATAGATTGATAGATAATGAAGAGACAGAGATAGCGTTATGGTCCAGGTTAGGACCAAGGAAGAACAACACGAACACAAGAGTAGAAATAACGAAAATATATTACACGGAATAATAATACAAGATGTGGAAGGTGATAGTATGACTGTCGTCCCTCTATCTTGAGAGGCGTAGTATACATAGTGTTAGGAAGAGTTCATTCTTGTAACATTCTTGTAACATAAACAATTGGAGCGTCTACTCAAATATGAGTATTGATCAATAAATCCATTACCTTAAATAAGTTTTTGTGTGTGCGTGTGTCGGTGTGTATGAAAAACGTAGCCAAGCAAAATGTTAGCCAAGGCGTTTCGTCCTCTGTGAGACTTTATCAAAGTAAATGCAAGGATTTTATTTTGTAACAAATGTTTATATACAAGAGCAAAAAAGTTGCTTTTTCAAAAATTTTTAGCTTCAAGAACTATTGAGAGAGAGAGAGAGAGAGAGAGAGAGAGAGAGAGAGAGAGAGAGAGAGATAATGAACAGATTACCATAGATTGATAGATAATAAACAGAATAACATAGATATGGATAGGTAATTGACAGATAGAGAGATAGATAATGAACAGATGTATAGATAAGTATACAGAAAAATAGATAATGAAGAGATAGATAGATAGATAGATAATGAAGAGATAGATAGATAATGAACAGACAGATAGATAGATAATGAACACACACACTATATATATATATATATATATATATATATATATATATATATATAGAGAGAGAGAGAGAGAGAGAGAGAGAGAGAGAGATAGACAGATAGATAGATACATAATGAACAAATAGATAGATAGATAGAAAGATAGAAAGAAGTAGGACTTTGCAGAATAGGGAATAAAAAACACCCTTGCCATTAATATTACTGATCAAATAAACGATATGCGTTTTCACTTAATTTTCGGATATGGAAACTTTAAAATTCTTCTTCTTGGTACAATGATTCTCTCAATACTATATACATATTTAAAAAAATCACCTGCATACATTCATATATATATATATATATATATATATATATATATATATATATATATATATATATAAGAAAATGACAATACTTCAGATATTTGGCTTCAATCTAGTTTGGCATTTTGCCTGAAGGAGATACAATTCTTTCCAGTGTATTTTCTTTCCTATTATATCCGCTTTAATTTATATATATATATATATATATATATATATATATATATATATATATATATATATATGTGTGTGTGTGTGTGTGTCTGTGTCTCTGTGTATGTGTGTCTGTGTAT
This sequence comes from Acanthosepion esculentum, assembly GCA_964036315.1. Classification (NCBI taxonomy): domain Eukaryota; kingdom Metazoa; phylum Mollusca; class Cephalopoda; order Sepiida; family Sepiidae; genus Acanthosepion; species Acanthosepion esculentum. Next base: position 21,114,358 of record OZ038511.1, on the reverse strand, counting down.
TTCTGTGTTTGTGTGTGTGTATGTGCATATACATATACATATACGTGTTTATAATTTTATATTGTGTATATATGTGTGTATATTTCTAAAGAAATAATAGATTTTTATTTATTAAATAATGCTTTAGCGTTTATATGTATAAATATACGTACATATATATATATATATATATATATATATAAATATATATATACATATATATATATGTGTTTGTATGTGTGCATGGGGTTTGCTTGTGTCTATGTGTGCGTATAAATATACTGTTTAATGAACAAATGAAGCATCCACTCATATATATATATATATATATATATATATATATATATATATATATATATATATATATATATATATGTGTGTGTGTGTGTGTGTGTGTGTGTGTGTGTGTATGTATATTTGTGTATGGTGCGTGCTTGTGTGTATGTATGTGAGTGTTCACAAATAAAAATACATAATAATCTAGCTGAAAACAATTTTGGTCTTTAAATTATTCCATCTTGCGTGCATACGTCGAAATTATTGCGAAATATCTTTAATATCAATGCATAATTCAATTTGTATCAAGATGTTTGCGAAATCGTCGCCAAATTCTACATAAATGGGTATGCTTCCATATACTCAGTGGCGCTTTGTAAAATATGTAAGTAAATATTAATATTATATATATATATATATATATATATATATGTTTGTGATAAAAGTCTAATTTTATATACCGGGAGTAACAGCAAAATTATACAAATCATGTAACAACAAAATTGTCCAGGGGTTAGATGTAGCTTGGATCCGTTGTAACTTAGAAATGATTAAATATATCTTACTGTAGCTACCTCCACGAGATCCCTAAAAAAAGAGCATAGCACGAAAAAATGCCAAACTTGACGAAAACAACATTTTATCGTCTAAATATTTATGTTATTATTAAGAGGAAAGATCAAAGTTTATTTTAATTATTTTTTAAAATTTTTCCTTCTTTTTAGAACAATCTCAATTTTCATTTAAAAATACTTGTTTCTCTTTGTATCACCGGAACTAGTAAAATAACATATACAACTTTTAGTACGTTTTTTTTTGTATGACCCACATTAATTTGTAAAATCTTGTAAAAATAAAAATAATTTTTCGGATGTTAATGAAACTTTCACAAAATATTCACAGATGATCGCAATTATTATAAATATGTTTTCTTTTATTAAAGTCATGGCAGAAATATTTTTTTATATTTATTACCTCCCCTCCATAACTAATCTTATGAAACGCTAGAAATTCGATCGCGTCAGGTTTAGTGATTACAATAGTTAAAAGGCTTTGAGGAATGCAAATCATGTTTTTTTTGTTTTTAATTGGACCCCCCTACCCGAAAATCTGCTCTGAATTGTAACATACAAAACTCAATAAAACAAAAATATTATTTAATTTCAAATGCTTTTATTTGCTTTTAGTTGTTTTCATGAATATGGACAATATTTTCTGAAAACAGAAAAATTTTTCGATGAAAAATGAATTTTTAATACAATTATTTGTTATTTTTTAATTATAATAGATTTTTATATTTATGTTGTTAAAATATAAAATTAGTTAAAAGCCGCATCAGGTTTTGTAAGTGTCCTTATGTCATAGATCTTTTTAACGCGTTGTAAATTGTATCATTTTGACTAATCAGAAGATCCGCAGTAATTAAGAAATGTAATTTTGTGTTTATAATCGGGCTGTAATTATAAAGTACGGAAGACCAAGCGGGATACAATTAAGTTGCGTTATTTGAGTTAAGCATTGTTCTCCGCTGTTAAGGTCTTTACTTTTGCGAAACATGTGTGGAGAAGTTAATTTGATTTTTCAATTTCAACTGAGAAGGGTACCTACAAGTATCAGTATCATCTTATGAAATTTATACGATCTTATTTTTATATTAATCTCAGTTATGACATTTTTCCATAAATGAAATATCAAAATTAATAATAAAATGAATGGATATAGAAAGAACACAGTAAAATGTAATAAATGTACATAAAATTATAGTATTTTATGTACACTTCTGATAAAATTTCATAAGAAAGGTACCGATAAATTAATTAGATATCTTTCTTATGAAATTTAATCTCATTCGTAACAGTCTTACTTTAATTTCTTTATAATATATTTTCCATAAAGCATCGTAAACGTAAAGGTGAAAGCTAAGTACAAAACACAAAAAAAATTAGAGTGCTGAAAGTTTTCCTTAAAAATAACGAGGTAAATAATTTGTTCACTTAAATGTAAAATATTTCACTTTTCTCCTTCCGTAGAACAAATTATCCTCGCGTAATCCGTCAATATGTCATTCATCACCTGTCAAGTGACGCGAAAGTTTGTAACCTGCTTTGTTTTATTTTCAAATTACATCTTTTCGGCGCAGAAGATAAGATAAGGTTGGTTCAAAATAGTTTAAATAAACATTATAATTTCTGATTTTCTTAAAATAAGTTTAAAAAAAATGATAATTGATATTTATGATAATTTCAAATTGAGATTTTCATTGATTTTATAAAATGGAACAAAATGGTTGCCATCTGTCAATTTTGCTGACTCAAAAAAAAAACAAGATTTTTAACGAAATTTTCGGACGTGTTAGGAACGATTAAAAAATGGAAAAAAAATAGCCAAAAAGTACTTTGATCTTTCCTCTTAATAATAACATAAACATTTAGGCGATAAAATTTTGGTGAAGGTTTTTATACCACTATTGGCCTCTACTTTGAAAAATATGAATGTATTTAGCTCGAAATTGAAATGATGATTCTTCTTTCAGTTTGACCTCCTGACCCAGTTTCCCTCTTTACTGTTCCCTCTTTTTAAAACTTATTCACCGTTCTTTTGATGGTTCATGAATGGACATTGAAGATGGAAGCCAGAGTATGAATGTTGATACCATTACTGAAGGCCCGAATGATATTTTCCCTCTCACCATTGCTCAGTTGGGAAAACATAATAGGACTGACACAAGACGCTTTTAAACTGTTCTATTTTTAGCTGAATAACTCAAAGGATTTTTCAGTGATTTTTACGACAAATGGTGTCAAGATGGCTAAACGCCCTGTCTGAAAACACAACAAAAAAAAATTAGTTTAGTGGATATTTAAATATTAAGCATTTACTTGGACGGACAGATATCGCATTCTATTCCATGATTTGGGCAGTTTTGCTGTAAACCCTCTATGCTATATTTATTTTATATATATGTGTATTTGTGAGTGAGTGACTCTTCTCATTTAGTAATATAAACATATTGTGTCAGAATTTATTTTATACTGGTCCTTTCCTGTTCTCTAATCAGTTTCTTGGTGTTAAGATGAAATTCATCAGGGAAGGTGCCATAGTCTTTTCCTACCCACGTACTTTCGATCTCCTACAAGATCATCAGAGGGGCAAATTACGAAGACAAACTTATTGTAACTGTGATAAAACCTGCATTTCGTTGTGAGGGAGATTTAAAAACACACAAACACGCGCGAGCGCCCTCTATTCTAATTATTTTACAATTTTAAATTTATCTGTTGTAGTTATGGAGTTTTTTGCAAAACAAGCGTCCCAATATGAAGGAGCTTATCGGACATTGGTAGCATGCAAAATGTCATTGAATGTTTATTTTAAATCAAAACGTGTATTATGTGCGAATTAAATGTTTGTTAAATGCAGTTCAACCCTTTGCTGCTACACTCGTAATGAATTTTGTTGAGTGTTGGCTGGTTGCTTGTTGAGAATAAGGAGTTTTTGTTTATCAAGAATCAAGAAATTGTTTGGAGAACTCGAAAGTATCAGTTTTAAAAAAACAAACATAATATACCTATATTATTCAAGAAAACATGTTTGAAGGAAGATATGCTTATATATATATATATATATATATATATATATATATATATATATTGGGGATATTAAAACAACATGCAAAAATCGCTACACAATAGCAGTCGTGTTTCAACGTATACCATTGCGTCTCCTCAGGAGATTGTAAATTACTGTAATTAATAAAGGATTAATTTGGTTTAATCGCCAGTAATTTAAAATCACCTGAGGAGACGCAATGGTATGCTTTGAAACCCGACTGCAATTGTTTAGCGATTTGTACATGTTCGTTTTAATATCCTAAAATAAATAATATTGATCTACTCTGTATTGAGCCTTCTTTAAATGTATGAACGTTGGAATTGTAATCTATTCGTTCTCATCTTACACACACACACACACACACACACACACACACACACACACACACACACACACACATATATATATATATATATATATATATATAAAGACATTTTATGATATGTTTAACGTTCTTTTTATAGAGACAATTATTTAAGCAAATGCTCTGTTTTATAATAAACAGTATTAAATAACATTTATAGGCTTGAATGTCCGAGAAATTTTCATAGAAATTTTCGTTCTTTAAATAAATTGTCGGACCTTGTCCAATTCAAAATATATATATATATATATATATATATATATATATATATATATATATATATATATATATATATATATATTAATTAGGGACCGCATTATATTGTATGCTTTCCACCTCTTTTAGATATAGACTCAGCCGCCTGGCATTTTCAGACCAAAATATATTGCTGCCATGTTTTAGCTAGAACTGCTGCAGCCCTTGTAGAAATCAAAGTCATTCTCATACAACAACACATTCACCATGCGTTCCTTCACCCAATGGCGCCAAGTATTGTTTACATCAATCATTCGTCCGATTTTGTTGGTCTGGCAATGACATAGTAATCAGAACAGGTTTAAGCTTGTGGCTCGGTTCCAGGAAGGCTTATAGTCTTGAAAATACTTGTAACAGCTAAGTACTGAGGATACATCATATAAAAGGTTGAATTAGATAGATAGTTAATATTATAGTGCCCTGACTCAACAAAGAAATCCACGTCCTTTTCAGTCAAGCCAATTAGGTGACCGTCCAAGCTTACCTTAGCTTGGGTGTTGCCTTACATTCGTCTTGGAAGACTCACGCGTATTTTTCATCGTATTTTTTAGGACAAAAGTGCGTCTTGTAAGCCGGAAAGTAGGGTACTTTGTTTTATAAGTCCTTTCTCCCTGATAGTTATTTTTCAAGTACCGCTTCTTTCTGGAAAATACACCCTCGGAAATGCTTCTCTGACCTCTTGGTTTTATAATCAGCTAACCGCCATAACCATATAATCTTAATTTTCAAATTCTTCCGTTTCTGTTCATATCACACACCTCATTCCGTAACGCTCAACCTTCAGCGGTTCTTGGAACTTGTATTTGGGTGAATTAGAGAAACGTTGAATTACAGAATGTTGGATATCTATGGAAAATGTTCTGACGACTAAAATTTTTTATAGCATCTAAGTAAGACCTTTACAGTCAAGACATATATACCCAGGGTTAATTCTCTATGTATTAATTTGTTAATTAGGGCGTTCCACCCCCCGACAGATACTTCTCAAGAACCCTTACTTCCCCGAGTACAACAATCTTTACTTATTCGACGGCTTGGCTTAATCATTAGCTAACCACGTAATTCCTCCGCTGATGTTCGTATCACACCCTCATTCGGTCACTCTCTACCTTCAGCGGCTCTTGGGGTTTTTATTGGGCGAATTAAAGAAACAAAATAAGAATAAATAATTACTGCAAAATGGTCAGCTTACCGTATTACTCTAGAAAGTAACTGACAAATTGAGCTCTGCTCTTTTCCTGCAAGAACCAGACCAGGCCAAAAATGGAGTATTGCTGACACATTTGAGCCAGAACCACCAATTTCTCATTTTCCAGCCTTGATAAAGGTCAAAATGGTTGGCGACGACATTGTGTGCGATTAATTTAACTCCCAGCCAGCAACTTCTTTCTTACCGACAAAAAAGTTCCCGGCTTCTTGCTATTTTTATCGCTTTTTTCATGGCACATATTCAGGTGAAAAATATTCCTTGGTCCCAACAGTTCAGACCTTCAAACACGCCATTCCACATACACTATCAACCCACCCATATTCCCTTCGTATTCCATTTGTAATGACGAAGTTCCACTAAGACAGTTTCTTCCTCAGAAATGTTTTTGTGGAACGGATTCCCGACTGGATATTTCCCTCAACATTATAATCTTAATCACTTTAAATTGAAGGTCTGCCAATATCTATCCTACATATCCTCAAAATATGCTATCCTTTCTATACGCCTTATTTAGTAACGCTCTACCTTGAGTGGCACTTCTGTCATGTATTGGAAGAACAATATTAAAAATGAAAAAAAAAACAGGGATCAAAATAACAAATCTATGAAAGGTCTAACGAGGATTAGATAAAATCAGATACAATCAAGGAAAAAAAAACATTGGTGATAATGGCTCTCCCCAACTTCATGTCTTTTGTTGGCTTTTAATTTTTACCTAAAACCCTTCCAGTCCATGATCTGTTATCCATTTACACAATCACGTCAGGTAATTTGTTCGATGTTTACCTTTGATACTTTTGTCTTGTGAGTGTTAAATTATCCAAGCCTACTTTCCTCATTATATGCGCAGGTGGTCGAGTGGTTAAAACATTCGTATTCTGACCATGAGTTCCGGGTTCGAATCTCACCATGGTCGATTTGTCAGGAAAGAGACTTCCTGATGTTATCGGACTGGAGGGGTCGATCCGAGCGTGCGGCACCTTTGCCTAAAAACCATACCACGCAGTTGCTGTCGAGGAGACGGCTTTCTATAGAACTCGTTGATGCCAACTGAATACAAAAGAAATGATTGTGCTTAACATCTATCTACATGAGATGGTGTTAACGTTCTGAACAGGTTGTACTAGGCAATGTGTCTCGTCAAAACATTTTTCATAGAAATAGCAAGAGAGTAGCGAGAGCTTTGCGACTTTTCACCTGTGCGAAAAGGCTTGTAAAATGGGGAGTAATTCATCACCTACAAGGCCACGCATACGCTTTCAAATTTTGTCTTGGCTGGAAAGTGTAAATATGGCTGACGAGTCATGATCATCTCCTTCCTGGAGACACAAGATATTTTGAATGCGAGCGTCAGAGAAAAATAAGATTATGATAACAGACAGTATAATGTTTGATTCATTTGTTTTTGTTTTGTTTTTTTGTTTTTTTATGTTTATTTTTTTTTCTTAGAATATCTAGCAACCGCCATTTTTCTTACAATCTCAATTAATTGCGGACGGAATAAACATTGCAGCTTTCAAGCTTCCATTTCAATTTTTGTAAAATAGATACATTTGGTAGCTCTGCGGCTTAGATTGTTGATTAAGTGTCGTGTCAGACAGTTTTTTTTTTCAACAGAATCCGTTTTGCAGTTTTTAAAATCTACCATTCGTCTTTGCATCAAATACATTTGCATCTGGTCTGATACTTTCTATACATCTCGGGATTTTTGACAAAATATAAAGAAATATCTGCAATGTTATCGGTCTTGACCTGACATCTAATCTTCAGTCCTTTTCTCACCGCCGTAACCTCTCTATGTGCAATTTTTTTAATAAACATTTTCATTCTAATTGTTATAGTGCAGTTTCATCCTTGTTATCTTGACTGCATGGATGTAACCGTAATACAAATGGCAAATAAGTTTCATCGTTTTACTATTGAAATAGCTAGATGCAACCGTAAGTTCTATTCTAACAGTTTATTTTCCTGCATTTATGGCCTATGCAACTATCTCACTGCTTCCATCTTGAAAAATTTAAATCCATCTGTTGCTGTTCTCTTATTTTATTTTCTGCTAACTAATGTTTTCTCAGTTTCCTTCGCTCGCAATTACCCCCTGTGTGGTATTGTCTCCTTGCTTGGGTGAAGTGATTTAAAAAAAAAAAGTCTGACTGAATAAAATGTCTTCGCAGAGGCAACCTTTAACGGTAGGCGGACGCTGGCAGCCAAATGTCTTCCCGCTTAGCTAAATAAGCGTTGTTTGCGCATGGCAACTCTGTGTGTCTGGTTTCACGGCTCGTTGCTTCCAATCATACCCGTTTTATCTAGATTGTGTCATAATATGATTGTGTTCAATGAACCGTTAGTGAGGCAAGCTGACAAACCATTTTAACCCCTGCCCATCCCGATCTCCCTGCCTCTTAGCGGCTACCTGAATGAAACCAGTCAGGTGGCGAATTTGTAAAGAAAATAAAAATAAAATGGTGTTTCAGACTGAAAGATGAAACAATATTTCTAGTGACATAAATAAATAAAAGCGCACATGGCTGGCTATCAGTTACTAAATATACATTATTTGCCATATATATATATATATATATATATATATATATATATATATATATATATATATATATATATATACGAATACAAAGTTGGTGCAGATGGAATAAAATTCCAGTAACCAAAAGTTCACAATGCAAAGTAGAGCTAATAATATTTATTTAAAAATCATAATATAAGCATGTTATAACATCACTACAAAAATAGCCATTTTGTTTCAACACTTCGGGTGCCTTGCAACACCATCACTTGACAAGACACCCGAATTGTTGAAACAAAATGCCTATTCTTGCAGTGATGTTATATACATATCTTACAATATATATATATATATATATATATATATATATATGTGTGTGTGTGTGTGTGTGTGTGTGTGTGTGTGTGTGTGTGTGTGTGTGTGTGTGTGTGCGTTCAAGCAGGCTTAGCTCAATAATTTAGACGTATTTTCTCTATTGATTTTAGTTTTAACCCTTTCAATCCAGGAAATAATTCTTAGTGGCTGTGGGATATTGATTAAGAAATTTTTAAAATTTTCTTTCAAATAATTGTTATTTTCCCCAAGAACTCTCAATCTTGTCAAAGAACATCTTCATGTCTTTGGATGTCTGTACAGCAGCTCCGTAAACTCAAAATATTTGTTCACTGTTTGTTTACAGCGTTCCAAAATTCGAATATTATAGGGGTGGGGGAACTTTTGGAAGTTTTATTTTAATATTACAAAAATGTAGCAGATTTTTACTTGTTTAGTTATAATATTTTAATTTAGTGTTTGATATAAAACTTTGTTTTTGCAAACATTTAAGAACTTTCTTGCTATACTCATAATTGGCTTCTATTTTTGCCCGCAATTCTCTTATATCCAGAATTTTAAGTTTGTACTTATTATTATTTTGTTGAAGTACTAATGTATTTTCTACGAATATCTGTCTAAACTTTGAATGTGGGCATGAGTCTTCCTTTAAATGTTCAAAGATTGAACTATGATCGTTCAAGTGAAATGTAAGCTGTCTTGTCAACATCGTCGTTGTAAAACCAACATATGCATTAACATTTTTATTAGAGGTACACGTTCCCAAAGGACATTATAAATTGTTCTAGTTTCACGTCATAAGTCTACCTCGATGGACAAAATAAAGAGTTCGGTTCGAAATTCCAATCACCTGAAGAAGACCGAAACGTACAACGGTTAAAAAGTTGTGAGTATGACAACAAAGATGATGACAAGAGTCCGAACAATGTAAATAAAGCAAAATGTTTTTGTTTTTGCTTTTTGTAGGGAGAATAAACCCTAAATAGAAATTTCTTCTTCCTCACCTAGGAATATACGTGCAACAAGTTTATAAAGGGTATTCTTCTTAAGGACAAGGATGTGCGCATCCCCGGCTTTCTTTAAATTGTTCCAAATGATAAAAACGAGCGAAATTTAATTAAAGAGAAGATATCAGGAATACAACGAGTAAAAGATTTGTTCTAACCAAAGATCTTAGTAATGTAATATCTATGCTATATAATATCCATGCTATATAATATCTATGCTATATAATATCTATCCTCCTATAGGGCTGTGAATCCTGTACAATGTTCTCAGATGGGGGATGTGATGATATACCTCTGATCGTAAGTTTGGAGGTTTTTAAGAGTGTGGAACCACCTCTTAAGTGCTGTTGTTTCCAGATTCACCGTGACCTATGGTAGTAGCACCTGTTAGGTTCCTAGCCATAGGCAAATAGTCATTCCCCTCAAAATAACTATAAAAGTATAAAAATACATTTATATAATAAAAATACTAGCATTACATTTTTATATAAAAAAAATACCAACAATTCATATTTGTAGTAAAATTACCAAAATTGGTGATATTCGAACACGGTCTTCAAGGTCAGAAAGCGAGCGTTCTAACCACTCAGCCATGTGCCTTTGGCTGATTTGTAAGTGTTATGGGTCCTTACCTATAGCTACAGAATGAACTCTTCCTAACACTATGTATACTACGCCTCTCAAGAGAGAGGGACCAATCGACTCGAGCCGATAGTAGTTCACTCCAAACCAGACTGACAGTCATACTAACACCTTCCACATCTTGCATTATTATTCCGTGTAATATATCTTCGTTATTTCTACTCTTGTGTTCGTGTTGTTCTTCCTTTGGTCCTAACCTGGACCATAACAGTAAGGAAGAAGGCTTCCGGATCTTATTGGATGGAGAGGGGTCGTTCCTAGCGTGTGGCACTTTTGGAAAGAGTCTGAAAACAATATCACGGTTTGACCCAAGCCTTGTTAGTGAAATTGAGTAGAATGAACCCTTGGGGCCATCGATAGCTGTTCTAGCACGAAGTCACAAGTCATCGTGGCCGAGAGTTTGAGCGTGCTGGCCTTGTTCAGACAGTTGATCCCAGAAAGGTCTGCTCAACATAGTTGCAGCATAAACCATAGATGAGATCTGTGGGTGTTGAATAAAAACAAATGCGCCTGAGAATGCGTCTGCAGTAGCGATTGACTAATCGCCCTAGTAGACGGGTATCCTCTAATAGGAGTGGCCAGCTATACCAAAAATATATTTTTAAAATGATCAGCAACGCATTTTACAGAATTACAAACAATACAGTTTATCTTTAGATGAAGCCATAAAACTGTGTTCAAAATGTTTACATTTCGGCATTAAATGACCCATAGAATTTTATATGGCACTAAAGAAAATCAACCAACCAACCACATAGATGAAGCGGAGACTTGAGGCAACGTAAATTTCGTTCTACAGAAAGATATTGGAAATCGCATAGACGGAACTTAAGAGCGACAAGGAAAATCATATCTACAAGTCTACCATTCTTCCATAATTTGAATATTCCTGCCACAATCCAAAGAAGAATCAGCAATATTATTGGTCCTAAACTTTCATCTCGACTTCACTTACTTTCCAACCGCCGGAAAGTTGTTTCCCTGTGTCTTTTCTGTGTATACCTTCGTGGTAATTGTTCGGATGAGCTCTTGGCTATGGTACCTAGACTTTATGAATTTAAGCGATTCACACAAAAAAGGAAACTCATATATAACACCAGGAAGAGGCAGCTGAAATTTCTGGATCACGTTATGAGAAAGGAGGGCTTGGAAAATCTGATGCTCGCGGGGCGGATAGAGGGAAAGTAGGACAAGGGAAACCAACGCCCGACAGGCTTAACGGGCTTAAGCAAGTAGATGGAAGAACAGGGTCTGGGAGAAATAACAAAAAAGTCAATGCTCATTAAGAGCTACGAGGAACAGGAGGAAATGGAGAGCCATGATCGCCTATGTCCTGAAGGGGCACGGAACATAAAAGAAGGAAGAAGGCTAGATTAGCAACAAAGTATCATAAATTTACAGTTGACTTGGCTAGATCTACCGTAAGTTCTATGCTACCATTTTCTCTTCTCGTACTTCTCGCTTGTGGAACTCTCTTTCGATTCTATGCTTTCCGCCCGAATTTGATCTTCAAATATTTTAAGGCAATAACTACTCTCCTCCGGAGTATTCTTTTATTATTCCCGCCCCTATATAATGTTTCTCTTTTGTCTTATTCTATTACATTCAGCAACTCCTTGTGTCTTAGTGGCTTTACTACCTTGCATAGGGTGAATTTACTTATAAAAAATTCGGAACAAAACGAACAGTCTTACAATCAGAATGAGAGATTTGAAACACATAATAAAGAAAGAGGGTTTGGAGAATCTGACACTCACATGATAGTGATAGCAAGAGAGGCAGTGAGTTACATCATCGCAGTGAGCTGAAGAACCACTTTTGTTTTAAATTTAGGCATAACATGTCTTTAAGTTATAGTCTGATAGTGATTTTGAGCTCTTTAGAAGCGTTTTGGTGAAGCCTTTACAATAAAATAGATTTTTTAAAAAAAAGAAAATTTGGGGGTCTGGCACCGAATTCACACATTTAGGTAATGCGGTTCAAAAACACATAATTTGATGTCATTCCTTACGGACAAGCTATAAACATCAGTGTGGGTCGTTAGAAGCGTTTTGATGAGGCCTTTACAATAAAATAAGAAATTTACAAAAACGATAAAAATTTTAGGGTACAGGAACGAATTTCCATATTTGGCTGCCTATCAAGGTTGTCTAAATAGATGACATAACGTAAATTGAGTTATAATAAACGGAAATAGGATACGAAGTTGTGGAGGTCCATAATCGTCCATGCCTTGAAGGGACTCGGTACATTAAAAAAAACGAAATTTATTGAAAAAGAAAAATAACGTGTCAGAAATTAAAACGTAGGAAAAATATTATTTTATATTTTAGAATAAAGAAAGCAAATGCCTTTTTTTTCTTGTTCGGGCTGCTTTGACCAGACCTGCAAACTTTTTCCAAATGTTTACCCCGGTAATCGACAACGTGTCTTTGGTTTGAACGTCAAGCATCTTGACGATAGCGATCAATGATATATTGAATTTTGCGAACAAAGATGATTTCATTAGCAAAATGTGTAAATACGTTCAATAACCGTTTAAATATTTTGCGAACAAAATGGCAGATACGTAAATGTGAAAGGGGATATTGATGAGGGTGAGAATCGCTCATAGATGACCCGTGCTTATTCAGCAGACCTGGGTTTGTTGTAACAAATGTTCAGGTCAAGAACGAGACAAAATAGAAATGGCGACTTGAGAATTATTGTCTGCAAAAAGAACAAAAAGAAAGAAAGAAAGAAAAAATAAAAAATAACAGAAAGCAAAAAGCATGAAAAGGAAAAAGAGAATTGAAAAAAGGTAAACGGAAAACAATGAAAATAACGAAAGAAATGAATGAAATAAAATGTAAGAAAGAAAGAAAGAAAGAAAAAATGAAAAATAACAGAAAGCAAAAAGCATGGAAAGAAAGAAGAAAATTGGAAAAGGGTCAATGAAAAAAAAATGAGAATAAAGAAAGTAATGGACAAATGAAGAAAGAAAGAATAACAGAAAGCAAAAATGATGAAAAGTAAGAAGCGGGAAAATTGAAAGCGAAAATCAAAGAATTATTATAGAAGCAAGGAAAGAAGAAAGAAAACTGGAGAATTGCTGATAGCAAACACAAAGAAAAATTAAATCCAGAAATAAAGAAAAGAAAAAGATCAAAAAATGAAAAAGCCTGGAATGAAAGAAGGAAATTAGAAAATATCAACTCTAGGAAAGAGAGAAAAATAAAAAAAAATAAGCAAAAAACATGAAAAGAAAAGAAAGACAGACATGAGAAAGAGAAAGTGAAAAAGAAAGAGGAAAGGATGGAAGCACAGAAAGATGAAAGAAAAATGAAGAAAGGAAAGAAGAAAAGAAAGAAGAAAAGAAAGAAGAAAAGAAAGAAATCGTGATAAAAGAAATATTTGCAGAAAGAAGTTTTGTGCGGTGGAGTAATGATAACGGCTGGGACTGAGGAATCGGAGAGCCGAGTTCGAATTCCAGTCAAATCAATTACACCCACTTAAGTGCTAATACCCTTGGAAATCCTCTTCTTCTCCACCCCCCAGCTATTGGTAAATAGCAGGACAGACCGGTTTCTATGGCCTTGGAAGGCAACTGATTTACCGCAGAAAGAAATGGCAACCTACTGCGGGCAAAAAATCTGCCTCGTCAGTCATGTACCGAAAGATAGATGATCGCCTACATATTTATCACGCATGGCACATAACTGACTGAAAAAGAAAAAAAATCAGCATAAAAAGAAGTGGGAGTAGAGAGAGGAAGAAGAAGAAAAGAGAGAGAGAGAGAGGGAGAAAAGAGAGAGAGGGAGGAGAGAGAGAGTGCAAGAACTAAATAAAGTATTGAACAAATAAACTATAAAAACTAGCAAAGGGAGAGATAAAGAAAGAAAGAAAAGAGTAAAGAAAGAAGGAAATAAAAAAGAAAGAAAGAAAAGAGAAGAGTAAAGAAAGAAAAAGGAGGAAAAAACAAAAGAGAGAAGTAAGGAAAGAAAGAAAAATAAAGAAAGAAAGGAAAAAAGAGAAAGTAACGGAAGGAAGGAAAACAAATAGACAATTAGCGAAAAGAAAGAGAAGGGAGAATTAAAGAAAGAGAAAATGGCTTCAGTTAGGAGAGGAAGAAGAAAGAAAGAAAGAAAGAAAGAAAGAAAGAAAGAAAGAAAAAGTGAGAAGAAAATGGAGAAATAACCGAAGGAAATAAATAAAAAAAAAACTATGTCATATAAGGAAAGAGAACTTTTAAAAAATAAAAAAAATTCTTATATAGGGAATCCTGCCACTTTTTTCTCTTAGACCATCTTGTCATAATTCTAAAGAAATTGCGAAACTACAGTACATTTTACCGAAACACAAAAATAGTACATTATCAGACAAGTCGTTGTGAATAAAACAATATTATTCAACAAAAGAATAAATGAAAAAGAACAAATTACAGATGGTATCCATTTTAAGTCAAAACTTCAAATGATTCAAGAATATATTTTGAAAAATGTATTTAAATTCCGCGAATTCTAATTAGGTCACGTTCACGCGATAACCACAAACTTTCAAAACTAAATATAACATCAACTTCACGTGACATCACAAATTTTCAAAATCATAAGAAAGATGAAAACAATTCCTCAATGGAATTTGAATTTCATTTAAATTCATTCAATCTTGACAGTGACTCAAACATCATTTAAAAGCACAAACTTTTGCAAGAACGAGTCTGAAATCTAGAGAAAGATTTTCTCTATAATTTTAATCAGAAGCTGAGGAAATTAACTCGCCAGTAAAAGAAACAAATATGATTAAAATGTAAAAGACGTAACATGTCGGGGAAAAGGAGACGTAATGGTTAGAATGGACCCGTGGCCGTGTGTTTAGAACGTTCGATGGACCCGGGGACGAGTGGTTAGAATGTTCGATGGGCACGTGGCCGTGTGGTTAGAACGTTTGATGGCCAGGTGGCCGAGTGGTTAGAACGTTCGATGGACCCGGGGACGAGTGGTTAGAACGTTCGTTGGACCCGGGGACGAGTGGTTAAACCTTTCGATGCTCACGTGGCCGTGTGGTTAGAACGTTTGATGGACCCGTGGACGAGTGGTTAGAACGTTCGATGGGCACGTGGCCGTGTGGTTAGAACGTTCGTTGGACCCGGGGACGAGTGGTTAAACCTTTCGATGCTCACGTGGCCGTGTGGTTAGAACGTTTGATGGACCCGTGGACGAGTGGTTAGAACGTTCGATGGGCACGTGGCCGTGTGGTTAGAACGTTCGTTGGACCCGGGGACGAGTGGTTAAACCTTTCGATGCTCACGTGGCCGTGTGGTTAGAACGTTTGATGGACCCGTGGACGAGTGGTTAGAACGTTCGATGGGCACGTGGCCGTGTGGCTATGACGTTCGATGGGCCCGGGGACGAGTGATTAGAACGTTCGATGGGCGCGTGGCCGAGTGGTTAGAACGTTTGATAGCCAGGTGGCCGAGTGGTTAGAACGTTCGATGGACCCACGGACGAGAGGTTAGAACGTTCGATGGGCACGTGGCCGTGTGGTTAGAACGTTCGTTGGACCCGGGGACGAGTGGTTAAACCTTTCGATGCTCACGTGGCCGTGTGGTTAGAACGTTGCATGGACCCGTGGACGAGTGGTTAGAACGTTCGATGGGCACGTGGCCGTGTGTTTAGAACGTTTGATGGCCAGTTGGCCCAGTGGTTATAACGT
>OZ038511.1:21090962-21095962 GCA_964036315.1 Acanthosepion esculentum | reverse complement strand
ATATATATATATAGAGAGAGAGAGAGAGAGAGAGAGAGATTCAAACATATATTGTTAAATATAGGAGACAACGAATGTCTATTATGTTTGATCATGAGCCGTTCTAATCTTCGTATAGTGGCTTTAGTTTCAGGAGAATATAAAGACAAAAACTGTCCAAAATTTGGATATTATTTTATTATGCTGTTCCTCGATCTAAGCTTTCAGCTCACATGAGCCGTCATCAGTGTGGTTATATTCCATTACAACAGACATGTTTACCATCAAAGATGACATCCTAAAAGAAGTTTGCTATACGACGATAACGTTCGCTGGATAGCAGACACTGGTCGTAAATTCGTAATGCGGTTTTATGATGTCGCACATGATCACATGAAAGAAAGACATGTTATCAACAGAACCAAATGTTTAAATGCATTGTAATATGTTGTGACTGGTATTAGTAAATGTAGTTAAGTTGAGACTCGGTTGCTTTGATTTATTCTAAAAATAACAACAGCATTGTTATCCGACAAGCTGATAAAAGTAATTCAGTTATGTGCCAAGCGTGATACACGCTTGGGCGATCATGTATCTTTCGATACAAGACTGACGAGACAGATTTTTCCCCGCAGTAGGTTGCCATTTCTTTCTGTTGTAGACCAGTTGCCATCCAAAGCTACAGAATCCGGTCTGTCCTGTTATTTAACCATAGCTGGGGGGGAGAAGAAGAGGATTCATACTTTTCTCAAGGGTATTAACATATAAGTGAATTTCAATCAGTTATGTGCGATACGTGATACACGCTTGCCCGATCATGTATCTTTCGATACAAGACTGACGAGACAGATTTTTTCTGCAGTAGGTTGCCATTTCTTTCTGTTGTAGACCAGTTGCCATCCAAAGCTACAGAATCCGGTCTGTCCTGTTATTTAACCATAGCTGGGGGGGGGGAGAAGAAGAGGATTCATACTTTTCTCAAGGGTATTAGCATATAAGTGAATTTCAATCAGTTATGTGCGATACGTGATACACGCTTGGCCGATCATGTATCTTTCGATACAAGACTGACGAGACAGATTTTTCCCGCAGTAGGTTGCCATTTCTTTTTGTTGTAGACCAGTTGCCATCCAAAGCTACAGAATCCGGTCTGTCCTGTTATTTACCCATAGCTGGGGGGAGAAGAAGAGGATTCATAGTTTTCCAAGGATTCAACTGGAATTCGAACTCAGCTCTCCGATTTCTCATTCCGAGCCGCTATACATAATTTCACCGTGCCTCCACAGCGTTGTTCCTTTCTGTAATGTGACTGTCGACATATGACGATCATTTCCCAAAATTCTACACGCAATTCAGCGGCTACATTCGTCGCCTGGAAAATCTTTCTATTTAACCTAACCCGGTGTTTCTCAATCTTTTTAAGCAACGGTACACTTCGGGACAAAAGAAACATCACACTTACCATAATTTTAAAGGGTTTACATTTAAATCTTATGAAAAAAAAAAAGACTTTAAAAAAATACACGCACAAATATGAACTTACTTTATACTATTAACATTATTCGGACTATTGTCCTCATCTTTGTCACCATATTTATTACAACGTTTCGGCCTTTCAGTATCTGTCTATATTTCTGAGATGAGGTATTATGTACACTATTTACATTATTCCGACTATTGTCGTCATCTTTGTCGCCATATTTATTACAACGTTTCGGCCTTTCTGTATCTGTCTATATTTCTGAGATGAGGTATTATGTACACTATTTACATTATTCCGACTATTGTCGTCATCTTTGTCGCCATATTTATTACAACGTTTCGGCCTCTCAGTATCTGTCTATATTTCTGAGATGAGGTATTATGTACACTATTTACATTATTCGGACTATTGTCGTCATCTTTGTCGCCATATTTATTACAACGTTTCGGCCTCTCAGTATCTGTCTATATTTCTGAGATGAGGTATTATGTACACTATTTACATTATTCGGACTATTGTCCTCATCTTTGTCGCCATATTTATTACAACGTTTCGGCCTTTCTGTATCTGTCTATATTTCTGAGATGAGGTATTATGTACACTATTTACATTATTCCGACTATTGTCCTCATCTTTGTCGCCATATTTATTACAACGTTTCGGCCTTTCTGTATCTGTCTATATTTCTGAGATGAGGTATTATGTACACTATTTACATTATTCCGACTATTGGCCTCATCTTTGTCGCCATATTTATTACAACGTCTCGGCCTTTCTGTATCTGTCTATATTTCTGAGATGAGGTATTATGTACACTATTTACATTATTCGGACTATTGTCCTCATCTTTGTCGCCATATTTATTACAACGTTTCGGCCTTTCTGTATCTGTCTATATTTCTGAGATGAGGTATTATGTACACTATTTACATTATTCGGACTATTGTCCTCATCTTAATATTTAATTTCAGTTATATAAAATTTTCTAGACGTTCTAAGAAAGATTTTACCTTTTTTGTAATCGGTATCACCCCGTGCAAGATAGTAAATACCCACACAAATATGAACTTATTTTATTTCAATGTTTCTATTCAACTATTTGGTCAGATTATTTAATGTGAAACCTGTGCGTGGAGTTTTTTGCTTTTTTTCAGTGTTATCGATTGTGCGATAAGCAGACCCCAATTTTTTCTTCATTTGAGCATAGATTTTCTCGCTTCTTATTTTTAATGATTTTTTAGGTTTGCCTGGAAAAGCTTTCTATTTAACCTAACCCGGTGTTTCTCAATCTTTTTAAGCTACGGCACACCTAGGAGCAAATGGAAATATCACGGTACACAGCACTATATCACGGCAATTTTTTTAAACGGCATACATTTAAATGTTATGAAATCAAACCATAGATGTAAAAAAAAACGTACAAATATGAACTTACTTTATTTCAATGTTTATATTCAACTATTTGTGCAGCTTATTTAATGTGAAACCTCTGCCTGGTGTTTTTTTTCTTCAATGTTTGGTCGAATGTGCGATAAGAAAACCCTCATTTCCTCTACATTTGAGGATAGTTTTTTCGCTAATTTTTAATGTTCTTTTGGGTTGGCTAGCATAATTCCCATAAATAAGAAGTAGAAAATTGCAGTAAAACTATAAAGCCTTTTTAGCTAATGTGGGATATTAATTTCGTATTGAAATACAGAATGTATTTATGGATACGTCGAATGTATTATTTTGCGTTTTCGATCACTAGAAATGACAATATTTCGCTGAAAACTTAAGATGATGGCGCGGCACACTCGTGTGCCGCGGAATGGTGTCTGAGGATTACTGATCTATAATAAATAATGATATGAATTTATATAACAACTAGCAGCATGGCCCGGCGTTGCCCGTGCTTGATTCAAAAATCGTACAACTCATACAACAATCGCTATCACTTGATTTATAATATGTTTGCCCTTCCTTGCCTTTAAAGGAGTGCCTTTTGCCGCGCTGATGTTGCTACATGCCTTACTTCTTGCCAATTTTTTTCTATGCTCTATACTAAATATTAAATCTGTTACGAAAATAGAACTAGACAAAATGAACACAAATCGATCAGCTTTAAAAAAGGACTCGTAACTGGAAAAACAGAATGAAAAGAGAATGTTAACAACAAATACTTTTTCACACCAAACGCGGTTCTGCGGACTCAAAATCAACGTTGAGTTTAAGCAAGCGAATGAGCCAATTGGAGTAAAGTACCATGCAGATTTAAATTTTTCCCACTTGTGACGAATGGAGCTATCGATTTTTTTTTGCATGGTAGCATGCTAGTTAACATTCGTGTCAGTCAGCTGTTAGCTCTCACGCTGGCCAATAGAATCTTCCTGCCTATTCGTGGCAGCCAGCTCTCACTCTGGCCAGTAGAAAATGGCCGCAAACTATATGGTAACTACCGTAGAAGCATGAAAAAATTGATTATTTCCACTATCGATGGGAGTTGGGAAATGCAAAGTCGGCCTTGGCCTTTTTTACTAACGTGCAAATCCGTCGAAAATTGCGCCCGTGCATTCGTTACACACACACACACACACACACACACACACACACACACACATACACACACACACACACACACACACACACACACACACACACACACACACACACATCCTGTCTTTTATAGATGGAGATTTTGTCGGGTGAGTCTGGAATACCTTCGCAGCAGCCTCTTCTCCTTAGTAATAAAGAATTTATTAAAATCTTAAATTTGTAGAATTACTTTTTGGTGTACGTGTAAATGGAATCTCTGCTATGAAAAAAACAATTTTTCTTTGTTAAGTATTTCCTTCTTTACTTCTTTTATTTGTCTTGTTTTCATTCATCTCTTATTTACTTTTCTTTCTTCCTCGTCTGATTTTTTTTTATATATTCACTCCTCCAAAGAAATTTTTCACTTCCTTATTTTTTCTCTACCCATCCTGTATATTTTTACCTCATTATTATGATTATTATTATTATTATTATTATTATTATTACTATTAATATTATTCATTCCACATCCTCCATGTAGTGTTCGTCATCTCTTCCTCTGTTTTCTTCAGTTCTCGCCCTCGTTCTCTTCACAAGCGTGTTCTTTATTGCTGCTATGCAGAAGCACTCCTCTGTTGACACGCCACAATCGATGTCACGCGCAATCGATCGGTACAACAGGTGTCCTTACTAATCATATAATCCGATAGACAATTTCGTTTTAAAAGACCCGACCCACGTTCTCAGCGTATTATGCACATCACCATCGACAACAGCACAATGCCATCCACACAAAAATTCTCAGACGTCACTTTCCACATCTATAAATACTCTAGTGCTGAAAAAAAGAGAGACGAGTCTTCAATCAACAGTAGAATTCCATAAAACATGTAGAATTCGATAAACAGAGATTATTCTTTTCTTGAATTCTGACATATATTTATTTATTATTCCTAGAATTATTGAGACTGCTATCTTTTTCTTTGTTATTTTCATCATTCTACGCTATACATTAAAGTCTATA